>CM024530.1:36413229-36762114 GCA_014182385.1 Eucalyptus viminalis
AATGTAAGTATCATCTTTGTCTCACTAACTTTATTGTTCTTATTCGATAGAGTTTTATAGTTGATCATGTGTACTAGCTTCTCTTGTGCTTTTTCTCTATCATACACTTGTAATTTGAGAAGTTTTCTCCATTTGTTTCCACCATGAAAATGAGTAGATGTCTAATTATTTATTATAGTTGATCATAATCCTAATACAGTACATTGTTGTAAGGCCTACTAAAGGGCCACAAAAAGGCCATGATGTAGGCTCAAATGCAATGACAGGGACTGGAATGGGCAGGACAACAACAACAACTGAGTCCACTATTGAGCAAACAAGAAAAAAATATCATGTAAGTTATACATCACTATGTTTGGTCTTTTATGGGCTGAAATTTACATTTGTTATATGTTTCTCAGGTGAGAAGACAAGCAACTGCACAAGTTGCAGAGGTTGCTACAAGGATTGTTGCTACTGAAAACGATGCACCACAACAAACAAGAGAGGCTCTTGGAAAAAGATTAAGGCAATATGGTTATGGAATTTACACAGATGAACATACTAGAATGACTATTTTGAATGTAAGATTTATAGGCCTCATGCATTTAATTTGTTATACTTCAATTCATTTGGTTGACAATATCACTATGTTCTTATAGCCTGAGAGAATTTCGGAGGTACTTCTCTCTCAAGGTGGGCCAACTCAAGAATCAAGGGCGCAGCCAAAGAAGAGTGCTCCAAAGAAGAAGAAGACAGCGGGTATAGCTGCAAACAGCCATCCAAAAAGAACCCAGCACTAGTTCCATCTCAACCAATGATTGGGAGCAGTAGTGATGATATGGACCAACACATGACAAGTGCTAAAACAAAAATAACCGCCATCAAAAACAAGGAAAAGAAAGTTGAGGTGATAGAAAGCCCAATTAAAAAAATTGCACATCCAGTTCGAAAGAGTGCTCGGATTATGAATCAATTCAAAGCTTCAAGAGGAAAATGAGATTAAGGTGTTGTTAATATTGACTTATAGGAGAGTGCTGAACATGGTCTCTTTTTATGTGGTGCTATACATGGTATCTTTTCATGTTTTCCTTTTTTAGGAGGGTGCTGGATATTATATCATTGACGGTAGTTGCTACATGCATATTGCCATTGTTTTTTTTTTTTTTTTAAGAGGGTGCTGAACTTTCGGTGATTGGGGAGTAAAGTTAGACATGTTTTTCTTTTCTTTTGTAAACAATCAATAAATGTTAATGGCAAGTACTGGAATAATTATTTTCTCTTGTGTTGGTTTCTGCTAGAATGCTAGCAAGTCAGTTATGCTGTATATTTTATTTTTGTTGTTGATGTAATGTTGTTGTTGTTGCTAGTTGAAGTTGTGGATTATAATGAATTTGTGGGGTTCTAGTTATATGTGCTGCTGCAAGAACATTTTGGATGCCGGTATATCTTGTTACATCAACACTTGTATGGGCTGGTGTAAGAAGATGCACTAGCAATCCAACTGGTGCAAGAACAAGGTGCATTGGAATGTGACATTTGGCACTAACATGTTCTTTTTTAAAAAAAAAACTTGTGCAACATAAGTGATCACTTTGTAATCGCGAATAGCACTTAAATGATCACTTTTATAAAAATTTGGCACTCAAGCGATCACTATTTACAACTTATGGCACTAAAATGGTCAATCGTGAATTTGCCACCATCCTTTAATTTCACCATGATTTGTAGTTGCAACAAACCAGCAAACTAGCAAATCAGCAAACCAGTAAATCATTACCAATAAAAAATGCAACAAACTTCTTCTAATTACTCATTTTACATTTGAATAAACTACCCACGAGAATAAGAACATAATCAACGCTCGATAAAAGTTTCTTTCAATTTTCAACCTTGAAACCTCCCTCTTCAAATGGTCCACTAGAGATGTTAAACGCTTCATTTGAGCTTGTATTGAGTCAACATCCTCCAACTCGTCCATTAACGTAGGTGGAGGTTGATTTCGGCCTTCAAGTAACTCCAATATCACCTCTGTCGCTCGATCAGAGAATTTCCTATCAACCCATTTGAAATATTGGCACTTCGAGCCTTCTCTATATCTGCCGCACCCATGGAATTTTCTTCCGGGATTCAATCGAGTCCAAGATGTTCTTCTCGAACTCGATAACCCACTGTCGCAACCTATTTTTTCGGGTGCACCACCTAAAACTAGGTTTATGGACTACTAAGTCTTTAAACTTAGCTCGGCTCTCCCAAGCTCATACCAATTCGCGACTTAAAATTCAAATATTTAGCATGCAAAAGATTTTTTAACTAGGAGTCACCACTAATCGGTTTATGGTAGGTCGATTAGACACCTAAGTAAAATAATTGGAGAATTATTTTACTCCTACGAACCAGAGACTAAAGGTACGGGGACTTGGTTACACTAGATATCTCTAATGCCTTTTTGGTACCATTTCTTTTTAATTTTTCAAAAATGTTTTTTTTTTTTTTGCATGCAACTGATTTATTTTAACCTAAATTACTATCATGCAAATGCGGTGACCACACGGGTGCTCATCCATTATTAAAACATTCAAATAAAAATAATAAATAAATAAATTGCATCACATAAAGCAAGCAATCATTTTTTTGGGTTTTCTTAAAAATTAGAATTCTTTTATAAAATGCATTTTTAAACTAAATGACTTAATCTTATTAATATGCAAATTCTAATTAAATGGGCCTATCATGCAAACTAATTATTATGCACTTCATGACCTAACTTCACTAATGAACAAATTCTGATTAAATGATCCTATTATGCGAACTAGTTAACATGCATCGGTATTTTTGTATTTTTTATTGAAATTCAGAATTTATGAAAACCTTAATTAATCTATCTAAAAAGGATAATTTTCTAATTTATTCTAGGGATTAATTTGACTTAAACCCTATCCTATCTTAGAAAACTATTTTTTGGAAAAATGAGATAATTAGAATATGCGAACATTATCTAAAACCCTAAAAAAAATATTTAGGTTCAACCCTAACTTATTCCTAAAAATGCAATCCTAAAAATGTAATCCTAAGAAAATTCCAATTTACTAAACCTACATGCTCATGTAGAATTTTGATTTTTTGATTTTCTAATTTTTTAAGTTTTTTTAAAAGATAAGTAATTATTAAATAAATATTAAATCTAAGCTATCAACAAAATAAAGGATTAAAATAATCGAAAAAATAACCTATTGTCTCACAGGTTAAATTAACGATCATCTTAACTCTAATTATCACGATAAAAAGATCAAAATAGTTAAAAATTTGATCCGAAGTCTTACGGATCAAATTAATAATTATAATGATTTGACAATTAAAATTATACCAAAAAGCCCAAAAATTAATGTAATTAAAAAAATGATCCGACGTCTTTCGGATCAAATTAATAATTATAATAATTTGGACAAAATCCCTGTAGATAATGTCAGAATATACATAAAATGAAAATCACATTCTTGTACAATAATATTGAAACTTAAAAAATAAATAAACTAAAATAGCATAAAAAAATATTAAAAAATATATAGATAACAAAAGCCACCTAAAGGGAGACTTGAAAAAGGCAGCAACGGGTAGAGGTCGGCGCCCAGGAATGTGGCCAGCGTCGGAGCTCCGGCAGGGGCTGGGTCGCAGTGTTGGTTCGACGGTTGCAGCGACGAAGGAGGCGGAGATGCTGGTGCGGGTCGAGGGTCGTCAGGCTCCGGGCGGAAAGGCTGCAGCGGAGGCGTGGCGAGAGGGCTTGCGGGCTGCTGCAGGCGTTGCGGGCAACAACCAGTGGGGGACGGGCGGCTGGGCGTCAGGCGCTGGATCGCGGCGTCGGGCACGGAAGGCACGAGCTACTGGCATCGGGGCGTTTGGGGTCGCTCGGAGATGTCAGTGTCAGTGCACCAACGGACAGAGATGCTCAGGCAGTGGGCATGCAGGCGTAGGGCGTCGGATCGCAGAGGCAGCTGTTGCAGGCGGCGAGGGGGCCGAAGGTGCTCGGGTGCTCACGTTGGGCGCGCAAGCAGAGGCTGGCGGGCGCGACGGGGCCGAGCGGGATACTGAGGCGGTGGCGAGCAACGGACCGAAATCGGCGACGGGTGGGTCGCAAGTTGCAGAGGTGCAGCGGCGTCAAGCTCCGAACGGTGGTGCGGGGTCAGGTGAGCAGAGGCAGGGGTGCCAGTGCTCGAGCAGAGGCGGCGGCGAAGGAGCGTTGGGCGGCAGGCGGGTCGCGGGCTTGCGGTGGCTGGCGGATGCGTGGTGGAAGGAAGCCGGCAGGGACTTGGCAAGGAAGAAGAACAGTGGCTCTGTTCTTCATTTTCTTTTTCTTTTTAACCTCACCTGTCCCCTCACGACCTTCTCTCTCTGCTGTCCCTCTGCATTTCCAGCTTTTGTGCTGACCTTTCTTCTAAAGGCGAAAAGAAGTCTCTTAGGGTGCGTTTGGCTGCACCCTATTTCTGTTCCTGGGAATAGAAATTTCTGTTTTTTTGTTCCTGGGAACAAAAAAGGAACAGAAACGCACCCAAACGCGTTTATGTTCCTTTTTTGTTCTTTTGTTCCCAGGAACAAAAAAGAAACAAAAACAAGAAACACAAAAAAGTTGTTTCTTGTTTCTAACAAAATCTAGAAACACTTTTCTTTTTTATTTTTTTTCTTTTCTTCTTCTTTTTTCTTTCTTTTTTCTTTGGCCGGTCGCCGGCCTTGGCCATGGCCGACGACCGCCGGCGACCGGCCGACGAGGGCCGGCGGCCTCGCCCAGCCACGGCGAGGCTCACCGGCCCCCGGCGAGGCCGAGCCTGGTCGTGGCCGGGCGAGCTCGGCCTTGCCGGATCTGGGCGAGCTCGAGCTCGCCCAGCCAAGGCGAGGCCGAGCCTCGCCCGGCCAGCCAGCCGGCTCGGCCTCGCCCCCACCCCGGCGAGCCTCGTCGTGGCCGGGCGAGGCCGCCGCGCCCTCGCCGGCCGCCGGCCGGCCATGGCCGAGGCCGGCGACCGGCCAAAAAAGAAAAAAGAAAAAAGAAAAAAATAAGAAAAAAAATAAGAAAGAAAATAGAAAAATAAAATAAAAATATTAAAAAATTAAAAGAAATAAAAAAATTATACAAATTTACCAAACGTGTTTCTATTCTTTTTATATTTCTGGAACAGATTTACCAAACACATTTTTTTGTTCAAAAATTGTTCCCTGGAACAAAAACACTTTTTTCTATTTCTGTTCCCATAAACAATTTTTAAACAGAAACGTTACCAAACGCACCCTTAAAGAAAAGAAATTTTCTCTCTCTCTTTCCGAATTCCGAATTCGCTCCTTCTTGCCCCCCCCCTTCGCTCGAAAATTTTTAGTCTCCTTTATAGTGATCCCGACCACCCTCTTTTATGGCAATTTTCGAGCTTCCTATTTCCGTTGCCTTAATCCATGGTCTGTAAATTGGAGCAAAATCTTGCAATCGGCTTGATTTTTCCTTGGGTGTTTTAATTCCTTTTCGTTTATCAAACTCATTGCTTTTTTTATTCATCAAATTTATTTGATTAAGAATTTGCTTCCACATTTATTATGATTTGAATATTCACCGGAGCAAGAATGGTCAATCAGAATTTTCACATTCCATTCATAATCAAATCAGATTGATCCTCCCCTTATTTTCCTTTTATTTGTTCAAGATACAATTTTATTTTTCCAAAATTAGGTGTCAACACCCACAATAATAGTAATACTCACCATCTAATTCGCTTTTCTTAGAGGAATGTGAGCCGTTGCTGAAGCTTCTGTCCTTCATTTACAAGAGCGAGCGGATAACTTTGAAAGAAAATCAAAGTATGCACTCAAAATGGTCGAATTGAGAATTTAGGGTTTTCAACTTCCGGTTCTAGTCAAAATTAGGGATTTAGGGTTTCTTATTTGGGGGAAGACGGTAAACAGCGCCGTTTTGTTATTTGTATGTTGATTGTATTTTCCGGCGATACACGTCGGCATAAAAAATTAATAAAAAAAACTGCCACATCGGATTTCCGGCCAACCAAATCAACGATGGCACCAAAGTGATCGTTTTTAAAAAAACTTTGTCACTTAAGTGATCCGACGGAAACTTCTGGCACTAAAGTGAGCGTCATATACAACTTATAGCACCAATAGTATACTTCTCCCGGGCAAGAAGGGAGGCCTGGCCTATGGTGATGCTAGGCTATTAAACATGGCGGGTCCAATGAGGCACTGGAGAGAGATGCCATCCTTCATTTTCACCCGAACCAACGTATCCACAGTGGGGTGGGTTACATTCTTTGATATAGTATAAAGCTAAGAAGTCTCTTCTTCTTCATTTATCTTATAACAAATTATCTATTTTGTGGCCCTCTTATCTCAAAAGCTCACTTTCTTAGTAAATTATTAATATTTTTCTTTATTATACTGATGAAATGCTTTTCTACATAGCATTTAAGACATTTGAGGAATATATAGAAATACACTAAAAATTATACACAATAAGGTATCTTTATATTTTTCTATAAATAGTTCATAGATGATTTTAATTTTTGTCAATAAAAATAATGATATTTCACTACCAATTTCAGAAGAAAAAAAAATCTTACTTTATGCAATTTTTTATTTAATAAATTAATTTAATTAACAATTTATCCATAAATATGATTGACAATGTGGAAAAGAAATAGATTTCTTTGATATTTCTTGATATTTCTCTTTTTGACAAAACATATTAGTATGGAAGTAATATCTAACAATAAAAAAAATAAAAATAAAAACATAGTGCCTTTAATACATATGGAAAATTTGCTATAAACAAAAATTAAACAAATCAAATCATTATTTATGGTAAATTAATCCTACATAGATGTAGAAATAAATTTAGGATCGTTAATTTAAATTGGAATTGAACAATAGAGGGCAATTTTCTCTTTTTGGTAAAATGGGTGGACTTAATCATATATTAGGTTCATTTATAATGATATGCCGTTTATATAAATAAAAAAATGTACATGATATGATGTAAACTTATCCAACTTTAATATTGCGATTCACCAAACAATGAACATGATATAAAAAATTCCCAAGATTCCATATCTTATCCTATCCAATTATATTCCAATTAGAAATTCGGATGACCAAACCTAGCCATAAGGATTGGAAATAGCACCACCCTGAAAAAAATACCTCATCAATTTAAGCTATACACATTGGGAAATTTTATTCTATCCAGTTGATTGTTAGCTAGACCATCCACATCCGATTCGCTTTAAGTATGCATCTACAAACTCGCAACTTTATTTCGAGTGGACATGTATAAACAATTTACAATTGCGAAACATTCGGTTTTTAACCTAAACAGCAGCATTCATTTGGGAAGAAAACGAAGAGGTCAAAAGCTAATCAGTGAAGGAAATGAATCTTGACTGGATCGATTGCAAAGTTCCATGATTAATCAAGTTGCTCATGAGGGTCTACAAATAGACATGGCTTGACATGTATAGACAATTCACAATCGTGTAACATTCACATTTTTACCTAAACAGTAACATTCATTTGGGAAAGAAAAAGAAGAGAAAATGACTGACCAGATTATTAGCAAAGTTCCATGATTTATTACCATAATCTTGAGGATATATAATTAACGTGGCTTGCTCATGTTTCTCTACATTAGCCCAAAGCACACTACTAAGCCATCAATCCATCGTTGATACGCTTCGGCGACAATGGCTCCGTGGCTCGAGAGGCAAATCAAGGTCTACATGTTGATGGTATTGTTATGTGCAGGGGCTTGGACTTCGGCCGTGACGCCCGCGAATTCCACATTGGCCAAGTTCGAGCAGTGGATGGCCCGCCACGGACGGATTTACAAGGATAATCTCAAGAAGGATAAGCGGTACGGGATCTTCCTAGAGACCTTGCGCTTCATCGAAGACTTCAACAGCAAAGCGGCTAATCAGAGCTACAAAGTGGGTCTGAACCAATTTTCGGATTTGACCACAGAAGAGTTTGTCCCGAGATACACCGGGTTTAGAGCGACGTCGAGGAGCCCGAATTCATCCGCGGCCACCACTTTCAAGTACAGTACGACTCAAGTCCCGGATAGTTTAAACTGAGTCGAGAAAGGAGTTGTCGGCAGCATAAAAAATTAGGGAGGATGCGGTAAGAGAGTAACAAAATCATATCATATTATTGTCCAACGGCACGTTATTTTCTGGTCTTGTGATTTTTTTCTTTTTATTTCAAAGCAAGCGAAACAATATAATCCTCCGAGGTCCTTAACCCAATATTTTCTTGTCTTGTGGCTTTGTTTGCGTACAATTTTTTCATATGAAACAATGAATATTCTCTGTAGCCCTCGAAAACAATCAACATATGTGCTACATAAGCTCAATAAAACATTTTTAACAATAACGATGTGTAATATATTATATATAGTGGATAAGAGACAATGATATTTTCACTACGTTAACGCATTTCTCTCTAGGTGGCTCGGGACTATGGGATTCAAAGGATCTATTGGTAGAAAAATTATACTATTTCATAATTGGTTTAATTCAAACCGCATAATTGAATCCATAAAACTAAATCATGTTCCAATTCAAAATAGGTCATCTAAAGTAATTCGAACCACATAGTTATAGTTGCATGCTGCCAATTGAATTACATTATTGCGGCACTAACCGCGAGTAGCATGTGAGAAATATTTCGGCATAACTTTAATCCTAGTGACTTCGAATCATACACTATCAAGCTAATTCCGGTGTTTATTACATCTGCATACATACACTAGCCATAACCACCATTGCGCTTCTCATTTTAATTCTTGAATAGGATCTTGCTGGGCATTCGCAGCGACTGCAACTGTGGAATCGATTCTAGCGATAAAGACCGGTAAACTAGTTGACTTGTCCGAGCAACAGCTTATTGACTGCTCCAAACTAAACTACGGATGCAAGTGGGGTTGGATGTACCTAGCCTATGAATACATTGCCCAAAACCATGGCATGACCTATGAAAGCAATTACCCTTACAGTGGCGTCGAGGGCACTTGCGGCGAGCAAGCCGCCTCCATTGCTGTAGCACGGTTAAAAGGGTATGAGAAGATCCCCATGAGTGAAGACCTGCTATTGCAGACTGTGGCGAGGCAACCGGTCTCGGTCGCCATCGAGGGTGCCAGCCCTGGATTCAAGCAGTACAGCGGGGGCGTCTTCAATGGCCCTTGTGGGGAGACCACTAACCACGCCGTCGCAATCGTCGGATACGGGAAGACCCCCGACGGTGTCGACTATTGGCTGCTCAAGAACTCGTGGGGCGAGACTTGGGGCGAGAAAGGATACATGAGAATGCTGCGGAACTCGGGCGTCCAAGGCGGTCTCTATGGACTCCTTACGCAAGCTACTCTGCCAATTTCGGATTAATAGCACAGTTCAATGGAGCTATTCAGCTTGCTTTCATAATAAAAGTTAATGATTAAAAGAAAAATAAATTCAGTAAATGAATCAAACAAGAGTTGGTAACCCGTAACCTAAGTAGCATCGATACTGACACACAACACGCGACATGACACGACACGACATGACATGCCGACGCGTCATTTCTCAAAAAATTGAGAATTTCGATGCGTTGGGACACGTTGTATATTATATGTATATTTTATATATAAATAAATTATTATTAATCTTATTCAAATTCAAAAATAAATAGATAATAATAAAATTCTAAATAAATATACAATGAAAACATTAATTCACCATTTATTAATATCATTCGTTGTTTCAATTTGACAAATTCATCTCCATTTTAATAAATCCATAAAATTTGGGAAAAAAAAAGTAATTCACATTCTAAACTTGCATATCAGACGTGTCGAAAGAAAAAAGAAAAAACTTGAGGGTAAATTGTAAATCATGGAAAGTAAAAGTAAAAAAAAGATGAGAATAAAATATTAGGTTTTTCTTCTTTCCTAATTTGTTATTTTTATTATTGATTTTTATTTTTTTCACATGTATATTTTTTTTTTTTTTTTTTTTTGGTAAAGTTTCACATGTATATTTTGATCTTTCATTTATTAAAAAAATTAAAATTAACCTCATATGTCGGAATCGTGTATCGGAAACTCGCATGTCAAAATTCCGACTCAAGTATCAAAGAGTGTCGAAAAAATTGACTAGAGAGTGCCCAAGAGTGTCGGGCACATGTCAAAGTGTCCAACATGACACAAAGACTTCAGAAAGTATCGATGCTTCCTAACCCATAACTAATGGCCGAAAAGGGAAAATTTTGGTAATCAACTTTAAATCAAGTCGGCGATTTTTAGGAAAAAAAAATGGGTAAATTGAATGTGTTGTGACGAAACACGTGCAAAAGTTGATAAAAGGAAAAGAAAAGTTGGAAAATTAAGTAAAGCTCGAATTGGAGCTGGTAAACCAGTACAGTTATGGAAGAAATTTTGATGAATCGTACTAATTTAGATTTGTAACATTTAAAAAGCGTCAGTAAGGGGTTGAAGTAGGTAAAGTAGAAAATGGTCATAACTAATTCAAAGTATCCTTGGTAATCCAAAACTAGTTGATAAGCTTTTAATCTAAAAAAATTGGTAAATTGCTATAATTTACTATAATTTAGGTTTTTAAGTTCATATAAGAGAGAGAGTAAATTCAAAGCGTTAATAGCTTATGCAAATAAAAGTTGAAATTTAGCACACTAATTAGTAATGTCCATATTATGGAAAATGTTGATAATTTCATGAAAATGTTAGTAACTACCAACATGATACTTGGAAAAAAATTCACTGCTCACTCTTTTAACTAAAAGTTATGCAAGATCCCTTGGCATTCATCTGGCCAGCGGCGCCTCCACGACGGCCGCTGGCGCTTGTACCCCAAAACAGAGGAGACCCGTGGCCTCCACGGATCGCCGTGATGGCGGTTGCGGGTCGGGTGGTGTCGGCTGCGCCCAGGGCACTAAAGGATCACCGGAACGCCTCAGCATAGGTAGAGCAACGTTCGGACGGCCCGACTCCGGCTCCGGCTCGGGATGACGAATCGAGAATCGGATCTCACTCAGGCATTTCGTCGAGCAGGTAGAGGGCGCTGCTTAAACCGAGGCCTTCACCGAACAACAAAAACGCTACAGCAGCCAGAGGAGGGAGAAAACGGGGCCGGAGTTCGCGCACCGACCGGCGATGGAGGCTTCGGCCGTCGGTCTTCGGCGCACCGACCGGCGTCCCACCGGTCGTCCTATTCAAGGCGGCTCTAGCTAGGGCGCCTACTCTACCTCCATTGAAGGCGCCCGCCCATCCGTCCGGGTCTCCCTCTGGTCTTCGCGCTGCTCCACACGCATCGCCCTCCTCTGCCCCTTTTCCCTCTGTCTAGGTTGCCCTACGCGCATGGTGCGCAACGCGAGGAAGGCAGGAGGAAGAAGATCAAGGAGTGGGCCGGGCCGTGAGGGGGGAGCTGGGGCCAGATTGGCCCGGGCCCGCGCTAGTGGAAGGAGAAGAAGGAGGGGTACTGGGCGCAAAGGCCCAGCCCAGGTGGGCCCCCCATTTTTTAAATATAATTAATTTATCCGGGGATATGGTAAAATAATAGAAATAGAACTTAGTAAAAGCAAATAAAAACTAAGACCTAGGTAATGCAAAAGTCATTTTTGTTAGGGCCAAACTAATCCCTAATTATTTTATGCAATTTTTATCATAAATTTCTAGCCAAAATTTAATTATTAACAGCACCAGATCTTTTTGGTCCTTTCAAGCATATTAGCAATTTTGATTCTATTAAGCTGTTCATCTTCATGGCCCTTTCAAGCTTTACCAAACATCCTCATTCTAGGCTTGTTCACCATTATCAAGTCCATCCAACTATTCACTTGATCTATGTACCTCCAAGCCATCACGAATATCCCCATTCTTCTTAGCTTGTTCACCCTCAATCAAGGATCTTCCGGAAGTTCAACTTATCTAAAGATCTTCCAGCTCGTAGACATCTTTATTGCCCAATACCTTATTCACCTCAAATATCAGCAAAGCACTTAAGACAATGGCAACGCACTCCTAATGTTAAAATCTTTTGGTGCTATTTATGACAACATTTGCATTTCAACCTAGGCATAAATCACTTAATACCACTCAACCAATACACACATTAGTAGCCTTTGATTATCTTTGCCATCATTAGAACAACATAGGGATTTTCCCAACAATTGTGGCCAAATTAATTTTCTAAAACGGTTTTAAAGTTAATGAGCCAAATTAAATGTGATATGGGACTAGTAATAAAAGCCATTGAGAGATAGGATAAAAAAATGATGGATGATATGATTAATCAAATAGTTACACATGAGAACAATTGATAACACAATTGTCGTGGTAAGCTCTCTCAAATTTCTCTCTATTGTTTGACACAAGTTGGTGGTATGTCTAAATTAAAGGCCCGACATTTATGGGGCTAGAACTAAAGAACATTAGAACTGGAGTACGTCAGAACTTGCGTCACAAGGAGATCAAACGCTCGTAGTTAGGATCTAAAGAATGTCAAAACCAATACTACAAAGATATTAGGCATTTGCAATGTCGAGCTGAGTTTGAAGAACGTCAAAATCAATGCTGTAAGGACATCAAATGTTTATAGACAGAATCTGAAGAACATAACCAAACTTTTTGAACAAGCATCAAGGGTAATGTGATCAGCCTCCTTCTGATTCCTACATTCTTTTATTAAAATACACGAACAATATTTTGGAAATACTTGTATGAACATTTTTAATTCCGCTACAAATCATTTTGGTTCAAATTTACCTTACTTACCGAAACAAATCCCAATAGCAGCTGCTAGCACCTGGCAAAGCAATGGCACGATTATGACAGATGGCGGCTGATCATATCCGAGAAAGGACATAATAGGACTTTGTTGAAGCTGATCTTTTTGTTTTGGAACCTATTGAAGCTTTTATAGCATTTAATGCTGGAACTTGAAACAGAGAAGACACTCAAGAGCTCATACGAAAAAAATGTTCTCATATCTTCAAATGGGAGAATTCGTTTTCCTCATTATTTGAAGGGTATCTTTGACCTAAAATACCTTCCTTTTGATTACTCATTTTTGGCCTCCGAAAAATCCGGAGGCAGTTATTGGGACGGTCAACTACTAACCAAAAGTCTGTCAAAAAAAAAAAAAAAAACTACTATCCAAAAGTGCTAATGCATGAAGAGCTACTCTTCAAAATGGAAAGGTTAGAGTTCTTGGATCTCACGTTCAATTATGTGTGTGAAGAATGGAGTGTTTGGTTCAACTTTAAAAATGGACTTTAATACTTTAAAAATCATTAACCAATTGCTAGGGTGTTTGGCAAAAAAATATTGGACCAATTTAAACAAATGCCAACATTGGTAAAACTAAAAGCCAAAGGGCAGGTGACCTTTTAGCCTATGTAGCACCAACACGCGACACGATACGAGTGTCCGACACGACACGTGATTTCTAAAAAAATAGAGAATTCCGACACGTTGTATATTAAATGAATATTTTTATTTTTAATTAATTTGATTCAAATTTATAAATAATTAATTAATTAAAAAAATAGCCTATAATAAATTTATACTAATAATATTAACAAATCAATTCATTTGAAATTTGAAAGATATATTCATAATTAATACGAAACATTTTTTTTAATTTTAACAAAAGTTATCGATGAAACTAAAAATTAATAAAAAAAAATTAGAATCAATTTATTTAAATAAATCCATGATTTTCTACGATAATCAAAATTTATCATTATTCAAAATTTAATATTTTTGTATTTTAAAATCATTTTTTAATTTAATTTATTTAATTTTCCAATTAAAAAAACAATCCCCAAAATCCACCCCTTCTTTCATTCGTCCTTTTCTTTCCACCCCCACGTTTATTTTACTTTTTCCCTCCCCCACTTGATAGTGACCCCCACCCCCCTCCTCTCTCTCACGCCATCAGACCTCCTTTCTTATTTTTTTTGGATTTCTTTATGAAAAACCCTAGTGAGCCGCCGAGTCCTCCTTTTCCTATCCTCCTTGCCGCGCCACACAACCCCCTTCCCTCCTCTCCTCTTCCTCTCGTCGCCGATCCATCGCAACAGTGGCGGCCCTCACCTCTCTCTGGCCGTCTCTCGCCGTCGCGGTAGTTCGTTCGTGGCTTCGTCTCGCCGGTGGGAGTTTGCCTTCTCTCTTCTTTCTCTCTATTCGGCTCTTTCTTTAGCCGTTTCTCGCCGTCGTGGTGGTCCGTTCGTGGCTTCGTCTCGCCGGCACTCGCGGCCTCTGCTCCGTCTCGCCGGCGCTCGCGACCTCTGCTTCCTCGCCCTCCCTCACCTCCACCCTCCATCAGTCTTCCGGACACGTGTCCGACCGTGTCCGAACGTGTCGACGTGTCCGACATGACGTGTCCGACACGCTCCGACACATGTCGGACACGACGCTTCCGGAGCTTTTAGCATTTTCAAAAGGCAAATTCCAGAATTTAAGGACTTTTCCTCTTCCCATCTTGTACTCACTAGCTTCCTCAAATTCCATCTTTGCCCTTGAGGGCCAAATTTGAGTGATGTGACATTGGCCGAGGAGGAGTTCAAGGACACTGTATGAGGCCCCCCACGGCCAAATCTGAGGACACTTTGATTTGTTGGGAATTCAAGGAGGACGTCATGGATGTTGGCCGAGAGTCAGGCAACGCCAGCCGATGCCTCGCACATCTAGATCTAAAGCCACTTTGAGCCCTAGTCGAGCACGGCCGAGTTTGAGAGGGCAACGGTATGGTGGGCTGATGGTGGGAACAATTGGGCTATCCTTGGTGGGGTGGCCCGAGATCACCGGCTCTGATGATTCACAGTTGGATTGTTGGGTACTCAAGATTTTCTCTCTTTAAAAAAATGTTATTTGCGTTTGATAAAAATCTTTAACCCTAAAGTCTTTACATTTCCACAAAGAATTCTCCAAACGCAGAATAACACAAGGCTCCTTTTGACCACAGCTCTAATCATGTCTTACCTTGCAAATGTGGAATGGTTTCCTACATTTTGAAAGCATAATTTATATTGTCGATATTTCTCTTTTTGGAGAAAATTTGACATTACTACCCAAATAATAACGTGACTTCATGTGTCGGGTCTACTGGTGTGGATCTTGAAAACATCATGTATTCATGATGCAACACATGTATGGATGACATGGCAGAGGATGTATATAACATGATGTGTTATGATGTTGTATTGTAATGACACAAATAACTGCAGATGACATGGCAAAGATGCATGAAGACGGGTCTCTAAGGGCATATGCATGATCATTAGCACTAGGACAAGAACAAAAGCATGATATCGTGGCATGATGATATGGCAAAAATGCAAGATGGCATGGTGTCTGCTGTGACCTGATGCCATCAACTATATATATTATGTATACAGGATTCTGAAAATTAAGTTGTTTTTACATATTTGGCATTTCGAGATTTTACAATATTTTTATGAAAGAACATTTCCAAAAATGACACCACCGTCTACGGTGGCCTGGCTGAATAAGAGCTCCCATGATGTCTACCCAAGACGGAGGAGTTCGAATCTCGCGGGATGCACGGGTTCCCTGGGTATCAAAAAAAAATTTCAAAAGTGACAAGTATTAAAGTTAGACTTTCCGCAGCCTTTGGCTATCTATCCTCATCCACACTAGAGAGCTGCCGACTTTTTGAGTATTGATATCATCGGTATTATGAGCCAAGCATAGTCCGTTATTACACCGGGATTCTTTAATGTAAAAGTAAAATGAGCATGAAATTGATTTTTTATTCATTATTACGTGGGGATTATGAAATGAATTTCTAACCCTTCAATTCAGCATTATGCTGGCTAATATGGCAAACTTCTAGAATTCAAATTCATTTAATTTGATGATTTAGGAGCATGCGAATCCAAATATCCAGTATAAAATTTTGGTGGTTTAGGAATTTAATTGGATAACGAATTTGGAATTATGACATTAAGATGGTCTAGGAATTTAGTTAGAGAATGAAGAGGAGAGTCTAACTCAATTTATGATAGTGAAAATATGTCAAGATCACGAGTCTCGTGATTTTCCATCTTTTGGGCGCCTACCTCGAGAAAGCATATTTATTATTTAAAGTATTTGTACAATTCTACGTATCAATGTCTCTACAGTGTTATGGATTTTAAACGATCTGCACTTCCGAATACAAAATCAAACTCTGCAAGCAAAGGAATTTAAGGAAACTTATAAATCGAAAGTGAAACCACTCCAAACAAAGAAGTGTTTACTCGAATTCTCGGATAGGATTTCCTTTTCCTAACGAGTAGAGCTTATAAGGCATCTCCTCTCCTAATGTCCACGCCATCCTTTTTATGGAGAAGAGCTTTAGTTTGAGGGTATCTCATGATGAATGATCTTGACTTAGTAAATTATACCTTCTAAAAGAAAAGGCGCTCATTCCTTGGTATCTCAAGATTTATCAGCTTTGAGTGGTGTTTGTCCATTAGTAGATTGCTTCTAAGGTCCCAATAATTTAGTTTAGATGGCAATGGGGGAGGAATCCTTCCAAAAGAAAAGAGAGGCGAATTCCAGAGGCTAAGGAGAACCCACAAGCCGCATTATCGTTGCCGTTGTCAATCATGACATGAAGACCAATGTGTGAACTTTGCTTTTCGATTGATGGAACCCAACAACGAACAGTGAGAATTGCCCCCACAATTGGTGCATTTTGAAGGAACCCCACATGCCCTTTTTTGAGGGCTGCTCGAAGATTACAAATCATAACGAATTTGGACCCACCATGCGTCACCAAAGGGTCATCGAGCACTAAGCTAATGATAAGCCTTATACGGAAAGACAGCATCCGTTCGAGTAGGCGTTACGCAAGGGCTTGAGTAAAAGCCCTTGTTTGGGGGGAGCCAATTCATTATTGAATATCATAAGCGGGAACCAGCATACGGAAAATGCAATGGAGTACGAATTATCCACTCAAACAGGAGTTCCCAGTTACCCATATGTGGAAATTGAAGAATAAAATATTTCTTTGTGAATATGAGAGTTTGGCTTGGCAATAGTTCCGCGGATCGTCCATGGTGGCATGAAAGGCAGAATCAAGCCTCACTTAGTCTATCACCTTAATTTCAGTTTGGTTACGGTACAGCCGACATTTTCTTGAAAATTTACCGAAAAGTCATAAATTTATTTTACGGTAGCTAATTTAATCATAAATTTTTTAAGTATGTCAATTTGTCCCGAATCTTTTAACAATTTACCAATATAATATTTTTAACCAATTTTGATTATGAATCACTAACATCAACGAAGAGCCATCCTTGAGATGATATTCATTCTTCTAGTTACTGCAGAAAGCTAGAGAGAGAAAGAGTGATGAGAGTATAGAGAACTTTTCTTTCAATTGATGTAAAGATCTTGACATAAACAATTTTTGTAGATTTTTTTTTCCTATTTCGTGTTCTTCATTTTCTTTTATTTTCTTTCTTCTTTTCTTTTCTTTCGTATTTTTTTTTCCAATTATGGGCTGGCAAGGTCATTCGCTAAATTGTATAAAACATTTAGAACTGAATTAATCACCATATAATAGGTTCAATACTTTTTCGGTAATTTTTCCCAATTTCTTGTTAAAAAGTTTATCCTATGTTACTTGTAAAAAAAAGGATGTGAGGCAAGAGAGCAATTCCGTATTCTTCACACCCCATTTAACCTCTCATTTGGTACGTAGTTCCTTCTTCAATTCGTTCTCGGGTTCTTTTATTTTGCAATCGCAGGAGAATTGTCGCGCCATTCTTCATTTCGACCTGGGAGATTCCAAAGTACACGCATGGCCCCCTGGATACACGAGATTGCAACGGGACATATATCGCGCATCGTGTGGAGCAGAAAAATCATGAAGAACAGTCACAAAGTTTCCTGAACTGTATCTTCAGCGACGAATCTAAGTAAGACAGTCTACCGACCACGAGGACAAAACAAATCCCCCATAAAGAGGGAGGGCCTCTGGTTCTTGTCCTGGGGACCATATGGAGCTGATGGCCAAGGCAAAGAAGCCATTAAGGACCTAGCCTTCTCGCTCTGGGTACACTGTCTCAATCTCCGGTACAATCATTCCATTAATGAAGTCCATATAAGACCAAGTCGAGCAAAGTTATCCCTTAGCTGGAAGAGAAAGAACGACAGGAGAGATGATCATAGTCCAGAGACGTGTTAAAAGTTTCATTATTAGTCTGCCCTGTGAAAAATAACAAAACAAGATAAAATCAAAACCATGGAAGGAGGAAGGAGAGAGAAACAGAGATAGAGAGGGAGAGAGAGGGAAAGAGGCGCAAGTGGTGCGGCAACCAAGTGAGGGTATCGGTGATGGCACGGTGGTGGATAGTGATGGTCGGAGGTCATTTGTCCACTCCCGACTAACAGAAGAAGAAGAAGAAGATAGGAGAACGAATTTTGGCCGTTGCATATGCCACTAGTTACGACTTCATATAATGGAGGTCAAGTTATGAGATAACCGAGAGAGATACGAATTAAGTTTTGAAGAGAATACCAAATTTCATCCCTACATTTTATCATATTGCCATTTCCTAGCCTATGTAGCACCGACACTCTCCGGAAGCCTTCATATCATGTCCGACACTCTGACACGTCCCGACACGCTCCGACACGTGGTCAAGGAGTGTCGAAAAATCCGACACGTGGTCAACTCTCTCCGACACGCTCCGACACACGAATCCAGAATTCCGACACACAATTTCGACACGCATGGGGTCAATTTTAAAAATTTCTAATACTTGAGGGGTCAAAATATAAATATACAAAAAAAGAAGTAATAAAAATGCTATAAATATACACGCACGAGGTCAATTTTTTTTCAGTTTTTTTTAGAATTGTTTTAGTTTTTTTTTTAAGTCTTTTACTATGAAAGAAGTAATAAAAAAAATGCTATATATGATAAATAAATAAATTTAAAAATATCATTTCAGCATTTTTCTTTAAACAATGTTTTTTTCCTCTAAGTTTTATGTATTATTGTAACAAATTAAAATAATGAATGATATTATTTAATAGTTTTCGTGTAAACTAATTCTAGGCAATTATTATTATTATTTTATATATATAAATATATTTAATATATAACGTGTCGGAACGTGTCAGAATTCTCTATTTTTAAAAAATGACGTGTTGGCGGTTTGTGTCGTGTCATGTCGCGTATCGCGTGTTCGTGTCGATGCTACATAATTCCTTGCGCAGTAAACACAAAAGTAAATGAAACTAGATCAACTAGATTCACATAACATTCTCTAGAAGATGCTTAAAGCACATAATAGAAAAAAAATTCCAAATTAATTAATTCATGGAAGAGGGTAAGATGTCCAACAGAAATGAAGTAACAAGTATAATACTAAAATTCCTGGATAAACCAAACAAATTTCCCCAAAAAAACAACTGTATTCTACTTTTTTTTTAATCGACGAAAAGATATCTTAAGAATGGAAACAATAAATTAACATATTGTATAGTAAAAGAATATCCTAAATTTATTTGACTAAAGAAGAAATATCAAATTCAAAAACAACAATTTTCATCACTTACGCTCCTCCCTTTTTAAAAGCACTAGTTTTTTTTTTCTTTTTAAAAGCACTAGTTTGCGCATTGAGTTTTGTCTGCGGAAATCTTTTTGCACTTTCACATCAGTTATTATTACATCATATTTCGTAAATACTACTAAATTCATAATTACTGACGACTTTTAATAAGTAATCGTATAATAATGAGCAACTCTAATAAGATAGATTGTTTGTATTCTTTAATTTGTATTAAAGTATCGATAGAAAAGTTATATATCAACACAAAAAATTAATGTCACATATTTTACAGATAAAGGAAGATTATAAGGTGATGAAAGATAAATATTAGCTAATCAGCGGAAAAAAATTATTTACCAGTGATTTCTGCAATTGAAGGAAAAACAAGATGAATAATATTAAATTAGCATCTAACCAAACTAGCTACATTTGGTAATGCTAACTAATACTAATTTTCACCAGAAGTGTAGATTCACCAAGAATGGATGGGTATTTTCTTTTTTCCATTGAAGGAAAAATAGTGATATTCGGTGAATTTTGTAAACCGATCAACCCAATAACGATCAACATCCAATATATCCAATAATTAACTTGACATATCAATAATAAAATAGCTCAACCATCAACATTCCGAATAATGTTACGAACATACGCATTCAGAGTATGGACATCTTGTGTTTTTGTTTTTTGTTTTTTTTTCATATTATTATTATTATTTTTTATTTTTTTGTGAAAGTAAGTAATTGTATTAAGCTTTACCAACTATATTATACAAGATGAAATCTCGGCACCAAAACTTACACTCAGAATGACATGACGTCAAGGCGAGTGGAAGGGTGCCGAGACAAAAAACAGCAAGCAACAAACTGTAACAGCCACCACACAGCAAAGAAGAGCCAAACAACGGCCAACACCAGCAACCAAAGCAAAAAACAAAAAGCAACAGAGGGATCAAACGGACACAGCCAGATCACCCCAAACACCAAACAAAAACAAAAGTCATAGTTCAAGCGTCCCAATCGAGAGAAGCTGTGACCGGCACGAACCAGGGGAGGAGGAATCTTCGGTGACGCAGCCAACCCCAAGGACCTCGACAGTAGCTAAGCACAAGAACGTCCACCACAGAAGGGTATCCAGTTCGAAGGAGACAGACGGTGGAATAGCCATCCCCAAGGATCGAAGCCGCCGCTGAAATAGCAGCTACACAGAAAGCAGCTTCGTGGATTCGGTCAAGAATCACCTGAAGAGAAAACAATCGGATCGATACCCTAGGCACTCTGGAGTCTCCTGTTCCTCACGGTACTGTCGACATTCCTGAAAGTTAAAGCCTTATCTCAGACAACCTTAAAGAGATGGTTCTTCAGGACCAAGATCGTAGGAGTTAGCTCTCTAAACAAAATATCATTCATGTTCTTCCATAGAATGTGACAAAGGGCTCCAAGGGAGAAATAGACAATGCATTAAAAGAATTCTTTACCCAAGAGTAGAGTCATAGCCATCAAAGATTATTTGCACAGGACCTATTGCACCAAGGTAGATTGCATCTGATGGCCCAAGAAAAAACAAGGCCGGCAGTGACCCGACACCCAAAGAACAATTGGTCGATGGAGGCCGGAGTCTCATTGCAAAAAGCACACAAGCCACTATCAATTCTACCATACAATAATAATAGTGCTAGGGTAGGGAGTTTGTACTTGGTAATAAAACTAGTAATGGGGTGAGATGGTAGAACTCCAAATGAATGTGTGCCAGGAGACACGGTCCTTCTTCCGCCTAATGGCCTCCCAAGCCGAAGCGAGGGTAAACTCCTAGATGGACACTCCTTCCACCTGAAACGGTCCGCATTCTGAGAGAGGATGGGGAGAGCAAGCTGCCATGAATCCAGAACATCCTTTAAAGGCTGACTAGTGGGGGAATAAAGATCCGCAACGGTTGCCTGCCATGGAATCTCGGAGCTATAGATGAAAGAGTCTAAAAAGATTAGATTTAACGGTCCCCTAGGATGCTAGTAGTCGAACCAGAGGGAAATGAAGCGACCATCCCCTATACTCCACTAGAAGTAGTTGCGGTAAAGCCTCCTAAGTTGGAGGATCTTCTTCCAAGCCCACGAACATGGACATCTTGTTAGTAAAGTATAAGAGAAAAAAAGAAGTAACTACTTGAAAATTTTCTTCTTTTTAAGATAAATGACAAGGAAGGGAAAAAATCTCATTTCCTTATTTGGGAGGGGAAAATTTTAAGATAAGTAAAAATTTAAAAAATGTCCATCTCATTTCTTGTCTAAAAACATTTTAAAGTTGTTGTTTTTTTTTCATTTTTCCCTCTTGTTTATTCTCTAACCAAGAAAATTTGAAATCGCTATTCCATTCTAATCTCGTACCACCAATACCATGTCGTACTTAGACATTTAAATAGGCCATACATTGAATATTCAGAGACGGTGTCCTATCATACTCCATACATATATCAAGATTCAAGATATAAATTACATTAAACTAGTTTAAATAACATCAACCTAATCTTATTAGAGAATTAAGTTATGCTTATCTATGTAATGATTACATCCCATTCTCATCTATTGTGAGATTTTAGAGTTATATAACATATTTTATGACTCTTGCTATGAAGTAACTTTACCTACAAAATAATGGTATATAAGGAAATAAACTTTTTTTTTTTGTACAAGTAAACCCATTTAGATAGATAAAACTCAAGCTTATGAACTATCTCAATAAGTTTATCGATCAGTTATGACTCAAGTTACAAGTCAGACTAGCGGTCAAAACATAAAAATTTACTTGTGCTTAATAGCGTTGGAATTTAAATATGTGTCCGTGAACCTAATATATATGTATAAGTCCGGTCCTTAATTATTAAGTCAATCATATGGAATGACATCAAATAGATCTTTACAAATTTTGATCGTGAGTTTTGCTTCGAAGGAAATTCTTTAGTGTCACAATAGAGGACATATCAACTAGAAGTTGAGTAAACGACATCAAAAAAGAAAAGATTTTCTTTATTCGAATAATTTGGAGCTGCAAATAGGGTAAAATTGAGTCAAGCTACTTGCAGCGACTCATGTTCGGCTCATCAAGTACTAGAGATCAACTCATTTGATTTCAAATCGATTTCTAGAACTCACTAATGCTCAGTTTGAAGAGCTCACAAACCTAATCAAGCCTACAAAAACTTCTAATATTTCTTATAAAATATTCAATACTTATAAAAATAGACACGAAAACACTCAAAATTGCATAACACATCAATAGCATACGAGCTAGTAAAGAGAGAGCTCGCGCTTTCAAGCTCGAGATTCTTTATGACTTGGTTCTATTCAAGTGGAGCTTGAGTAGAAAATTTCAATACTCTATGAAGCTCGAATAGAGTCTCGAAAAAAGGAGTACGAGAGTCGAGTTGATATGACCGAGCTTGAGCTTGACACCGACGGGACTCAACGCCACTCGATTCCGTTCCATAACACTAATTAAGTTATGATAAGGGAGACAAAAAAGGTATTGGACATCCCACGGATTCATCCGAAACTGTTTATGCACGTGGTGACCAGCTAGCCCATGAACTTGGTGCATATGTTCAATTGTGCCCGTGACCTGCGACCCAATGGAAATGTCAGACCTTTCTACAGAATTTTTATTCACGCAATCCAGTCAAGCACTCTTCCCTTGCTCTTTTCCAGTCGAAATTCGACCTGGAAAGCATAACAGCCCCCGCCAATTGGCCACACATTTTCTCTAATTATACTCATGTCCTTCCAAGATTTCGCAACTAATTTATATCTTTATTTTGTCGTTCTTTCTATGGTTTTCTTTATGCTTTCCAAATACACATAAACGCATACTTTTTCCCAAACTTAAAATACCTTTATAGCTAAAGTATTGTAGGAAGGAAGTAACGAATAAGGAGCACAAGCAGCAACAGGTTGCCAAGAATATTTGGTCCAGAAAGGCAAAGAATAATACTGGATCATTAAAATCTTTTGCAACATGTCAAATGATAAGATAGACTTTCGATAAAATTACCATGTTGCATATACCATCATTATGAAACTGATAAAAATAGATACCGCACTTTAATCTTAGCTAGAAGGTCGATAGACATTTTCACAAATAATCTTCAAAGACCAATGGTTGCCGAATCATCAAAGAATAAATCTCGATCATTCGTTAAATTTTTTGGGAAGTAGGGTAAGTCAATTTTGAACAGTAAATGATGACCATATAAACCCTCAAACGCCAAGGAAGGTATATGCAGTTTAACATTTTCTTTAGATGGAAATATAATCCAACATTAACAGGTCGGCCCAAAAAAAAAAAAAAAAAAAAATAAATACCACCTCAGAAAACCATGTCCCTCTCTCTCTCTCTCTCTCTCTCTCTCTCTCTCTCTCGCAGAGACTGACAAGAACCTCCCGACGCACTCAATATTTTCTCTATAAATCGACGCACACGGGAGGGCCGCTCTCCCTCTCTCTCTCACCTCAGCAGCAGGGACTCCAGCTGCAATGGCCCTTCTTCGGTGCCGACCCAATTCGCTCGCCATAACCGCGCTCCACCTCACCATCTTCTTCCTCTTCTTCCTCGTTCGTCCGCAACGAGCAAGCTCGGAGCAGCAGCTCTGGAACACCACCGCCGCCCTGAGAGGCCGGAAGCAAACCGGCGGGTGCAATCTGTTCCAGGGCAATTGGGTGGTGGACGCCTCCTACCCTTTCTACGAATCCTCCTCGTGTCCCTTCATCGACCCGGAGTTCGACTGCCAGAAATACGGCCGGCCCGACACCCAATACCTCAAGTACGCCTGGAGGCCCGACTCCTGCGCCATTCCCAGGTTTCCATTACCGAATCTCCCTCGCCCTCTGTTTGAGGTGTTTTGCTTCTCCTCTCTTCTGCTAAGCGAAGAGAAAACTCAAATTCGGGGAAACCCTTTTGCTCTAGTTTCTTGGTACGTTGAACTTTATATATTCTCGAAATTTGAAAATTTGGAGGTCTTGCAGGTTTAATGGAGGGGAGCTGCTGAGGAGGTGGAGGGGGAAGAAGATAATGTTCGTGGGGGACTCGCTGAGCCTGAACATGTGGGAATCGCTGTCGTGTATGATCCATGCGTCGGTGCCCGGCGCCAAGACCAGCTTCGCCAGGAAGGAATCTCTCTCCGCGGTCACTTTCCCGGTAAATCTTTTCGCCCCGTTCTCCAAAAAATATAGAAAAAACAAAAGAGGGTAAAATTCGTTCGTTTCATCGCATGATGGGCTGTCTCTTTTCTCTGTCTGCGGAGTTCTCTCTTGCTTTTTAAGATTTTGTTCTGGTCTTCGGAGTTTCTGCCCGTGATGTTGCCCGTGATGTTGCCC
Source organism: Eucalyptus viminalis (assembly GCA_014182385.1). NCBI lineage: Eukaryota > Viridiplantae > Streptophyta > Magnoliopsida > Myrtales > Myrtaceae > Eucalyptus > Eucalyptus viminalis. Next base: position 36,438,179 of record CM024530.1, read on the forward strand.
CCGATGTAGTTCCCCTTTTGGAGCTACTTCTAAGGTCCTAGCGAGGGCGAGAATCTCTCGATTTTCGAGCAGATTCTGTCTGCTGTATTGTCCATTGCATCGCTCACGGGGTTTTCTTTTAACCCGTGGGCTAAAAATTACTCAAAATTGTCGGGCCCTTTCCGACCCGTGGGGTGACCAACATCAACTGTCGGTGGACTGCTCGGGTCATCGGATCGTCAGCCGGTCGGTCGGATCCAACAATTTTGAAACGTCCACGGCGTTTTTCTTGCCATAATTCTACCGCGAATTTGTTCAATCATTGCTCCTTATTTGACTTCAATATCGTCTTTACTTGAAAACTGCTTGTATGCATTCACCGTACACTTTTCCCCTTGAAGACGATGTTAGGGACTCTATGACCCTACATGAACTCGTAGGTCGATTCTGTAAGCCGGTCTTGGAATCTCGAGAATCCCTTCTTTCCCAATTCGACGAGCCGACACTTATGTGTACTTGAGCCGAGCTCGAAGAGAGCTCGTGCGCATTGTTCTACATAAGGAAAGACACCTGTAGGAACTTCTCTTGTCATAAATGAGAGCAAGAGCAATTGCAAGAAAAGGGCTCATGATGATTGCTTCTTAGCCATAAATAATGAAGCTCTGGCCTTAAACGTTGTCCTCGCAATAAGACAAGATCATATGGGGTTGGGAAAGGTGGGTGGGAATCAACCTAAAAGGGAGGAAGTGTGTAGGGGGACCCCTAAAAAAGTTACCAAGTTTCAACTTAAAAAAATTTAATTTGGGTCAGGCATAATTATAATAATGAAAACTATAATTTTAGATATTTTATTTTTATTTTCCTAATTTACCCTAAGCTTTGGGAATTCTCACATTCAACCCTGAATTTTTCTTCCAATAATTAACAAAAGATGAGCAGTCAATGCCATGATGACCAATTGATGATGTTGCAGTGGGTGTTGTCGACTTGTTTGGTACAAATTTGGCACCGCTTTCTTCAAATGGGTTATTTTAGTTGTACTATGAACAATCTGGCATAGGAAATACTTTGTCGGATTTGTCCATGTAAGAAGGACTTTCCTCTTATTAAATATTGTCCTGTCAGCGATTCCTTTGTCCAGGTATGGTTCCATTTGCTTGCATATCCGGTAATTGCGATATAGAGCTGAAAGAGAAATGAGCTGCTCGACCCACCTTTTGCACGGACATATTCATAATGTACTTTTTATATGTAATTTTGCATATATCTAGGGTTCTAACCAGTCACGGGTTAGAAAATTCCAACTTAGAAGAGTTATATATTAGATATAGGCAACTTGAAAAGTATAAGCACAAAGTTTTGCTACATAGATGCATAGTTAGAAAACTATAGAATAAGATTTTAGATATTATTAGCTTCTTCACGAATGTAATTTTGTTTTATTCTAGACTATGTGAATTTCCTTATTTCAATGTCGAATTCTTCAAATGCCACTTTATTCAATCTTTTCAAATTCAATATGAATTATCTACTTTTGATCCAACTAGGAAGATAGATTTACTCCAATATAGACAAATTGACTCAAGATACCATATGATTGCTTTTCATAAATCGTGGAAAGAAATAAAAAATAATGGGAAAGTGAGACCTAGAATGGTGCAATTGGTGAATTGTACTCCAGCTCATAATAGAACAATAAGTAAGTGTGGACTTTAGATTAGATATGATGATTACTTCAATCTTGACATGCTATTGTCTACAAGATGCCTTGTGTTTGTTTTAGGTCGGGACGAGGGGCATACCCCACCACACAGTGACAGGCTGTGATCCACAGCCCACCGGCCCAACCTACTCCCCTCCACTGTCTCTTTGCTCTCTTTTGCTTTCCCCCATTTTGATGGCTCGAGCACCTTCTTCTGTCATTATTAAGAGTGTACTTACTCTCCACGGCACATAGTGCGATCCGTTTTTCATTATCAGTTTTAGTACATTCTTTCACATCGTGATGTAAACACCAAGACCCCTAAACTTAAGACTTTGCCAAGTTAAAAGCTCCGTACCGGTGCACTAATGGAATCGATGCCTTAATAAGCGGCAGGAAATCATCCTTTTGCAGCCTCGACGATGCTTTGTGTGAACATGAAGCTCTCTTGAGATGGCTCGTTTGAATGTTCTAGCCACAAAGTCTAGGGCATTCCATGGAGTTCAATTTATCCAAGATTAGTGTCTTTATACGTACCCTTTGAATGCTTTATGAGCAGTCCCTACCTTTTCCAATGTGATAATTCTTGTGGGCCGTGCTAGTCTATGAGTGGTCATCAAAGAGTACCTCATTTGCATTATTTATTAACTACTATAGTGCACGGTTTTGCATAAAGAAAGCTGTCTAGAAGAAGCCCTTCCCAGACAATGCAGCTGCATAGCATTAAAGATTTCGAAAGGGAATGATGGAATAAAATGGGGTTTGCATTATTTAATTATAATTATCAAGTCGGTTCTCTCCGGAGCCAGCATTCAATCTCTTCAATTATAATTATAGCCCACTTATGTTTTTGAGAAAAGATGGGAAATAGGCTCAATATCATTTGATTAAATAGTTGACCCAACTCCTTGTTGTTCGAAGAAACCTTCCACTTCAATTAGTATTTTTTCACGAAAAGCAAACATGAGATGACAAATCCAGTGTTTAACTAAAAATTCAAGTTAATTATGTTTCATCTCTTAACAGAGAAAGATAATCCAAAAATTCTCAATCATGGTCCTTCTTTGAGGTTACTAACTATGGTGAACAGTTTAAGAGAATAAAACTGCTCATGCCAGGAATTACATAGTTTCACTATAGCTAAATACAACTTGATTGATCAATGGCGAAACTCGATCGAAGTTCCCGATGAAGTTGTACCTGAGAATAGGCCAAAAAAGAATTTGAGGAAGGAGCTAAAGGGCAGAAACTCTGATGATTTGCAGGACTATGGAGTGAGCATTTTTCTGTATCGCACGCCCTACTTGGTGGACATAGTCCGAGAGAACATTGGGCGAGTTCTCAAGCTCGGTTCCATCGAGGCGGGAAAATCGTGGCAAGGGATGGACGTGTTGATCTTCAACTCATGGCACTGGTGGACCCACACCGGAAAATCTCAGCCGTATGATAACCTCGACTTCCCTCATATTCATCTGCATTCTCCTTCTGACTTTCATCTTAAGACTGCTGCCGATGCTATAGACTCCATCTAAATGTGGTGCCTGTATTTTCTTGTTGGTTCTAAGACAGGGCTTATGCATTGAACAAGATGAATAGATATTAGACCAAAGTTCGATGATGATAAATTCTAATTGCAGGTGGGACTATATACAAGATGGGGGCAGAGTGGTTAAAGACATGGACCGTCTAAGTGCTTATTACAAGGGGCTGAGCACATGGGCCAAATGGGTTGATCTCAATGTTGATTCTTCAAAGACCAAAGTCTTCTTCCAGGGAATCTCTCCTACTCATTATCAGTAAGTACCCTAGTGGTTGGATCTCTAAAAAGCTTCTATAACCTAAAAACATAATTAACAAATCATATAGAATGCTTAAGGAACTTTTCTTAAGATATTATCGTCACACCGAGTTCCGGTTATTAAGGAGATGAAAAGAACTTCCACATGTGAATGTGAACCTCCTTGACCTAAATCATGAACAGAAGTCGGCCCCATTGACTCTGGCAAATTTTTTACCTGAAAGTAGACTCAGTTTTGAGTCTCACTCTGCCTTTCTTATCCTTAATCATGCACCCGCCACACGAAAAAGGTGGACCCTGGATCAGAGACTACAGAAAGAGATATGCAGTATGCTTGGAATATGTGTATCTGAAGAAAGCCCGGCATTGTCACATGCCAATTGGGGTTTTTCTCGAACAATGTCTCACAAGACACTATGAATGACTCGACTTATCTATGAGACTGGAACTATAATCAATACGTGGGGAAGTTCTTGCCTAGACCAGGCTCAATCACAAATGTTTGATTTTTTGGGGCCTGTGTGAAACCCCCATGATTAACGGTTGTCATTAACCTAGTTCGAGTCAATGCAGGTCTGTGCAATACTTTTTTCCAATATGAGCATCCCTTGATAAGTCTAGACCTATAAAAGTACATAACCGTGCCTGATCTTTTTGGGATGAAATGAAAAAACAGGGGCAAGGACTGGCACTCACCAAAGAAGAACTGCATGGGAGAGCAATCACCCCTCTCTGGCTCAACATATCCAACCGGTGCTCCACCAGCCACCTCTGTGGTGAGAAAAGTATTGAATAGTATGAAGACTCCGGTGTATTTGCTGGACATAACTACGCTGTCACAATTGAGGAAGGACGCGCACCCCTCCACCTACAGCGGCGACCACTCCGGCACCGATTGCAGTCACTGGTGCCTTCCTGGTCTGCCTGATACCTGGAATCAGCTCCTATATGCAGCTATAGTGATGTGAAAATATCGACATTCATCATAGTTGTATTTTCGAAATCATTGCTTGAAGGGCCAAAAAACATGACCTCCATTAGTGGATGACAATTGTAAAACAGATCGACTGTAAAGTACACAACCCGTGGTGTATACGTGCTCTACCTAATCTGACGCAATATTTCCATTGTGCAAACAGACAGTATTTCAAGAAAGGTTATGTTTTAGCAGATTTCTTTTACAATAGTTGTACACAGGAGGGGAAGCAATAAAACATGGTAATACCCTATTGGTTTTTAAGTTGTTTATGATTCTTGTTGATTCTATCCTGTCTATTGTCTGTGCTTCTTCCCATAGGTGCAGACTATAAAGCATGGTTGACTCTTAAGAAGCTTCAGATTATTGATACAGGCAATCAATTATGTAAGCCACACAAGGAAAAAACAGCCCTAAATTAAATGACTAGATGGGAAGCCTCCAATAGAAATAGAGAAAGTTGTATCTAAAATTTTATTCAAAGAAACAAGAGATGAAAATGTGAAATACACATTCAAGAGTCACCACATGCCCTATGAAGAGTTTGTCATAGCAAACAGATGGCAGAGCAGTACAACGATATCTCACACTATGCAAAACAAGAAAAAAGATCAGCTATGGAGCCTCTGGAGAGCAGTCTGCTACGGTTCTGGAACTGAGATATGTTGCAAACGCTGCCCAGGAACTGAGGACTGAGATACTAGTACCCAACATAAACTGCAGCATTCACTATATAACACTCATCTGTCTTGTCTCCCATTTCTTCCACTAATACACCACTTGAGCATATCAGTCCACCATCCACAACTTCAACATCAAGAATTCTTCCACTGCAATCAATCAGTACCAAAAATCAAAGTCATAAAGTATCCGGCACTGGATGAAATATGTTTAGATAGTTCTCATTCCAAATGCAGGCATATGGAAAGCAAAAAAAAAAAAAACTCATGCCATCCTCTTCCTCATTCTATGTAGTAACCAGAAGACTGATTTCTCACAGGTAAATCGATGATCTTTCAAGAAAAAAGGAACAATTTTTAGTTACTCACTAAGGAAAGACGGACTTGACTCTCTCAATGTCAAGGGATTGCTGAAGGGAATGAGGCACTCCGAGCTTGATCAGCAGCTTCATCTGCTCAAATGAGACTCCAGGTATTGACCCTGAAGCCCTTATTTCATCAGAATACAATGCACCGACACCGATATCGCCGAAACCAACACTCCCCATCACAATTAACGGACCCTCCTACGCCTATCGAATGCCACTCTTACGTTCTCAGAACGTAAGAAGCAATGGGTTTTTCCGCGATATCGAAATTCTCGACAAAATCTAATCTTTTTTCTCAATCACGGGAAGCAGGTAAAAACACGAGCCCAAGTTTCACGGTGGATTGACATTTACCTCTGCGGAAAGCGGGGATCGAATTTGACGAGATCGCGTCCCTGCACGCCCTCATCGCTGCCGCCGTAACGTCCTGCCTGCTCGATCACACAAAAAATTCGAGACTTTCAATGATACAAACGGGTCAATTTCAATGGCAAAGTTCAGAGTATTCACCCGTGCTGATCGTAGCCGACGCCCATCTCCACGAAAAGGAGCTTCATGGCCGGGCTGGAGGAGCTGCCGATGCTGGCGCCGTCGGCCATCAGCTCGGACCGCGCGGCCGATGCGGCTCTGATGGTCGGGCGACGAAACCGAGGAGGAGGAGGAGGAGGAGATCGGAGCGAGGAATGCGGAAGCGATGAGCGAGGGAAGAACTGGGTGTGGCTCCGGATGATGGGCGAGCGGGAGGGATGGAAGCTGAGACAGGGAAGCGAAGCGTGCACAAGCGGAAGTGACATTTCGTCGAGCGATTGGCGTGCGTCGCTCCGTGTCTCCTTCCTTTCCCTGTCGGAATCTCTCGGACGACCCGGCCGGGCCGGGAGATCGGGTCGGGTCGGAAACGGGTACTTGGGTCGGTCCGTCGGGTTGTAGGTAGTAAATGGGTGGGCCTGAAATCAGGCTTAGAACATACGTTCATCGGTATTTTGAGGGTCTTGCCAGGAGTGAGATGGATCTCATGTGACGTTCGCCTAATCTTGTGATCCATGTAAATTTGGCTCGGATGCAATGAGATCACCCGGATCCAAAGCTCGTTAGTTTGATATCCAATCCCTCTCACCATAACCCTTCATCCTTCTGAACATTTACAAACGAGGATGGTCAATCGGACATTTTCGAATCTTCAATTGATGATTACAATATCATGAATCACACAAATTTGGGTTTGGAAGCCTTTTCAGGTAGGGGTGAGCATATCAAACCAACCCAGATTGACAAACTGGACTGACTATTTTTTTCCAATTTTTTTAATTTTCTAAAATAGCAATAAGTCCAATCCAATCCCTTTTTGGGAAGAGAGTTACCTTCAAAATGCTTAAATATGGAGGCAGAATTATCAAGTGAGCGGTTCTATTGGACTAGAAGCCCGGTCCCTAATTCCAAAAACTGAGAACCGTATCGATAGTCCTCCTGATCTAGTTCTCAATTCCCGAGAGAGACCGGATTAGATTAGAAACCGATCACCCCTAATTTTAAAAGGGTGCAAAATCTCAAAGCGGACTACCTAGATGAACTTCAGACAATACTTTAGTATCTTGTAAGAGATTGCAGAAATCGCAAGATAATCTCTGGGAATACGCAGATCGTGGTAGATACGCAAAAAATCTCACGGCAGACCAAGTAAAACAATAACCGAGCTCTAAGGCGAGGGCAGCGGCTTCCACCGCTGGTATTGATGATTAAACGTATTTCTATTTTTACAACAGAATCAAGGGCAACCGAATTCGGCATTTCTGAAGCTGAGTTTGCTACAGATCTTTTTAACAAGGAGCGGACTTGTTGCATAAAAGTCTTTGATGCTGGTTCTGGCATTGTACATGGCACGAGTTCGCCTTATCCCTCAACTCTTGGAACGCTTTCATTGTCTCGACATCGAATCCTCCTGCAAACTGCACAAAACCCAGGCTCCGTCGTCAGCTAGCTGATCGCGGAACGACCTCGAACCTGCCTCGAGATCGCGGCAAGATGGAGCGAGAGACGCTATATATTACCTGATGTACTCGGAAGGCGAACCGCACGCCTTGGACTATAAGCTCTTCCTCTTCCGGGCCGCCGCCACCGCCCATCTCGAGCTCTGCAGACACCCTCTTCATGTACTTCATCGCTAGCTTCACCGAGGCGAGTTTAATCTGCAATTACAGGCAAAACACGCTTTCATCATCTTGTCTTTCATGCCAATGGTCCTCTACAAGCTAATTCTACCATGCCAAGTTCTCAATGAATTCCACCTTCTTGATGATTTTCTAGCAATGCCCATTTCACGAATTCTTCCAGAGACCTCATTAAATGAAATTTGAACTCACGTCACTACAAAATTTACCGTTTTAAGCCACGGACGCCAAATATTCAAGCCCCATTTTGACAAATTTTAACTTTGATCGATGGAGAGCTGAATCAATGGGTCTGCAGCAACTCCATTGCAGCAAACAAGTGCCCACATGATTTTTAATTGCTGTTTTAACCTGCCCTAGTTAGAGGGTCATACAAAGATTATTCAATGATACTATTCTCTCTCTCTCTCTGAGAATTCCCAGAAGATCTAGGCCCTTCTCCAAAGACCGCAGGATGCGGACAATCCCCACCCTTAAATTAATCGAGGTCAAATCCAGAATCTGCTCCTGTGTTTTCTCCCATGGAGAATCTTGAAAGGGAAGGTGACAAGAAGCTGCATTTTCAAATCTGGGTTCTTCTCCATAGGAGTGGAGCTCTCTCTCACATGTGACCCATGCAGAGGTGCATGCGCAGTAGAGCAGACACCGAGGCAGACAATGATCGAACCCTACGCTTGTCATCTTGCTAAATAGGCATAAAAAAACGAAATGGTTTCCCATCAGAGATAGGGGAGGGGGGGACCACAGCTACAAACGTTTTTTACTCGTACGATGCAATGCAGCATCATGCCATGCCCGATAAGAAACGAGTGAACGGAGACCATCGTCCGGTCGTTTTGCGATTTTTCAAACGGTGCTAGGGGAAAAACATGCAGTAAATTCTGTCCCTTTTTTTTTACTGTAGTAGATTTTTTTACCTGGTTTACGATTCCACTGTCGAGCATCCAGTCCATGGGAATCCGGAACCCTTTGTACCTCTTGCCTGCGGATTCCCTCATCCGGGAGAGATTGTAGACGCCGTGCTCCAATCTGTCAACCAGCAGCAGAAAAATTTAGACGTTGGCGTTCAAAATTCGAAACTTTCGAGGAGGAGGGTGTTGAGTCCCGAGTGCGTTCCGTACTTTTCGAGCAGCGCCTGCATTTTCTTGAGGGCCGGGCCGCACATCTGGCGGGGGTCGTCCCGGAACGACGAGGCCTCCGACTCGAGCTTCTTGAGGTCGCAGTACCCGAACGCGGCCTCGCGGAGCGCGTCGGCCTTCTGCTCCGGCCAATTGAAGTGCTTCAACACCGCCCTTTCGTCCACCTAATCAAATCCAAGAAGCGGCTTCAATGTTTCCACCTCCTCTTTCTTAAAGGAAAAAACAGAGCATTGGGGGTACTATCTTGCACGAGAATGGTTACCAGATAAGAGAGCTCGTCGTCGAGCCATTTGACGAAAGGCACGACGTCCTCGATGCTGGTGAACGCAGCTCCCTCGACCTCCTTGATCAAGGACCTGATGAAGTCTCCCTGCGTCTCCACGTCCGTCTTGATCTGCAGCAAGACGATGAAGTTTCCGTCAAGAATGGCGGAAAGGGAACGGCGTGCGAATTGAAATTTGAAAAATTGCCCTTTTGATTTTCGGAGAGGATTTCACTTTCTTTTCCGTCGAATCTGATCCATGTCTCATCTCGCAAGCAAGACAGACAAGGAGAAGAAGAAGAATCCAAAAAGGGCACTATTGAAAAGCAAAAGATGGGGGACCAGAGTAGACCCGAAATCTTGCTGCTTTTACACGAACGGTCAGTGAGTCACTGACAACTCTCAGTGGCAAAAGCGTAATTCAAGCGAGAACGCCGGCCCCCCGGGGGACAGGGACGGGGCCGGCGGCCACATTTCAGGCGAAACACCTACCGCGAGCAAGTGGGTCGACCGGTTCTCGATCTCGCCGATCATGTCCCGCGACTTCGCCGTAGCCGGCGGGGCGTCTGCCGCGGCGGCTCCGCCGCTGGAGTCCCTCCTCGAGTCCCGACGCATCAGCGAGTGGTAGAACTCCACCACCTCCGGCACCCTCCTCACCTTCGCCGGCACCGGCCTCGTCCCCGCCGGCGGGGAGGCGGCGGGGGCGGGGCGGGAGCGCTCCTCGCGTGCGGAGGGGGAGGGGGAGGCGGAGCGGGGCCGGTCCTCGCCTGCGGGGGTGGAGGCGGCGGAGGGGGCGGCGCCGGTGGAGCCTGCTCCGAGGGCGAGCCGTGGAGCGACGGCGGCAACGAGGCGGAGCGCTTCGGAGGCGGCTTCGGAACCCTAGGGGCGCGGGATCTGGTGGCGACGGAGGACAGAACAGACTCGGCGAGCTCCTCCGAGTTGCACCGCGAGTGCCTCGGCCGCTCGATCTCCGCCGCCGCTACGGCTTCCTCTCTCTTCGAATCCGACCGTTCGAGGCGGTGGCTCTCTTGACTCGCCGGGGCGTCGCTCGGCTTCGCTCCTTTCTTCGAAATCTTGGCCATGCTCGCGGGCCTCGACGTCGCCTCGGCCGCGGCGACCGCCTGAAACCTCTGCGACGAGCAGAGCTCATCGCCGGCCATGCGATCCGACGACGCCGAAGACGACTCCGGCGTCGCAGAGGCCGTCGCAGCCGCCGAAGACGACGCCGGCGTCGCAGCAGCCGAAGCCGAAGCCGACGCCGCCGCCTTCAACTCGGAAATCTCCGCCTCCATCTCCCTCGCTCTCTCCTCGCTCGCCTTCCTCTCTTCCTCGAACCGACCCCAGGACGACGCCTCCAGCTCCCGCCTCAGCCTCTCGTTCGACGCCTCCAGCTCCTCGATCCTCCTCACGGACTTGGCAATCTCGGCGTTCTTGGAGCAGATCACGCCCTCCAGCACGGGGACGAGGGACGCCGTCTCCCGGATGAGCTTGTGCTCGAGGAGCTCCGTCTTGAGCCGCGACTCGCGCTCCCGGAGGTCCTCGACGAGGCGGACCAGCTCAGAGATGTCGGGCGGGCGGGGCTGGACCTGGGCGGAGGAGCGCGGGAAGTAGGCCCCGAGGGAGCGCCCGAGCGCCGCCGCCGCCCTCTGGGAGGTGCTCTTGCCCGAGCTCGGGGACGGCGACGGCGGCTTCGGCCGGGGCGGGGTCTCGGGCTTCGGCGACTTCTGGAGGCCCATCGCCATCTTCACTTTGCCGGCTACCATTGCTCCTCTCTCTCGCTACTGGGTAGTAGTTTCTTGATGCGCTTCTTCTGTCTTCTCTCTTTCTCTCTCTAGTTCTTGGTAGTTGCAGGGTCTTCTCTCTCTCTTTCTTTCTCTCTAGTTCTTTCTTACATGTTAGAGAGGGAAAAGGGACTGCCAAGGACGATGATGTCCTTTGGTGTTTGCTGTTGTCTGTGTGGCTTTCTTGCTTGTGTTTGTGCGTGCGTGTTTTCAAGTCTAGAGAGAGAAGGAAGAGAAAGGGGCACAGAAGACGAGGAACGGTCTTCTTTTTTTCTTTTCTTGGCCTTCTTTTCTTGGACCCAAGATTTGAAATTGGATACGCAAGAGATCGCTCGTTTAGGTGAATTTGCCCGGACTAGAACGCTTCGGGACAATATGTCAAGCATGGAAAAGGAAATATATATATTCCATTGGATTCTTTTTAAAACTTCAGTCGGATAATTTTTCCTTTTTTATTGATGCAATCTTGATATTTTTGTATTTTTGAGTCTTGCTATTTTTATTCTGTTGATCGAAAAAGATAGATCCGATCTAAACAACATGAGGTCTTGTCCACAGTCAACGTACGTTTGATAAGATACTTTTACAAGTTTGTGCTCATGCCAAAGATGTCGGAAGAAAAGAAGAGCTATAGGAGAATCATTTATTTGAATTATCTTATCTTCACTATCCATTGATTTCAAAAATATGTTATCCCGCAAGTAAGCTTATTGGCTATGAAAATGCTTGCCTTCAACGGCCGAATTAAAATGTAAAACAAGTATAGAAGGTTATGGACTTGCAAATGCATCATTGGGTTACCCGATAAATACTCTAAAGACAGTCACCAATAAGGTTAACAAATAATTAATCATCAAAAGACATGTATCATATTGTAAGATTATTTTTTAATTTATGTCCAGATCCTAAGAACTAGGAGAGTGTTGTTCCAAAGATTAGGTGTATTCACTTTAGATCCACCTCATCAAGCCAAATGAATTGCATCAACTTTAATATGAGACTTATTAAAGAACTATCAAAAACTTCAATTGTGTCATATGATAGTTTTCAAATTATGTCCACTGTAACACATTTATCTTGAAGTTTTTTAAAAATACTCCAAACTTATATTTGTATAAATGAAATAATATTATTTTTATTTTATTTAAGTCACGTGAGCGTCGCCATGTTAATATTGTTTGCCTTTTATTATCCATGTAAGGAAATTATTAACAATGCTCAATAACGAAATTTTCATGGAGGATAAATATGTCATGTAAATATAAGTTTGGAATTTTTGCGCTATAAGTTTATGGCTAGGCATAATTTAAAGCTTTTGCAAGTTTTTTTCCCTCAAATTTAACAACTTGAATAGATTTAGTGTATATGTCAAATTCACATGATGATTTTCATAAATATGACAATTAATCTAGACATTTGCTGTCACTCCGAACGTCAACGTCCTCTGTTGACTCTAAAACTTGTAAAGAACATTTGCCATAAAAAAAAAAAAAAAAAAAGATGAAAGTGCTGGTCAAGATCCTCACTTTGGCTAAAAGTGTCATTGTAAGGATTTAAACTGGCCAATGGCTAGTTTTTTATTTATTTTTTGGGGTCAAATAATGGCTAGTTTTTTAGTTTAGACTCTTTGCCTGGAAGGGAGCAAGAAGAAGACAAAGGAAGTGAGAAGCGCGTGGGGCTGTCGGCGCGCGTGGGCATTGTTGGATCGTTCGAGCTCCTCCAACGGTCGACTCGGTCCGTACCTTTTCAAACGGGTCTAATCTCTCCTGTCCTGATGATGACGGTCATTCGAGGGTCGACAAAAAATGCGACAAAGCATCATTACCATTAAAAAGATTCGGTTTATTCGGTTTATATAGTTAGTGCAACGGCTGTGGGTCAAAAAAAAAAAAAAAATTAGTTTATTGATGGTTCTTAACCACTGAAGATAATATATATTTTATGTCCGAAATAATGGCTACTTTTTAAGAATTTAATGCAATTTTAAGTTTTTCTCTTAAATCCCGCAAAATGGATTCAGACCTCTTATTTTAATATAAAATGCTAAAAACTTTCGAATTTTATTTATACCTACATGTAATTTTGCATTGGCCTTTGTAATGACCTAGTGAAGCTTAAATAATATTTGGAATTTTCGTCATTACTCTTGTCCCATTCAATATAAATTAGAAGACATTTGTTTATAACTGACAAAGGGTTTGTTTGAAATAATTTTTATCCTTTGTTCTTTGTTCTTTTTGAAATTTACAGCTCATAAACTTTTTTTAGGAAAAATTATCCAAAAAGTTCTAAACCTAATATATGGTGGTTAATTTAATCATAATTTTTTTTATTATATCAATTCAATTATAAACATTTTGATTATGCTAATTTAGTCTTAAACTTTTGGATGATTTATTACTTTAATTCCAAATATTTTAACGATTTACTAATTCAGTCATTCTGGCCAATTTTTGGCTAAAAAACCATTGATGTGACAATCTAGTTAGCGCCAATTTGCCTACATGGCACGGTCATAGGACAATCATCTAACATGGATATTTTTACATTTTTTAAAAAATTTATGAATTTTCCTTTTTCTCTTCACACACCACCATTAGGCCTCATCCATGGTTGGCGAAGGTCACCAGCCTTAGGCAAGGGTCACCCTTGTTTGGCAAGGGTGGGCTACCCTCCCTTAAGTTAGCAAGGGTAATCCTCACCAGATTTGAAGAGGGTGACCCTCAACCACTTAAGTGAGGGTCTCATCTAAGGCCGATAGAGATTGTTGCCCATCGCCAGGCCAAGCAATGGTTAGCAAAGGGAAAAAGGGAAAACAAGAAAAAGAGAAGAGGAATATATATGAAAAAAGATAAAGATAAAATAAAATATTACGTCATTGTGGCCTTGCCACGGAGGATGCTAGTGATTTTGAGTTAAAATTAGTCGGAATGACTAGATTAGAAAATTGTTAAAAGGTTTAAGACTAAATTTACAAATCATAACAATTTTAAGGTTGTAACTGTATAGGTTTAGGACTAAATTGATACAATTGAATTTTTATGATTAAATTGACCATCATACTAAAATGAGATGAGAAATTTTAGAACTAAATTGACACAATTGATAGATTTATAGCTGAAGTGATACAACTAAATAGATTATGACTAAATTGATCATAGTACAATAAATTTATAACTTTTTTGGATAATTTTCCTCACTTTTTTATATTGAGGTACTTGAACCTTCCCTAGCATCCAAATGCTGATTTGTAAATTGAATCTTTTATATATATATAGTTATTATTAAAACTCAGATAATTTATTAACTTTTGGTGGAAAAATAAAAGTGCGTTTTGCTTTTGTTGATTTTAAGCCAACAGGCTTTGAAACTTTTCGAGATGGCCTGGGGAAAAAAATGAATTTCTTATTAAAACCGTAAAGTACTTATTTTGATGGGCAAAAGAACAATTGATTGTGTTTTTCACTTATCTTCCATAATGATGATGATCCGATATTTTCTCACGACTCGAGAGGGAAGAAAAATTGAAAAGGAATCAAACCCTAAACTACCGCAATGATTATTTTACGAAGGTAAGCCGCCACGGTGGTAGTTGCCTTTACCGTGAGTGGGAAAAACTTCAACAAAAAGGGCGAAAGAAAGAGAGAAAGTTTTCGTTCTTCTATTATTTTATCTTTTTAATCCACTTTTGGGTAAAAAATTCAAAATTCCATCCCAAGACAATAATTAGTGGTCTGGATTTTGGGCCTAACTGCCTATTATTTGGGTAAATTATAATTATGTTCATCGAAATTTTGTGATCATATTACTCAATTTTGATTTTAATTGTCCAATGCACTGAACTTTCATTTTTACGATTAATGCATTTTGACCTCAATTTGGAGGCGTTGGATAAGATTGACAATGAATTGCAAATTGGCAAGAACGATCCTTATTGTGACGATTTTCTTCTTATAGCAAAAGGATGAAACATATGATAAATCATAAAAATACATTACTACCCAAAAAGCATACAGGACATTTTAATTAAAATTTACAAAGCTTTGCTCGATATCTTCAGTGCGTTAAAGAAAATTCGGTGCATTCTCCAATCAAAGTCATTGCACTTCAATTTCAGTCATTTAATAAACTAAAGGTTCATTTTTGTTAAATGATTGATGCATTTTAATTGGAAATAGCTCACATTTGTGAGTACTAATATGGTTGTTTCTAGAGCACATATGATGATAAAGTGGTGCAATCAATATGATTATGAAGTTGCACAACCCTTTGCATTTTCTTTTTCATTTTTGGGATAAATGCAATGAAAATCTTTTTCTCACCTGCAATTATGCTCAATCCCTTGGCTTCCAAAGAGCAATTTTTGAAAGTGATTGCAAAGTCTCAATTGATGTCATTTAACAAAAGGGTCTTTGCCCTTGGAGTATTCGACCATTCGTTGTAGATTCTCACTTCCTACTTCAGCAAAATCTAGGTTGGACCATGGCCTGGACCTATAGATCCAAGAATGAAACTACTTATGTGCTTGTAAATTGGGCTTTTAATCAAATAGGCACTTTCTTTTCCATGATTTCTTGTCTAGAGTTAAAAATATTGTATTAGTCAAGTCTTCTTTTATCAATCGTTCTAATATAGATACTATATCCCTTTTGTAATGTTTTGTTTTGAAATGAAAATTTTATTTACAGCAAAAAAAGAAAAGTGAAAGTGTACGAAAATTTTAAGACCTATCAAGTCCTATAACTTATCAAGTTTGTGTAATTAAGTCTTTCAATTAACTATATCTAACTCGAGAAACAAAAAAATACTTGTAATTTTAGGATTTAATTACACCAACTTGATAATTTTTACGACTTAATTATACTATTTAAAAGTTTTTAAGACTTAATTACACTTTTATGATAAATTTTAAGATTTGATTGCGCTTTTTAAAAGTTTTAGAAATCAATTATACTTTTATGATAAGTTTTAAGACTTCTAATGCACTTATCCCTACATTTTTTAAATTTCTTCATTTTTTGTTAGGGCTAACATATACCATAGTGTTGTTTCATATTTGGGGAGACATTAGTTATAGGATGAAAATTCAATTGGGAAAACATAACCAGAGTGCAACAATCAATGAACAAAAACCATCAAAGTTCAATGTGTTGAATGATTCAAATCTAATGTTGTTCGCCGATTGAAAAGTTGTATCAATTATTTCGCAAATTACCAGCTGTGGGCGAGGCAACTGGCATTTTAGCTGCTTATCCTCTCAACCCAAAACGGAAGGCGGAGGGAAGTTGGATCCATGTGGGCTGAAAGCGACCGCAGCAACTGGGGACTCTAGCGACCCTCCATCGACCCTCGATTGAAAATGGGGCGTGCCGAACAGCATCGGATTTAGAGACGGAATCGAGATCGATGGCTAGATCGTGGGTTAGCGCCGAAAGCAGCGCTTCTGGTTTTGTACTTCTGCTCGGTGCCGACGCCCTGGGCCCGGGCTCTTGTCCTCGAGTCCCCTTTTCATGTATCCATTGTTCGGTTGGACATGTTCGTCTTCTTTATATGCCTAATGGCATATTATATGAGTATTTCATATCGCTTATTTATAGGATTTATGTTCTCTTTGGATACATGTAGTCTCATTTTCGATAATGTAATGTGCTACATAATCGTTTCTCAACAGTTCAATAACTTTGATCGGATGTGGACTTGGTTGTTGGCTATCTTGTTAGAAAACTCAACTCAACCCTAACTCTCCCCCAAAAATGGCAAAGGGTCGCCGGTGTTGCGAAGGGAACTAAAACGCAGTGCGCCTATGGATGTCAAGTCAGAGCCAAATGACCATCTTGTCAAGGTCTTATTACTTGTAAATTTATCGAGTTTAGGTCGAAGCACAATGATCGCCAAGAACGAAAGTTTAGTTCGATCCCTGATGATAGAAAACGAAAGTCTAGTGGACCACCTTCCAGACGTGAACAAACAAGCCGTCAGGCATGTGCTTGGACTTCATTTCTCTTGTGCAGACACTCATGCAAAGTTTATGAGCTACTTTGCCAGTTCATTCCAAGGGAGAAGATAAGGAAGGGTTTTGTTGAGCGCGACTGCTCCTGACGTGACGATCCAGTGCCCCTCTTCTACCTCATTTTCGCCCTAATAAAATTCCGGAGCATTTGTCTTTCAGCTTGTCTAATATCAAACATAGGTATCCCATAAATTTGGTCACTTTTGGCTTGAGAATTACCTGCATATACCCTTAATTCGCCTCATCCTATGTCTCAGTCAAGATCGGAAGGGGACAGCGAAAGACGACTTCTGTTTTGAACATTTTCACGGGGAAAACATAACTTCTAGAGGCCGTGCGAGGATTTGAACACGACGCATTGTTTGGCACCGACGGTAGGACATGAAATGCAAACGCGGAAAGCAAATGCAAAGCGGTACTTCTTTCCGAAAGAGCCCCAATGCCATTTTCATCGAATGCCACACCATCTACCATGTGAAATGCCATTAACTCATCGGCAAAGGGAGAGACGAGAGAGAGAGAGAGAGAGAGGTGACAGAAGATGATGGATTGCAATTAATGTGGATGCGTGGGAGAGCAAGAAAGGAATGTAACATGGAGCTGGGAATATATGATGAGATTGTGTGAAGTCGATGTGGTCCTCTTCGAAGTGTGTTAACTACTGCCTATCCCCTTACATGCATCGGACGGTTGTTTTCATGCACAGATAGAGAGAGAGAGAGAGAGAGAGAGAGAGAGAGAGAGAGAGAGGGGTCATGCAAGAACTGCAACGCCAACGAAGCATGAGCTAATAGAGTTCGTGCCTAAATGGGGCACCACACCCTCTATCAGTTCACTTAGACATCAGAATTGCATCCTTTTCTTTATGTAAATTAAGGGTAAGATTGCATTTGTTTACGAGGTTTTCATTGGTCCGACGTTACAGGACAATGTTGTTTTCACATGCTATGTCAGGATGTTAATTATGGGTACAATTCATATTCAAGAACTCCACGTACATTATATGATTTTCTTTTATTGTACTATATATCTTATCATTCTCATGTTGTCCCTCGAAATTGTTTTTTCTTTTTTGTTTTATTGAATTCATCCTCATGGATATAGATACTTGGTCATTTGGAGGCTCACGAAGCACCCCTACAAGATTTACAAACTAAGTAAATTCAAACTTTTGACCCATGCGAGTTAGCTGTAATCAGAGTAGCTTGCAAGTAGTTGATGGAATTTGAATAGGCGACCTCTAGTTCATCCATCGGGAATCTATCGATACTTCAATTTATTATGTTGAACCCATCTTTCTTTTGGGGTTTTTGGAAATGTAACAGAGATTTGTTGAGGGGGGGACCAAGCCAGGCTATCATCCATCACATGGAGGTGGGGGACACATTGATTTATTGTGCAAGGATTGATGAAGCTACAGTCACACGAAAAGAGCTATTAATGCCTCTCGAGGTTACATTCACAGTCAACTACACTGAAAGCAGTCAAAGTGTAAACCTTCTCAGCAAAGGCCTTTGGATGATGTCTTTCTGATTAGGTGATGCCCCAGCAAAGTAAATTAGCCAAGGCATTTATGCAGAGGAAGTCCCTATGTCTGTGTCAAGGGAAGCAAAGAGGGCTGTTTCGAAAGACATTCTCAAGAGACATCCTCTTCGGTCTGTGGGCTACTAGGTCTCAAGAAATGGCAACATGGCTGGCGCTCCTCGGTTTTGCAAAGTGGGCTCTTGGCAGAGCAACATGGTGGACTCACCCTTGTTTATCAGTGGATCTGCCTGATGTGTTGTGCATCCGATTCTCACATTTGACTAAGTTCTTGTGCTGAAAATATTTTGATGTGAATGTGGATATTCATGTCTTGTACCACACTCAATTAAGCATAATAAGTGCTAGGTATTCTTGTCCCTACCTTATTTATTTTGTTTGCACGAGAAAGATGGTGGTTGCCCCTATATTGCTCATATGTATTTATTAAATCAAGTAATTGAAGCATTGAACCGTTAATTTATAGAATCTTGAAAATCATTCTCAACGTCTTTATTAGACAATGTCCCCGGTTTTAGAGATGCATCTTTAGACTACAAGCCCTAGTCAAAAGACCAAACTACCCCTCCACCTCATTTAAACTCCAATCACATCCCCAACCGATGCCACTCCTCCCCAATCAGAGATGCAGTCGCTGCCCTCCTTATCAATCCCGTGTCTATTTGTCTTCCCGCAAGCTTCGTTTCTCTATCTACTCTCCAGGCCAACCATGGCCATGCCTTTGAAGTCTAGTCGGCATCAAACTCAACTAGATTTAGAGTCGAGGTTGCCGGATTGATGTCACTTGACACTAAGAGAGACGAACTCAACCGAGGGGGTTGCTAGTAACGAGATGATGGCTCAACTCAAGGTGGCGAATGGTGCCAGCGAAGGTTGCGAGTTGTGCTGCGAAGGACAGGTTGAGCTTGGATTAAGTTAGGACTTTGGTTAGATGGATCTTGTGGCGAGTGTTTTTGGAACAATAAAATGGTAAAACTAAGAGGAAAATCTTTCAATTTTGATTTATAGACATGAAAGAATCGTTGCTCGGATGAATCATGCCATATATGATGCTTCGTATAATTTCTTATGGAGATTTCAATTCTGAAGTTTAACACTGGCCATTTTTTTTTAAGAACATGTACTTTTTTGGAATCGTTTGGGAAAATGAAATTAATTTACCTAGTATATAATTCTTTTCTCTTTCTCTTTTTTTGATTTGGCCTTTCAAGTTCACCTACCTCAATGCGAGTAATTTCGATCTAGAGCGGTCCAAAGATGAAAGATCCACACACCTGAAGAACCAGCGCCCGACAAGACAACTCGAGAAAAGCTCCATCGCGTTTGTCTCCGGCCCCAGCCTTGATTTGATTTGCCTTGTGTTTTTTTTCCCATCAATTAACCAAGAAATGATTTGATAGATGTCGGGAAGGCACGCAGTTTCGAGGAGAAAACATTGGCTAGGCCGGCCCCTCCATATCACCATAATATCAGGTAGCTCGACTCAACAGAAACTAGTATATATTAATTAAAATTTATTTTTTATTTTATGAAAAAAATAAAAATTGGTAGCTTGCTACATATTTATCAAGAATTAATTTTCATTTCACAATTTCCAAACTGATTTGTTTACCGTTCCCACCCAATATTTTCTTAAAGTGCATGAGTATTGCGTCTACAAGATGAAATGACGTGGAATATCTAGTATGCATTTTAATGGAGGTAGATTTATGTTAGAAGCACCGGTTTTGGGAAATTTTATGAGACGAAATGTAGTTTAAAATAAATGTGTGATAGGGATATTGTTTAGGATTTTTTTTTGTGAGATGAAAATTAATTTTAGGTAGATATGTCATGGCGTGAATATTTGTTGTTCTTAATGGTATTACCCTAATTTCTTACTTTACGTTATTTTTGTATTTGATTAGAACAGCAAGTTATAAACAAAAATAAAATAAAATGATATTATCATTTTACCCCGAGAAAAAGCCAAAAACAAAATCCTAAATTATGTCTAGTTTGATATATTTACTTTGAACTTGTTTTATAACACTAAAAACTTCAAACTATGTCCACTATGATATATCTATCCTAATTTTTATGTAATATAAAGAACCATAAAAGTTGTATTTATGTGATACGTTTACCATCTATCAAGGTTCAATAAGATGATTTTATAATTAAAATAATGTCATTTTTATTTCACTTAGCCATGTAAACACTATTGGCCTTCTAATGTCCATGTACGTCGATTTTTGATGGAGCTCACTGACATAAGCATATATAAATTTGAAGTTTTTGATATCACAAAAAAAAAATAAAAATAAAGGATGAATATGTTACAGTTGACAAAATTTGAGAATTTTAGTGACTTTTTTCTTTTATCATGGTTTGTATTATTATCATAACTATAAGTGTTGATTGTATTGCACCAATGCCCAATGCACCAAGGGTGTTAATGGGTTGGGTTTGGACAGACCCGACCTGAAGCATAAGGGCCGCATGCCTTGACCCGACCCAACCCCTAACACATGAGACTCAAAACGAAAACTGGGTTGGGTTTGGGTCGGGTTTGTGGTTTTTTTTTTTCTTTCTTTCTTTTAAGCAAATTGTTGCTTCTCCTCTTATTAGAACAAAAGATGTCGAGGAACTCTTTTGACTTCTTGTAGAAAAGACTCGGGATTTCATTTACTTGGATAGACGTCTTGTGCATTTAATGCACTATAAATATCTAGAGAATGACATGGATCTTAATATTGGCCAACCGAACGAGTATGTTAAATGACACCTTAATTTGTAACAAGATGAGTAATTGATTGAATCGTCCTGATCAAGAATTTATCACATTATTTGGTGTATTAATCTAGTAAATTAATCTCGAGACTCCAGCATTAATTCTTGATTTTCCGGCCCCCATGTAATTATCCTCGATCCATTCAAGGATGTGTGTGTGGATCCTCAATCCATAAGGAGTTTTTGGGTACCGCATCGCGTGCTTATATAGTGGACTTCTTTCAACGTACTAATTTTATTCCGCATTTTTCATACTTTTTTCTTCATTTATTCGTCTAAGCTAGATTAGTTGAACATCGTGCAACCTATAAATTTAAGAAAAATTGTCCAATCAATCCTGTAAACATACTGTATGGATGCCAATTGAGTCCTAAACTTTTTGATTTTGTCAATTTAGTCTTAAATTTTTGTGCAAAATCCCAATGCAGTTGTTTTGACTAATTTTTGCTTGAAATCCCCGATGATCGTCGGCAATAATTGAATCGTCGCATCAGCATTTCCAATAAAAATTGACCGGAAGGATTACATTATAATTCTAAGCAAAATTTTAAAAATAAATTGAAAAAATTGAAAAATCTATAATTGAATTGACATCTATACAATAATAATAAAATTGATTGGACAATTTCTCCTATAAATTTGAGAATTGGTAACTTGAAATTTCACTTGGGTACATGATGTTGAAACCCTTGCCTGTCTTAAAACTCTAAAGCTACTTTATGCACGAAGTGAAGAAGACAAAGTGAAGTACTTGCTGGAATGGATGGGTTCACTAAATTGGCGAGGGCAAAAGCGCTATGGATGTTGAAACCCTTGCTTTTCTTACAACCCTAAAGCTACTTTATGCACGAGAACAGAAGACAAAGTGAAGTAATTGCTAGAATCTTACAACTTGAACTTCTTTTTTCTAGGTCTCACTTTTTTTTTTTTTTTTTAATGTAAATGCCTGCGCAGTGTTCACGGGATCGAACCCAGAGCCTAGTACTCTTCGGCCCCATCCCCCTAATCTCTTTACTAGTAGGGCCGCATACCTGCTGGCAACAAGTTGAACTAGATTAGTTGTCTTCTAGGCTCAGATAATTCTCCCTGGGAAGTCAACTCGTTTCTCATTGAATGCGCCCTCTTGCTGGCCCATTTACCTAATTTTCTTTTGGTCCATTTGTAATAAGGAAGTAAATTAGGTTGCAGACTGGATAATTAAAGCCAAAAAATGCACATCTTTACACTATAATTGGGTCATTAACCCCTCTCGAAACCCTTTGAAATCCTGTATGTGCTAAAACCCTTTTAGCAGTCACCAGTCTTAATGGTTTTCTTTCTAGAAATAAAAATGTTTGTAGAAGATGGGTGACATTAACCCCTTTGGCCCATTGCAGCAGAGAAGTCAACAGACCCATGGACTGGCTTGCAAAAGCCCAAAGAGAGAATTACTTTCCTAGTAATTGGGTAACTAATCCACTAACAGCCCTATTTGATTTATTATGTGCCGATACTTTTGATATAATTGCTCCAAACTTGCCTAAGTAAATGAATAGTAATCGTATTTTCGACCAAAAAAAAAAAAGTGAATAGGGATAAAAAAAATCCGTCGCAAGTTCAACAACGGACACCATTAATAAATGAAAAAAAAGAGCTAATTAATCAAGATCAATTCCCTAAAATAGGATCATAACCCTTGCCCAATTCGTCGATTCAAGCTATTCTATAGTTTTCTGAAAATGTTCCTGACGTGAAGGACGTGGAAAGCCGGAGTCGGCCCTGGGCATGACTTGAAAGCAAAGGCTCTCTATCTTGAGGTAGTTGTTTTGATATCTCTTTAAGTCACAAAAATTCGAAAAGCGAATGTCTCTTTCAAATTGATAGCGACTGCATTGTCCACGTCGAAAGGTAGTCTAGAAGTGCAGAAAATAGCTTTTTGCTCGTTTTGGGCATTTCGATTATTTTATAGAAACCGCACGTTCTTATTAGACCAAGTTGAAAGCTATATCCCCTCTTACGAGAGTCATCGACTCCGCTTCTACGTAATTGATTTTTCAAATTTCGCCCCGGATCGTATAGAATCAGTGCAATTTAATCCATGAGATGGGTGTTTGATCGTCCAACCGCGATAAACATAGTAGTGCTCACTAATCGGTATTCTTGCTTTTCTCTTTTCTTTTGTTTTTCTTATTTTGGCTCAACTAAAAGGAAATGTAGCATGACCTCATTCGATAACAAATAGAGATGGTGACCATCAAAGTTGTTAGGCCAGCGATATCGGGGTTCTACCTATCTAATATGAGATCACGTCATTAGTAAACCTTTCAATGACTCGTGCTAAATTGCCTAGCTATTGCATCTCTCGTGCGGTGACTTTGAGGAATTGCAGTGATGGGCTTGCTAACCTCAGGCATTTGGATTGCGGGTGTTATAGAGTAGATATGACTCAAATCAAATATTTTGTAGTGAGTGTAAGACCCTAATGATAACACTCGAAGGCTTTTTGATGTAAAAGTAGTTCTATGCACGTGCTCTCGGATTTATCACTTTTTCCTACATCACCTGGACAATGCAAGAAGCGTGAAATGGGTCATGTGATCTAATCACAGCGAAAGCAATCGCTAAGATGTTGCTTGCAGAACCTTAAATTTTCCATTATTGCAGATTAGGGCTTATGTAATGAGCCGTGCAAGAATTTAAACAAGTCCATCATCCGCTTCATGCATTTTGCCTCATGACAAAACTGGTACATAGTGATGACCTATTCCATGGCGAAGCAATATCAGCTTAGGAAGCAAGGTCTTTTGGCTTCGATCCACATGTGGAAGAAACGAATTTCCAAAGAATGAATATAAAAAACATGGAGTAACGATTCATCTAAGTATAGGTTTGATTAATGGACTAGAAAACATTTTTGAACACTTTGGAATGCATTTGATCTCAGATTCTTGGACGAATTCAAGACAAGACGTGAGACCCGTGGAGAATACTATATAAGGATGACATGAGATCCACACACCAACCACGAACCGACTTTAGTTAACCCTTCTCTTCGGGCAACATCAACATTGTTTCAGATGCGATCAAGGTGTTGGAACACTCGAGATCATTCATACAAACAGGAAACCCGAGTTGGTCGAAGGATCGGGATGAAGAAAATCATGAATTGCGTGGCGAGGAAGTTCACGGGGAAGAAGATGGTGGATAGCAATGGCACAGCCAACTTCACGGGGAAGAAGACGGCGGATAGTAATAGTGTAGCCAAGAAGTGGAGGATCCTAAGCGGCGAGGACGATTGGGAGAATCTGTTGGACCCTCTCAACATCGATCTCCGTCGGTACATCTTGCACTATGGAGAAATGGCACAGGCTGCTTACGATGCCTTCATCGCGGAAAAGGAGTCGAAGTTCGCCGGGGGCTGCCGGTATGCGAGGCGAGACTTCTTCTCCAAGGTGGGCCTGGAACTGGGGAATCCGTACAAGTACAGTGTGACCAAGTTCTTGTACGCGACATCGCAAGTCCAGGTCCCGGATGCGTTCATAGTTAAATCTCTGTCGAGGGAGGCATGGAGCAAGGAGTCGAATTGGATCGGGTATGTGGCGGTGGCGACGGACGAGGGGAAGGCCTTGCTGGGTAGGAGGGACATCGTGATTGCCTGGCGAGGGACGGTCCAGACGTTGGAGTGGGTGAACGATTTCGAGTTTGATTTGGTCTCGGCCTCGAAAATCCTGGGAGAGAAGGGCGATCCTAGGGTGCATCAGGGTTGGTACTCGATATACACATCCGACGACTCGCGCTCACTCTTCAATAGGATAAGTGCCAGAGATCAGGTTGGTTTTGAATTATAATGGCTAGCTAGTGGAATCGAATGGAACGAGTACATGATAGCGGAGAGTCATTATAAACCTGAAATTAAAACGAGTGTATGGCCAAATTATTGGTATCATGAGGAAAGATTGTGATTTCGTCTTTCATTTGGGTTTCTTGTCTGATTTGATGACATTAAATTGTGCAAATTCCCTGCCTGTTCCATGACAGGTTCTGCAAGAAGTGAAAAGACTGGTGGAGCTGTACAAGAACGAGGAGATCAGCATCACCGTGACTGGCCACAGCTTGGGCGCGGCGATTGCGACGCTGAATGCGGTGGACATCGTTGCCAATGGACTGAATCAGCCTAAAGATCGGAGAGGGAGACCTTGTCCAGTTACAGCTATAGTCTTTGCCAGCCCCAAAGTCGGCGACTCCAACTTCGGAGAGGTGTTCTCTGAGTACCAAGACCTCCGAGCCCTACGTATCCGTAACGCCTTTGACATCGTCCCGAGCTATCCAATCCTGGATTATACGGAAGTCGGGGTAGAGTTGGGCATCAACACTCGAAAATCTCAGTACTTGAAGAGCCCCGGGAGCACGTCGAGTTGGCACAACTTGGAGTGCTACTTGCATGGAGTCGCAGGGACGCAGGGGTCGAAAGGAGGGTTCAAGCTAGAGATCAACCGCGATGTCTCCCTCGTGAACAAGAGACTCGATGCTTTGAAGGACGAGTATCTCGTGCCGGTCTCTTGGCGGTGCGAGAAGAACAAGGGCATGGTTCAGCAGGAAGATGGGTCCTGGAAGTTGATGGACCATGAAGAGGATAATGATCTTACTTCAATGTATCAAATGTAAATAAAGGCAGTTTACACACTTGTGCTCCTAGTCTTTTCCAGAACCGATGTACACCAGAAAAGGGATTCATCGGTTTTCATGAGTGCACATTGATGATGCTTAAGCTTATGGGCCATCAGATGTAATGGTTTCCGTTGTGGATTAGAGCTTTCTTTCGCTTTCGTGGGATGGCGTGTCTCCGTTTTGAGGCTACGTGAGATACCTCGCTACTCTCATGAATCCTCGGGAGAGAAGAACGGCATAAATTTCGTGGAATCGATAAACCATTAACAGGTGTAACCGCAGAAGATGGGGCGTTATCAAACTGATCTCAAAAAGGAAATTAGATTTTTCTGCACCCTAAAAGATTGCGCAGAAGAAAGGGGGTTGATCTCGTGCTTCTGTAGAAGGGGAGAAAATACCAAAGCCTGCCCTGTTGGACAAACCAATCCAAACTCATGATGGAAACATGATAGAGATATTAAGATTTATGTACTCAGTAGATTTATGAAATTATGCGAAAAATGGTAAATAATTATTTATCATAATGGATCCATATAAATGCTCAAACGAAATCTTTCGTATCATTTAGTAAAACTTTTTAATTTATGAGTATTGTTCAAGTCACTATTTCAAGATTCATTTTAATATACATTCCAAATTCGTTGAATAAAACTACAAGGCATTCTCATTGGGCCTAGTATATTTCATATTTAGAAAAATCATATGTTGTTCGGTATCTTTCTACTGGCACAGGAAATGTAACTGTAGAGACGTTGAAATTAGTAGTGCATTTTCCTTTCGCACGAGGATTTGAACGATGATTGATCCCACAAATAAGACAAAATGTTGCAGAGCTAATGTGATGCCAAGGAAAGAGACCAATATATAGTCCCAAGGAGAGTGATAACAGGGCCGGCGGCCTCCTTTAAGCCCATGGGCAAACTTACATGGAGGTTGCCCATGGTGGCCGGACCTCAGATAGAGGTCGCGGCTACAGCCCTTGTCGGGGCCGTGGGTGACCTCAGATCGAGGCTGCAAGATCTCACTGCAACGACGGATGAGGTAGTCCATAGAGGCCTTGTGAGTGTCATCGGGGTGCGCAGAGAGAGAGAGAGAGAGAAATGCAGAGGAGATCGAGATGGGAGTGCTTCCTCTCGAGCCAGCAGGCTTCATACCAAGCTACGAAAGAAAGCTCGGGCCAGAATTGTGAATAGGAAATACTATACAAGCGACCTACCTACTCCTTGTCGGCCGGGTTGGAGCCCATAGATAAAAGTACAGGCAAAGCAGCTACAAGGGTAAATTTTTTACAAAACCGAAGATTGCATGATCGAATAAAAACAAGTTTAAGAGAGTTGCCACCAATCATTTTAAATAAAATTAGAATGATTGGAAAATTTAGGTGCATGCATTAAATATACCGGTCATTTTGTGGGAAAACCGTATAAGCAATCCGGAGGTTCATTACGTGTGGGAAAGGGTTATTGCCCTCATAATGCCCATTTTGCACCACACTACTTAATTGAATCCTTAAATGCAATTTTGTTTCTTTGGAGAATATAATCCGGTGAAGTTCTTCACATTCTCCTTTATGCCCCAAAATGATTCAGTGTCCCTTGTCTAATTTGTGTTTTGTAAATATGTATAATAACGTGGCAAATATGCATGAGTCCTAATTTTGAGTTTAGCTGGTGCAACAGCCTGAGTGGTGTTTATCCAACAATGTATGAACAATTTTGAGAATGATGGAGTCATGTTGTTTCGTCTAGAGGTACTTTGTCCTTCCGGTCATAAAATATTGGGTATTTGAAAACTAAAAATAGTTCTGGAAAGACAATAAAATTTTGATTATTTTTGGGAAAATCATGATGTATGAGGAGCCTTAGTTCAAAATTGGGCAATTATTTACCCTTTTTATTATTATTATTATTATTTTATTTTTCTAGTCCTACCGTACTCCTTCACTCAAGCATCCTCACTACGGGTGTGCAAAATGGACAGCCTGAACTGGGATTGCTCGGATTAGACCGAATTGGCCGATTAGGTTCGGTTTTCGAGAATGTTGGTTCAATTCCTAGTTCTTAAAAGTGAAACTGGTATTGACGGTTTGATTTCTGATTTCAAGGGGAACCAAACTGGACTAGATCGATTAGCCACCGCCACTTGCCATTCTGAACAGTCGGGTAATTACATAAATTTGACCAACAGATATTCATCGTGACATCACGTCCCCACCACACAGCCATTGTGATGACCTTGGATCTGCCGCAACCGACTCCCCCACCGCAATCAAGTGCTTGTCAAAGTTCCTTGATAGTCGACAGGGTACACATCTTGATATGAGAGAGAGAGAGAGAGAGAGAGAGAGAGAGAGAGATGGCTGAGAACAATTGTGGTGATGGTCAAGACAATGAATGGAGGCAGCCGTGATACTTTACGTGGTGGCTATGCGGGGTTGTCCGCAAAGAGATGGTCGAGAACAATTGTCATTGCCAGAGTCGCCGACTTGCTTCTTTCTAGCGGGTGCTTTGGCCTAACTCAAAACCCCTTCCCCATCCTCAGCAAAGAGCGTGCCATTGCCTGTGTCGGAATTGGAGTTGCCGAAGTTGAAATCAACAGGGAAGTTGAAGAAATCAATTGAGTTGCCAAGAGGGAGTAAACAGAGCAAAGCGAAGATCACAATGCAGGTCTTGCAAGCCATGGATGATGTTGCAGGAAGCTTGTGATTTTCTCTGGGAGTTTAGCTACCATTAGGGAAAAAAAAGTGATTGGTTTTATTAGACTGGATTGAAATTGGATCGGAACGGTCCAGTTCCTGATTATAGTACCAACCGCTCCAATCCCCAGTTCTTAATTTTGGGAATCGATTTTTTTTCGGTTCCACCTTGGAACTGGATTGGATTGAGAATTGATCACCCTTAGTCCTCACTCCAGCCTCGAGAAAATGGGGAATCGAACTCTCCAGTTTTTAGGCTCTCCCTTCCCGAGTGGGAAGGGTGGTGAGGTTTGTTTGGATTGATTTCCTTGATATTTCGACTTTTGAGTTAGTTGATATGCAAGTGTTTTCCAAATGCAAATTGACATAATGACAACAAAAGAAATTATAAAAATTTTCTATATTTTATTTAAGTAGAATAACTATTGTCAAAGCTTATTTTTGTAACTTCTAACCATTTATTTTGATGTTATAAGTAGGGGTGAGTGGTTTTAAGTTTTGTATAGGTTTCATATAGTTTCCATTTGAAACTTGGAATCTACTTATTGAAACAAGTTTCTTATTTTTGAAACATGCAACCTACCATACATAATCTGAAACCTAAAACTGGAACCTATGTCATAGGTTCTAAGGTCTATCCAGATTCCACCTTTATTATTAGTTGAATGATTGCAGTGAATTATTACATTTAATAACTACTGCTTGCTCACACGGAAAATATAAAAATGTTAACAAAATAAAAGTCTTAGTTATAAAATGGAAACTTGGACTAGTGGTTTCAAGTTATATACTCATCATCAAATGTTATGGGGTATTGCAGGATCATGCGAATACATAGACCAATAAAAACACAAAAACTTATTTCAGATTTTAGATTCCAAGTTTTACCAACTTAGAACCTGGAACCTATTAATTGAAATAGATTCTCCAATTTTTTGAATTTAGAACCCACGTTGCATATTTTGGAATTTGGAACCGGATAGATTCCCATCAGTCTTGGTTCTTAGGTTTTAGGTTCCAGTTTGTAACCATGCTCACCCCTAGTTATAACAAGCCCTTTTTTTCTTTCTCTCGAAAAGCTTGTTTTTGATCCAATATAGTAACAATTATATTTACGAAATTTTCTAGACTAATTATACCATTATAACGAATTATTTTAATTTTAAAAGGTGGGGGTGAAAACCCTTACCTAGATGTCGGGCCACCCTTCTTGGATTGACCTCTTACCCAAAACACTAGATTTATTTTGTGAAAAATGAATGATTTAGAAAATATTTTCAAAAAAATAATTGTTCTATATAATTAATAAATGAAAATTATTTTTATTGTTGACAACAATTTATGTTTAAACATTTTTGTAGATGATGAAATTTTTATTTATTTATTCATTTTTATAAGTGATACAAGCAATCATATTTAAAATATACTTTTCAAATCATTTATTTTTCATGAAATAAAAGCACCTTTAGTTCCTTCTTTACCAACGTAAACCCAATATATGATTAACTATAAGAAAATACATATATGAAGGTGTATTGGCTATTGAAATTTTTTAAAGAGAGAGGAAGTGTCATACGAAAGCATACACCTAAATAATTTCAAATTCATTGTAAAAGTGCAAGCACCTTGATGTACTCAAATAGTTTATTAATTACCATCATTACCTTATCCCTGTCGCAACCTTTTATGACTCATTTGACATCTCAATTTTTCAATCCTTGAAGCAAATTGAAAGAGCAAATTGCAAAGTTTCCTAAAACAGCTATAAAAACAAAACAATTAATGATCCTCAATTATTGCACAAAACACTCTGTAATTATCGATAACTTGAACGAAAGTGATCACAAAGTATTTTAAATGACTAAAATTGCATACATCACTCGTTTTTACGACAGACAGATAGGCCAGACAAACCAAATCAGCAGCAACGAATGTAACTAAAACATTGGTATGTCATTAGCGAGACGATAACATATGTAAGGGGGGGGGGGGGATCAGACGCCATCTTTCTGGAACCTGGAGGCTAAATCATCTGTTCAAGTGGAGGCGGAGGTTATCATCTCGAGTGCCACCGGAAGACGTAGCCGCGCGTCCCGTAGTCCCACTCCCTGCGGTCACGCTGCCCGACATAGAAATTCCCGCGACAATAATCAAGTCGGTGAAGCGACGAATGAAACGATTGTTGGAACCAAGCGGGATATACAACAGAAGGTATAAACTCAAGATGATGAAGAGGGCGACCGATCCCAAGACCAAGACAACAATCGCAAGCCAAGCGAGTTTGGTTACGGTTACGTAGACGCCTGCCATGAATGCTAGAGCCATTGCGGCAAGAGCTACCAGCAATGGGAGTCTTGCTTTCAAAAGGGCATTTCGCACTGCGTGAGGATCATTAATCTGTGTCCAGAGGAGGATCACGAGTGCAATGATTGAGCTGTACATGGCGATGGAGTTGGAAATCACAAAGACATTGTACATGGCTTTGTGGAGCAATATGGCTATTCCAGCGCCTGGGTCGGAACCATTGTATCCTCCTGGAACGGAAAAACCAGAAGCGAAAGTCATGGCGGCCACTAGCGTCGCAACGACCATGCGAGTATTTGCCTCCTCCTTGAGTCTATCCAATTCTGGAGGTTCCAATTCTTTCCCTGGGATCCGATGGTTTGGCTTGCAGATAGCTAATTCTCCACTTCTCGGTGTCCCAGCAGATTGCAAGACTATTCGTGTTAACCTCTGCAAGTAGAGAGTCAAAGAATAAACAAAGAAACTAACACTTTATGATTTTGGCAACTAAATTACACATTTGACTGAGAACATTCTTATTCACATACCTCATTAATTTACATTCGAGGTCTGTCCCTGATCGGTATACAATTTGCAATAGATGATCACCCATGACAAAAGTGTAAGAGGTCATACCTTCCGAAGCGGAGCATCCATTCCTTTCATGTCCTGCTCCACCACATCCAGAGCTGTCATGTTATTCATATCTACCAGCTTGAGATCAACTCTACTGTCTCGGGCAAGAAGAAGCAAGACCGAAGGTTGCCAGTGCAACGCAGCCAGATGCAGAGGCGTATTCATGTCGAAATCTCTTGCATTTATGAGGTGACCGAACTTGGGATTTTTCAGTATGTATTTGACAGTTGAAATGCATCCGTACCTCGCTGACACGTGAAGAATGTTCTGCTGTAGCCTAGATGGAAACTCTGCAGGGTCTGGCCATTGCTGAAGTAGCTCCTCGACGATCCCAACATGATCCATCATGCAGGCGACATGGATAGGAAGATAGCCCTCGGTACTATCTTGCTCCAGCATGCTCTTCGGGAACTTCTTGATCATGAACTTCACTCCATCGAGATAATTCGCATATGCAGCGAAATGGAGTGGAGTGCCATATTCCGCATCTCTCAATTGAAATAGCCACGGCTTCTTTTCCCACATTTCTGTCAGCATATCTAAATCCAGCAAAAGAATTTGATCATTTGGGATGAACACAAATACTGTAATTCTTCAATAGCGATTGATCCCGTTCTAGACGATCCGAAGCGTGGGAAGTTGACTCACAGTCTTGCCCCTTAGAATAGTAAGCTATCGATACCATACGTACACGGGCCTCTAATAAATTAGACGTTGCTTGTGAAACTTGATTTTTACACCACCAGTGGAAACCAAAATGAAGTAAACAAAAGAGTGACCGGGAAGATCAACTAATGAGTGTTAGCATGAAAGTAGGGTTTACCCAATTTCCGGTGCATAACCGCGACATGAGCGGGTGACATGCCGAAAACCCTTTGAGTCTGTGATCTCCTCTCGTCTTCGCCCTCATTTGGCACTTCCAACAAGCACTTGAGAACCTCCAAGTCCCCTGTTTCGACGGCTAGGCACCATGGAGACTTGCTTTCCTTATTCTGATAGTACAACGGATTGGGATCTGCATTCACCAACCGACGGATCACCTCGTAATGGTGATTCTTCACGGCCTCGTGCAGAGCGGAGTTGCCGCTGCGGTCCTTGAATCTTGGTTTCCCCTGGGGAAGGAGGAGCTCCACCGAACTGGTTTTCCCAGCTCTAGCCGCAAGGAGCAGCGGTGTCTCTCCTCTGGAGTTTGTCCCGGAGACCGAGTGCTCAGGGAAAAAATCGATGATCACTCTGATAATATCATCATTCTCTGTATTCCGTTGATGTCGGGTAAATTTAAGCATGAAAATTCTAACATTTTAAAAATGCGCAGAAGAACAAATAAATGTTATGGTCACACCCTTTTTAATATACCTGCTGCAGCATGGAGCAATGTACTCTTGGAGGGGCTGTGAAGGTGGAGAACGACGGGCAGCGACACTCCTTCCTTGGCACAATGATCCTCCAGGGCTTTGATGAATTTGTCGACGTCCCCTGCCTTTGCAGCCAAGTATAGCTGATGATCCATAATTTTCTCGGGTTCTGCAGGATCCCGCCGTTGTTGGCTCGGGTCGTCCTTGATTAACGCGTCCAGTCTCTGCCTTCTCTGCTTCCACGTCTCCAGCTCCAAAGATTGCTTCGCATCCATCTGTGTGTGTGTGTGTGTGTGTGTGTGTGTGTGTGTGTGTGTGTGTGTGTGTGTGTGACTATGTCTGTGAATTTGGATGTTTTGCCCTGGTGTCCTGGGAATCAAATTCAGCAGAGTGGTCAATATATCCGGTATGACATAAGTCTTCGTCCTTTTTTTTTTTTTTACTTTTTCTTTGAGAAATCATAGACAAAGACGTGAAATTTTAAATGATAATGACTTGACTTGGTCCAATGATCAAAACCGCCATGTGAGGGGTGATCATTAACACATCACTCTGCTTTGACGTGACCTCGACGGACCCAGGCTTTACTGCCGGGGCCCAGGTCCACGTGCCGAGGACCCTGTTGTAGGAACTGAGGTTTCTTGAACTCAATCGCTAGGAACCGGCTATAGGATCCATGGACTTAGGCTTGGTCTTGATGATGGACTCGACTTTGAGTACATACGACAGGCATGAGAGCCGGGTATTTAGACATAGCCTCTGAAAACCCGAGCTTGACTGCCAAGGACTAGGCATGAGCGTTAGGGTACCCATGTCTAATTACCGAAATCTAATCATATTTTGAAAAATGATTTCCCATTTTGAAATAAAAAAATATATCGCACCATCAAGATAGATGACAAAAATGAAGACCTTCGCGCTAGCAAGACCTTTGCGGTCTTGCTAGCGCGAAGGTCTTGCTGGCGAGTGTGAGTATAATAGAGGAGGGAAGGGCCCAGGGGCTCATCCTTCTCTTTCTCCTCTCGACGTTGACGAAGAAGCGTGAGAGAAAGGGACAACTAATCAGTGGGAGAGATAACATTGAAACGCGAGTGAAATTCATGTGAAATAAGGTTGAATTCATCATATCGCATAGCTTTAGAAGTTTTTGATATTGGCTACCAATATTGGCAATGAATAGGTGAGTTTAAAGAATTTGACTAATAACCACTAGGGTTTGCCCCAGTGGCTATTCTTCCAACATAGAAGGGGGAGGTGGGGGGTTTGAATCCCCACCTTCTCAGGAGGGTTGGGGTGGGGATGAATTAATTTTAGGACTGACAAAAACAAAAAAAAGAACTTTACTATAAATGCAGAATTAAAAGTGTCCAGTGAAGGGCCCAGGGGATACCAATATTGGCAGTGAAAAGGCGATTTTAAAGAACTTGGCTAAGTGAAGGGCCCAGGGGCTCGTCCTTCTCTTTCTCCTCTCGACGTTGACGAAGGAGCGTGAGAGAAATGGACAACTAATCAGTGGGAGAGATAGCACTGAAATGCGAGTCAAATTCATGTGAAATGAGGTTGAATTTATCAGATCGCATAGCTTTAGAAGTTTTTGATATTGGTTACCAATATTGGCAGTGAATAGGTGATTTTAAAGAACTTGACTAATAAATGCAGAATTAAAAGTGTCCAGTGAATATATGTATGATTGTGAAAAATAGAGTGTAGATATGAACAGGTTCGGATAATATTTAGGAATGCAATAATAAATATAAATATGGACATAGAACAATGCACTTAGAATTTAAAATAGGCCCCGCCTGACGCCGGCGAGCTTGAGTCTCGCTAGATCCGGCGAGGCTCGAGCATCGCCGGTCGTTGGCAACCTGTCGGTGAGCTCGAGCCTTGCCTGGCCTGTCGTCGGCTGGCGGCCGGTAGAGTCGGGCGGCCGGCCGTCGCTCTGCCAGCCGGCTAAGGAAGGAAGAAAAAGAAAAAGAAAAAGAAAAAGAAAAAGAAAAAGATTGAAATATGAAAAATAATTATAATTTCAATTTTTTATAATTTTTTTTATAAAGTTAAAAAATACCATGGGTTTAAACTTTAAAGTAGGTTTCCTTTCCTTTCCTAATAAGTTCTATATTTTTTAGATTTTGAAAATGGGTCGAAAATGGATCAAAACGTGTGACCCATTTTCGACTCATATAGAATTGAACTTAAAACACTTTGACCCATTTTAGCTCGGCCATTACATCTTCATAACCCATATATGACCCATTAGTGAAAAAATGGGTCAAAAAATGGGTCCACGACCCATTTTGCCACCTCTAGGTATAAGTTTATGTCCACTTTTAATTCTGCATTTTCACAATCATACATATATCTATTTGCTTTGACATCGTCTTGAGCTATCCAATCCCGGGTTATTCGGAAGTTGGGGTAGAGTTGGACATCGACACTAGAAAATCTCAGTACTTGAAGAGCCCTAGAAGCGCGTTGAGTTGGCACAACCTGTAATGCTACTTGCTTGGAAGCGCAGGTCATTAGGAGGGTTCAAGCTAGAAATTTACTGCGACGTCTCCCTCGTGAACAAGAGACTTGATGCTTTGAAGGCTGAGTATCTTGTGCTGGTCTCTTGGCGGTGCGAGAAGAACAAGGGCATGGTTCAGCAGGAAGACGGGTCCTGGAAGTTGGACCATGAAGAGGATGGCGAGATTACTTCAATGTATCAAAGGAAAATAAAGGCAGTACACACATACTTGTGCTCCTAGTCTTCTCCAGAAAATGAAAAAAATCTGGGAAAAAGGGGATTACAGGTGAGCGTTTTGAAGGTCATTTTAGTCTTAAGAAAGTTTGAACGATTGTCGAGCCGCTTGTGCCTTTGTGGATAACATGAATTTACGAATTACATGCAAGCTGATGCTCCATTACTTCGGCTGGTCGTACATCTTTTCAATCACAATTTCTTGTAGAAGGATGATGCCATATCTTTTGCTGTACCCCAGAAAAGAGATTATCAGTTTTCTTCAGTGCACATTGATAATGCTTGAAGCCTATGGGCCATTAGTGATGGGAGTTAACCTTGATGAGCAAGAACGTCGAGGGACACCTAAACATGGTGGTCAGATGTAATGGTTTCCATCGTAGGTTAGAGCTTTCTTTCGATTCCGTGGGATGGCGTGTCTCGATTTTGAGGCTAGGTGAGATATCTCACTAATCTCATGAATCCTCGGGTGAGCAGAATGGCATAAATTTCGCCGAATCGATTTGCCATTAACATGGTGTAATTGCAGGGGAAAAGGGACGTTATCAATCTGATCTCAACAAGGAAATCAGGGTTTTTCTGCACCCTAAAGCATTGCGCTCGCTTGGTTGATCATGTGCTTCTGTAGAAGGAAAGAAAATACATGAGTCTGCTTTGTGGGCCAAATTCATCACGGGAATAGAATAGACTATATATACTTATTAAATATGTGACAAAAAGTAAATGATTTTTTATCCTAATGGACCCATTTAATATTAGGAAAAATGACACCAATGATTCATGACATTTGGTTCAATATGTAATGTGACTCTTGAACTTTTAATTTATTTAACGTGGTCAATGAATTTTAGCCCATTCTGCAATGTCATCTTTGAATTTTCAATTTGTTTAATGTGCTCTCTAAACTTTTTGTATATATTCAATCTAATCCTTAGATTATAAAAAAAATATTGAATGTTGTTCTTGAACTTGAATTAATGGTAGGATAATGTTGAACCTTTTCATATAATCTAGAGACTAACTTGCACATATACCAAAAGTATATGGGTCACATTGAACAAATTAAAAGTTCATGAACTACATTATACATTAAGTCTAAGTTCAAGTACAACATATAACATATTAAAAATTCAGGGACTATATAAATTCAGGGATCATTTGCATCTTTATTCCTTTAATATTATGAGTCTAAGGTATCTAGCATTGTTCAAATTATTATTTGGAGATCCATATTAATAAAATTACAAAGCATTCTCACTGTGCCTAGTATTTTCCATATTTAGGAAAAACGTATGTTGCTCGGTATCTTTCTATTAGCACAGGAAATCTAACTGTAGAGACGTTGAAATTATTAGTGCATTTTCTTTTCGCACGAGGATTTGAACGATGATTGATCCCACAAATAAGACAAAAAGTTGCAGAGCTAATGTGATGCCAAGGAAAGAGACCAATATATAGTCCCAAGGAGAGTGATAACAGGGCCGGCGGCCTCCTTTAAGCCCATGGGCAAACTTATATGGAGGTTGCCCATGGTGGCCCGGACCTCAGATAGAGGTCGCGGCCACGGCCCTTGTCGGGGCCGTGGGTGACCTCAGATCGAGGCTGCAAGATCTCACTGCAACGACGGATGAGGTAGTCCATAGAGGCCTTGTGAGTGTCATCGGGGTGCGCAGAGAGAGAGAGAGAGAGAGAGAGAGAGACGGATGCAGAGGAGATCGAGATGGGAGTGCTTCCTCTCGAGCCAATAGGCTTCACACCAAGCTACGAAAGAAAGTTCAGGCCAGAACTGTGGATAGGGAATTACACAAGCGACCAGCCTACTCCTTGCCCACCGGGTTGGAGCCCATAGATTAAAGTACGGGCGAAGCGGCTACAAGGGGAAAAAGTTTTAGAAATCCGAAGATTGCAGTTTCGAATAAAAACAAGTTGAATAGAGTTGCCACCAATCATTTTAAATAATATTAGGATGATTGAAAAACCTAGGTGAATGCATTAAAAATACCAGTCATTTTGCGAGAAAACCGTATAAGCAATCCGGAGGTTCACTACGTGTGGGGAAGGGTTAATGCTCTCATAATGCCCATTTTGCACCACACTACTTAATTGAATGCTTGAATGCAATTTTGTTTCTTTCGAGAATATAATCTGGTGAAGTTCTTCACATTCTCCTTTATGCCCCAAAATGACTCAATGTCCCTTGTCTAATTTGTGTTTTGTAAATATGTATTATAACTGTTGACGCCTAAAATTTCATTTTAATTAATTAAGGTTTTACTTTATTTCTTTATTTTATTTTATCTTTTTCGGATAATAAATAAACAGGAAAAATGGCAAAAAAGCATAAAACCCCCCTCCTCTAGGCCTCCTCGGCCCACTTTCGCCTCAGCCCGGCCCAGCCGAGTCTCCTTCTTCCTCGCGCCGTTGCAGCACACACGCCGGAGGTGCGACGCTAGAGCAAACGGAATGAACAGCGATGCACGTGGAGCAGCTGGCACCGGACGGCGATGGGACGTGGAGTAGGGGGGTAGCTGGCGTCGGAGGGGACGCCGGTTCGGCCGGCGAGGGCCGCGGTAGCTGCCGGTCGAGCTCCGTCGACCGGCTGCCCCTCGGCCTATAAATAGGCCTCCATTTCCGTCATCGGAGGCAGGCCACAGAGAGGAGGAACACACAGAGATCCCACAGAGAGAGAGAAAGAGGCCGGTCGAAGCTCGAGGTCCCCTGAGAGACTTCGGGGAGCTCGAGTGCAGGGTCGGCCGTGGCGTGGTGAGCTCGGAGGGGTCCCCGAGAGACTTCGGGGAGCTCGAAGGGCGAGCCCGAGGGAGAGAGAGGGTAACTCGGCGACGGATCTGGCCAGATCTGATCGTCCAGGATCCACCGTCGCCGTCGTTGTCCGCCGCGATTGATCTAGCATCGTCGCCTTTGCCGGGCCATCGCCGAGCAGGTATTGTGCCGTCGCCATCACCGTCGCCCTCGCCATCTCCCTCTCCGTAAGTCCAGTCATCGCCGCCGTCATTGCCGTCTTCGCCATCGTCGCCGCTGCACCTCTTCGGCGCCCCCAATTCGGAAACCCTAGGGTTCCCAATTTTTCGGGTCGCGATCCTGGGTCGTCGGGGTGGACCCGGATCGGGAACCGGGTAGGGATTCCGTAAATCCCAGGGGGTGGCGGAGGTTGGTTGTGAATTGGAGCCGGGTCGGGTAGGGTTCGCGGGGAGTCGGGTCGCGGAGCGAGCTGTAGGATCGGGTTGTCGGGTCGGGCCGGGTGTCCCTAAACACCCGGCCACGACGCTGTTTCATTTTAAAAAAAATGAAAAAAAAAAGAAAAAGGAGAAAAACCTGAGTCGGGCCCGCGTGCTCGGGTCGCCGACCTGGGTCGGACCCAACCCGCGGATCCGACCCAGGTCAATTTGTATAATATTTTAATATAAAATAATATTATAATAAATAAATAATTTATTTTTTAAAAAAATCAAAAAATAATTTATTTTCGAAAAAATATTAAAAAGCATTTTAATTTCCAAAAAACCGAAAAATATTTAAAAAAAATGTTGAAAAATGTTTTATTTTCCGAAAAATCAAGAAAAATCAAAAATAATTTATTTTCCAAAAAATATTAAGAAATATTAAGAAATATTTTATTTTCCAAAAAAAAAATAAAAAATATTCCATATTCTCCAAAAAAATGCCAAAAATCCAAAAAAAAACAAAAAAAATTCAGAAAAAGCCAAAAAGACTTGTATTTTTCCAAAAAAATACCAAAAAAAAATCCAAAAAATCCATTTTATGTCCAAAAAATTAGAAAAAGACTCAAAAAATGTTTTTTCTCCCAAAAATGCATGGAAAATCCTTCGAATATCCAAAAAATCTCAAGGTTTAAAACAAGATTAGGTACCGAAAGGGCATTAGTGATTAACTAGTGTAATCAAGTCCCAGATCCTAATTTCTCTGGTTGCGCAAGAGTGAGTATTTCTCCCGATACTTCGCTTGGGTTTCTAATCAACCCACCCCAAATTGATTAGTGGCGACTCCATTTCAAAAATCAACTTGCAGGTTAAAAACTTAGAGTATTAAAGTCGTGAATTGATAGACTTGAGAGAGTTCGGGCTTAACCAATTTCAGCCGAGCCATTAGTCTCCTTAGCCACTCGTACCCGATCGCGGGCGCTGAAAAAAAAAAGAGGTCGCGACAATAACGTTGCAAATATGCATGAGTCCTAATTTTGAGTGTTAGCTGGTGCAATTGCTTGAGTGGCGTTTATCCATCAATGTATGAACGATTTTGAAAATGACGGAGTCATGTTGTTTCGTCTACTTAGATAGAGGTACTTTCGTCCTTTCGGTCATATAAAATATTGGGTATTTGAAAACTCAAAATAGTTCTGAAAAGACAATATAATTTTGATTATTTTTGGAAAAATCATGATGTATGAGGAGCCTCGGTTTAAAATTGGGCAATTATTTGCCATTTTTTTTAATTTAATTTTATTTTGGTCTAGTACTACCCTACTCCTTCACTCAAGCATCCTCACTACAGGTGTGCAATATGGACCGCCTGAACTGGGAATTGCCCGGATCGGACCAAATTGGCTGTTTAGGTTTGGTTTCCAAGAATGTTGGTTCGATTCATGATTCTTAAAAGTGAAACTGGTATTGAACGGTCTGATTCCTAATTCCAAGGGGAATCAAACCAGACTAGACCGATTGGCCACCGCCACTTGCCATCCTGAACAGTTGTGTAATTACATAAACTTGACCAACGCAGATTCATCGTGACATCACGTCTCCACCACACAGCCATTGTGATGACCTTGGATCCGCCGTAACCGACTCCCCCACCGCAATCAAGTTGCCCGTCAAAGTTCATTGAAAGTCTACAGGGTACACATCTTGATATGAGAGAGAGAGAGAGAGAGATGGCTGAGAACAATTGTGGTGATGGTCAAGACAATGAATGGAGGCAGCCGTGATACTTTACGTGGTGGCTATGCGGGGTTGTCCGCAAAGAGATGGTCGAGAACAATTGTCGTTGCCAGAGTCGCCGACTTGCTTCTTTCTAGCGGGTGCTTTGGCCTAACTCAAAACACCTTCCCCATCCTCAACAAAGAGCGCGCCATTGCCTGTGTCGGAATTGGAGTTGCCGAAGTTGAAAACAACAGGGAAGTTGAAGAAATCAATTGAGTTGCCAAGAGGGAGTAAACAGAGCAAAGCGAAGATCACAATGCAGGTCTTGCAAGCCATGGATGATGTTGCAGGAAGCTTGTGATTTTCTCTGGGAGTTTAGCTACCATTAGGGAAAAAAAAAGTGATTGCTTTTATTAGAATGGATTGAAATTGGATCGGAACGGTCCGGTTCCCGATTATAGTACCAACCGCTCCAATCCCCAGTTCTTAATTTTGGGAATCGGTCTGTTTTTGGTTCCACCTTGGAACTAGATTGGATTGAGAATTGATCACCCTTAGTCCTCACTCCAGCCTTGAGAAAATGGGGAATCGAACTCCCCAGTTCTTAGGCTCTCCTTTCTCGAGTGGGAAGGGTGGTGAGGTTTGTTTGGATTGATTTCCTTGATATTTTGACTTTTGAGTTAGTTGATATGCAAGTGTTTTTCAAATGCAAATTGACATAATGACAACAAAAGAAATTATAAAATTTTTCTATATTTTATTTAAGTAGAATAACTATTGTCAAAGCTTATTTTTGTAACTTCTAACCATTTATTTTGATGTTATAAGTAGGGGTGAGTGGTTTTAAGTTTTGTATAGGTTTCGTACAGTTTCCATTTGAAACTTGGAATCTACTTATTGAAACAAGTTTCTTATTTTTTGGAACCTACAACCTATCATACATAATCTGGAACTTGGAACCTAGAACCTACATTGTCATAGGTTCTAAGGTCTATCCAGATTCCACCTTTATTATTAGTTGAATGATTGCAGTGAATTATTACATTTAATAACTACCACTTGCTCACACGGAAAATATAAAATGTTAACAAAATAAAAGTCTTAGTTATAAAATGGAAACTTGGACTAGTGGTTTCA
The DNA here is from genome assembly GCA_014182385.1 of Eucalyptus viminalis. NCBI lineage: Eukaryota > Viridiplantae > Streptophyta > Magnoliopsida > Myrtales > Myrtaceae > Eucalyptus > Eucalyptus viminalis. The sequence continues at coordinate 36,479,747 of CM024530.1, forward strand.
AGTTATATACTCATCATAAAATGTTATGGGGTATTGCAGGATCATGTGAAGACATAGACCAAGAAAAACACAAAAACTTATTTCAGATTTTAGATTCCAAGTTTTACCAACTTAGAACCTGGAACCTATTAATTGAAATATATTATCCAATTTTTTGAATTTAGAACCCACGATGCATATTTTGGAATTTGTAACCGGACAGATTCCCACCGGTCTTGGTTCTTAGGTTTCAGGTTCCAATTTGTAACCATGCTCACCCCTAGTTATAACAACCCTTTTTTTTTTCTTTCTCTCGAAAAGCTTGTTTTTGATCCAATATAGTAACAATTATATTTACGAAATTTTCTAGACTAATTATACCATTATAACAAATTATTTTAATTTTAAAAGGTGGGGTGAAAACCCTTACCTAGATGTCGGGCCACCCTTCTTGGATTGACCTCTTACCCAAAACACTAGATTTATTTCGTGAAAAATGAATGATTCAGAAAATATTTTTCAAAAAAATAAATTGTTCTATATAATTAATAAATGAAAATTATTTTTATTGTTGACAACAATTTATGTTTAAACATTTTTGTAGATGATGAAATTTTTATTTATTTATTCATTTTTATAAGTGATACAAGCAATCATATTTAAAATATACTTTCCAAATCATTTATTTTTCATGAAATAAAAGCACCTTTAGTTCCTTCTTTACCAATGTAAACCCAATATATGATTAACTATAAGAAAATACATATATGAAAGTACATTGGCAATTGCAATTTTTTAAAGAGACAGGAAGTGTCATACGAAAGCATACACCTAAATAATTTCAAAGTCATTGTAAAAGTGCAAGCACCTTGATGTACTCAAATAATTTATTAATTACCATCATTACCTTATCCCTGTCGCATCTTTTTATGACTCATTTGCCCTCTCAAATTTTCAATCCTTGAAGCAAATTGAAAGAGCAAATTGCAAAGTTTCCTAAAACAGCTATAAAAACAAAACAATTAATGATCCTCAATTATTGCACAAAACACTGTTATTATCGATAACTTGAACGAAAGTGATCACAAAGTATTTTAAATGACTAAAATTGCATACATCACTCGTTTTTACGACAGACAGATAGGCCAGACAAACCAAAACAGCAGCAACGAATGTAACTAGGACATTGGTATGTCATTAGCGAGAAGATAACATATATAAGGGGGGATCAGACGCCATCTTTCTGGAACCTGGAGGCTAAATCATCTGGTCACGTGGAGGCCGAGGTTATCATCAGGAATGCCACCGGAAGACGTAGCCGCGCGTCCCGTAGTTCCACTCCCTGCGGTCACGCTGCCCGACATAGAAATTCCCGCGACAATAATCAAGTCGGTGAAGCGACGAATGAGACGATTGTTGGAACCAAGCGGGATATACAACAGAAGGTATAAACTCAAGATGATGAAGAGGGCGACCGATCCCAAGACCGAGACAACAATCGCAAGCCAAGCGAGTTTGGTTACGGTTACGTAGACGCCTGCCATGAATGCTAGAGCCATTGCGGCAAGAGCTACCAGCAATGGGAGTCTTGCTTTCAAAAGGGCATTTCGCACTGCGTGAGGATCATTAATCTGTGTCCAGAGGAGGATCACTAGTGCGATGATTGAGCTGTACATGGCGATGGAGTTGGAAACCACAAAGACATTGTACATGGCTTTGTGGAGCAATATGGCGATTCCGGCGCCTGGGTCGGAACCATTGTATCCTCCTGGAACGGAAAAACCAGAAGCGAAAGTCATGGCGGCCACAAGGGTCGCAACGACCATGCGAGTATTTGCCTCCTCCTTGAGTCTATCCAATTCTGGAGGTTCCAATTCTTTCCCTGGGATCCGACGGTTTGGCTTGCAGATAGCTAATTCTCCACTTCTCGGTGTCCCAGCAGATTGCAAGATTATTCGTGTTAACCTCTGCAAGTAGAGAGTCAAAGAATAAACAAAGAAACTAAAACTTTATGATTTTGGCAACTAAATTACACATTTGACTGAGAACATTCTTATTCACATACCTCATTAATTTATATTCGAGGTCTGTCCCTGATCGGTATACAATTTGCAATAGATGATCACCCATGACAAAAGTGTAAGAGGTCGTACCTTCCGAAGTGGAGCATCCATTCCTTTCATGTCCTGCTCCACCACATCCAGAGCCGTCATGTTATTCATATCTACCAGCTTGAGATCAACTCTACTGTCTCGTGCAAGAAGAAGCAAGACCGAAGGTTGCCAGTGCAACGCAGCCAGATGCAGAGGCGTATTCATGTCAAAATCTGTTGCATTTATGAGGTGACCGAACTTGGGATTTTTCAGTATGTATTTGACAGTTGAAATGCATCCGTGCCTTGCTGACACGTGAAGAATGTTCTGTTGTAGCCCAGATGGAAACTCTGCAGGGTCTGGCCATTGCCGAAGTAGCTCCTCGACGATCCCGATGTGACCCATCATGCAGGCGACATGGATAGGAAGATAGCCCTCGGTACGATCTTGCCCCAGCATAGTACTATCTTGCTCCAGCACGCTCTTCGGGAACTTCTCGATCATGAACTTCACTCCATCGAGATAATTCGCATATGCAGCGAAATGGAGTGGAGTGCCATATTCTGTATCTCTCAATTGAAATAGCCACGGCTTCTTTTCCCATATTTCTGTCAGCATATCTAAATCCAGCAAAAGAATTTGATCATTTGGGATGAACATAAATACTGTAATTCTTCAATAGCGGTTGATCTCGTCCTGGACGATCCGAAGCGTGGGGAGTTGACTCACAGTCTTGCCCCTTAGAATAGTAAGCTATCGATACCATACGTACACGGACCTCTAATAAATTAGACGTTGCTTGTGAAACTTGATTTTTACACCACCAAAGGAAACCAAAATGAAGTAAACAAAAGAGTGACGAAGAAGATCAACGAATGAGCGTGAGCATAAAAGTAGGGTTTACCCAATTTCTGGTGCATAATAGCGACGTGAGCGGGTGGCATGCCAAAAACCCATGGAGTCTCTGATCTCCTCTCGTCTTCGCCCTCTGTTGGGAATGACTGGTCCCCGAAAACCGGATTCGACACTAAATCGAACCCCTAAATCAATGCGAAGACGAAGCCCGGGAAAACACGTATCACCGATCGTAAAGCACACCACGGATTCGAGCGTACCTTGTTAGCCACAGATTAAACACCAATGCCGAAAACCGAGGAAGAAATTCTGATCCGATGATGCCAATTTGCCTTGAAAGGAAGACGGGACGCCTTAAGTGTTTTTCTTTTCTTTTTCTTGGAGGGAGAGAGGGAGAGGAACGTACGTACGTTCTGATTTCCCAAGAGGTGTCTTCTCTCTCTCTCTCTCCTCCCTTTTATACTTTCCCCCATCCACGGGCCCTATTCCCGTGGGCCGGGCCTTTTGGGCCCAGCATGGACGGACGGGCCTTAAGCCCATCTCATAAACTGATCCCCGAAAACCGGATTCGACACTAAATCGAACCCCTAAATCAATGCGGAAGACGAAGCCCGGGAAAACACGTATCACCGATCGTAAAGCACACCACGGATTCGAGCGTACCTTGTTAGCCACATATTAAACACCAATGCCAAAACCGAGGAAGAAATTCTGATCCGATGATGCCAATTTGCCTTGAAGGGAAGATGGGACGCCTTAAGCGTTTTTCTTTTCTTTTTCTTGGAGGGAGAGAGGGAGAGGAACGTATGTACGTTCTGATTTCCCAAGAGGTGTCTTCTCTCTCTCTCTCCTCCATTTTATACATTCCCCCATCCACGGGCCCTATTCCCGTGGGCCGGGCCTTTTGGGCCCAGCATGGACGGACGGGCCTTAAGCCCATCTCATAAATCCATCACCCTCATTTGGAACTTCCAACAAGCACTTGAGAACCTCCAAGTCCCCTGTTTCGACGGCTAGGCACCATGGAGACTTGCTTTCTGCATTCTGATAATACAACGGATGGGGGTCTGCATTCACCAACCGACGGATCACCTCATAATGGCGATTCTTCACGGCCTCGTGCAGAGCGGAGTTGCTGGTACAGTCCGTGAATCTTGGATTCCCCTGGGGAAGGAGGAGCTCCACTGCACTGGTTTTCCCGGCTCTAGCTGCAAGGAGTAGCGGTGTCTCTCCTCTGGAGTTTGCCCCGGAGATCCGGTCCTCAGGGACAAAATCAATGATCGCTCTGATAATATCATCATTCTCTGTTTTCCATTGATGTCGGGTAAATTTAAGCAAGAAAATTCTAACATTTTAAAAATGCGCAGAAGAACGTATAAATGTTATGGTTACACCCTTTTAAATATACCTGCCGCAGCATGGAGCAATGTACTCTCGGAGGGGCTGCGAAGGTCGAGAACGACGGGCAACGACACTCCTTCCTTGGCACAATGATCCTCCAGGGCTTTGATGAACTTGTCGATGTTCCCTTCCTTTGCAGCCAAGTATAGCTGATGATCCATAATTTTCTCGGGCTCTGCAGGATCCCGCCGTTGTTGGCTCGGGTCGTCCCTGATTAACGCGTCCAGTCTCTGCCTTCTCTGCTTCCACGTCTCCTGCTCCATAGATAGCTTCGCATCCATCTCTGTGTGTGTGTGACTATGCCTGTGAATTTGGGTGTCTTGCCCTGGTGTCCTGGGAATCAAATTCAGCAGGGTGGTCAGTATATCCGGTATGATATAAGTCTTCGTCTTTTTTTACTTTTTCTTTGAGAAATCATAGACAAAGACTTGCAATTTTAGATGATAATGACCTGACTTGATCCAGTGATCAAAACCGTCCGTGTGAGGACTCGTGGCCTTGACGAAGGGGATCATTAACACATCACTCCACTATTAATCAAATTCAGCACGGCACCGAAGCCTTTGACCCGGCCTCGGCGGACTCGGGCTTTACCGCTGGGGCCTAGGTGCGGGTGCCGAGGACCCTATTTCGGGCACTACGGATTATGCCCCGACCTCAGGGGACCGTGCTTGACTATTGAGGTCCTCGGTGTAGACCTAAACTTTTTGTCAAAACATGTCTCAATTTTGAGCTCAAAGTCAAAATCTAAAATTTTTTGAAAAATAAAAATAAATAAATAAATACAAAGGACAAATTTAATACAAGTTTTGTAAATCAACTTTCCTACTTACGTTGGAATCCAAGTTGGAGAAGTCTCACTTTGTGTCAGGAAAGGAAATAAAATCAGAGAAAAGAAAAGGAGGAAACTTGACCGTGGACTTTCCTCAACTTCTTTCTCCATACGGGACTCGGCAGCAAGAAGGGTCATTCTCATCTTGTTTTAGATATACATATATATGGGCTGTATTATTGCCGCAAGAAGGCACGCGGTTATTAAAGCCTTGAAGCGCCGTTTTTGTGGGAGTGCTTGGTGCGGCTATTATTTTGCAGAGGACTTCATCGTGGGGCTTCAAAGTTCAGATAATTACGTTCGGAGCCAGTGTTCGAAGCCAAAATTAAATTCTTAACATAAGAATTTGAGTATAATTGCTTCATAAGTTTGAGAGATTATTTAACGATTGCGAGGTTAAACACTGCGTGAGATATTAGTTTTTATTGGAGCTTGAGAAACACTTAAAGTATTTGAGTGACTCGATTGTGATTATAATCTTTGTTTATTCGTTGCTGCTTTCCCTATAAATGTATGTCACTACAACTGGACTACATAAATCTCATGTCTAATTTATTTTCTCGTTTAGTTTATTTTATTATTCGATCGCTCGCTTTTGTAATAGTTTCTTGAACCCAATCTCTAAGAACCTGGCTATAAGAGCCGAGGACTTAGACTTGGCCTTGATGGACTCGAGCTCCAGTACATACAACTTAGGCATGGGAGCCGGGTACCTAGACATAGCCTTTGGAAACCCAAGCATGACCGCCAAGGACTAGGCACAAGCGTTAGGGTACCCATGAAAATAGGTTTTTCGTTGATTGTGAAAAGAATTTCCATTGACTCATTTTCTTTAGCATTCCAAATGCAAGAAAATAAGGACAGTGCTTTTTGGTAATAGGTCTTTCGTAAAATAAACAAATCCTAAGTACGAAAACACAAGGCAAATTGACTTAAGCGGTTAGATGGATGCGAAATTCAATATTTAAGTATCTTAACATGCAGCAAATGACGCCCAAAGTGTATCGCGCCGACAAGATACACGACAAAAATGAAGACCTCCTTCGCGCCAACAAGATGTGACCCGACAAATTCTACAGCTGAACTACTTTGCCACGACTAGAGAAAAAAACATAAATCGCATGAAAATGGCTGATCAAACAAAAAACAAAGCCACTCACCAGCGCGTCGAGCCACGGAACGCTTTGGCCTCTCCTCGGAACCGACACAATGCTTCCTCTCCCTGTTTTCACACACCATCTCCCTCTTCCTCTCCCTTTCTCTCTGTCAACTCTTTCTGTGTCTTTCTCGAAAGCAAAGCCAAGATAGGGAAGAGGAGTGAGTGAAGTATAAAAGAGGAGGGAAGGGCCCACGGGCTCGTCCTTCTCTTTCTTCTCTTGACTTGATGAAGAAGAGAGAGAGAGAGAGAAACTAATGGGTAGGAGAGATTGCAATGAAACGCGAGTGAAAATTCATGTGAAATGAAGGGTGAATTTCTCAGATAGGATAGCTTTAGAAGGATTGGTAGGAGAGACTGCAATGAAACGCGAGTGAAAATTCATGTGAAATGGAGGGTGAATTTCTCAGATAGGATAGCTTTAGAAGGATTAGTTCCCGATAGAGAAACAAGGAAGAGAAAGTGTATCATACAACAATGTGGAAATAAAAACCAGCATTCAATTTCACCTATCTAACGGCTCATTTTCTTTGTCTCTCCCTCCTTGACGTTAAGAAAAGATTTTTTTAATTATTTATTTTCCTCGAAATAAATAAAATTTCGGTGTTTTTTTGTGAAAAGGGTTATCATGCCTCAATTCTCGAGCGCGTGCTCATCCCTCAGTAGTCGATAAAATTTTTACGAATTCTCAGGACAAGTCGCTGACCCTTTCTTTTTATTGTACATGAGGAAGCAAATAATAAATCTCCTGACAGTAATCATCTCGGGATATGAAAGCAGGACAACAGATTTTCAAATAAACATGCTTTTAAATACACACCTAGTCAAATACAAAAGTCTACAGTCACAAGACTTCAAATGATTGACTCTTAAAAAGAAACTGTCCTATTTTATCTACACTTCAAATCCTCTCAACTCGGCTCCGGTTCTTCCATCTTACGGTCTTGAAAAAAATGAAGCCCATGACGGGGTTAGATATAAATTTCAACGAGTTCACACTCTAAACCTCGATTAGAAGAGTAATATGCCTAAGATGTCTTAACCACACAATCATACAATCATAGAGGCTTACCTTGGCCTCAGTTTCTCCTTGCATGTTAGCACAATTCTGATCACAACCATGTGTATAAAGCAAATTCTCACGTCAATTTGGAACGTCCAAACCAATCATTACTCACACGAGCAAGACTTACAATTTAATCACTACTCACACGGCTAGAACCACCGATACACATCAAAGAAAAAATCATAATTAAATCACTGTTCACACGAGCGAAAACTACTCATACACATTAAAGCAAGAATTATCGACACATGTCGATCCATCAATTCAACTCAACATGCATTCCAATTAAATTAACTATTACTACCCACATAAGCAGTTTTATTTGACACACGTTGAGGAAAAGTAATAACCACCGACACACGCTAGGAAAGACTAATAACTACCGACTCACACCAGGAACGACTAATAACTACCGATACACATCGGGAATGACTAATAACTATTGACACACATCGGGAAAGAATAATAATTACCAATACATGCCGGGGAAAGATAATAAGTACCGACACATGCCGGGGTTAAATAATATCCACCGACACACGCCGGGGTTAAGACAATATTTTTTGAAATCAATTTGGTTCGAGGTCTAAATTATGTCCATTTGATCTGAAATTTGAGTATGTTAAACTAGAAGATATGAAAAAAAAAATTTGTGAAGAAACCAATTTGGCATTCGAACCCTAAGAGTTGATAAAAACCCCTAGAATCCTAAAAATGTCACAAATTCCAACGAAAACTGAGACTTTGTTTGAAAATGATGGAGCTAATATTTCATTCTTTTAAATCCTTAAAAATCTTGAGAAACTTATATGTTGTAGTTGAGGATGTCTAAAGCATTTCTCAAGAAGACATCAACTTCAATTCGTAACCCATTTCGATCCACAAAATGGCAAACAGTGAGGGTCCAGAAACCAAAACTGTAGGAACTTCACTGGATTCAACTAATCCATCATCACTTGTACAAATCTCACTAATTAAGTTACACTAACCCATTCTAAGGCTAATCTAACCATCCTAGCTTATCATTAATTCATACTTAAGCTAACATAAACAACCCTTAAGCATAATTAATCTACTAAATAAGATTTAGTGAGCAAACTCACTTGTTTGGCGAGTTGGTCGGTTCAAAACGACAGGAACATCGTGGGGCTCGACTTTCCTCAAGGCGGGCCTAGTAACCTAGGCTCGGGATCACTTCAAAACGGGCCTAGAAGCCTGCTAGAAACCCACTTTCACAGCCTCTGTTTTGTGCTGAAACAGAGAGGAAACAAGCTCGGTTAGGCAAAGCAAGACTGGTGGATGCGGCTAAGGTGCTCGATGGGTTGAACGGCGGCTTCGGCATGCTCCCACAGCCACTCACGGCGGCTGGATAGTCACCAGGATGCACGAACATAGGCGAATGATGGTTAGGACGCGTGGATAAGAAGCATGGGCGAGCGGACACGCGACGGCGTGCGTGCGCGTGAGGAGGGCGAACGGTGGAGGCGGTCGGCGATGGGCGACTCAAGGTGGCTGCTGGCTGGCTTTGGCAACTTCGGCTTCTCTCCCAAGGCTGCTGGTTTGCGAAAATGGAGGAAGGTGGAGAGGAAAGCTGGTTGGTTGCTTGGTGAGGAAGAGAGGGCAAGAAGGGGGGGGGGGCACAATGGCCAATTTTTTCCACAAGCTTGTCTCTCTTGAACTTGTTCATCAAGTTTGGCTTCCTTGGCCCTCAATGAGCCACCAATACTCACCCTACATCCCTTGAAATGGTCCATTTGGCTAGGTAAGGGGAAGCTACGAATTTTAAGGGTTTTGGCTTCAATTGGACATATATTCTCTCTTGAATCAATCCCAATTGACCTCAATAAATTCAATCAACCCAACATTGGTTATCTTGGCACTTTTCCTCACCCATTTGATCCATCTTGAATCCCAATTGCGTGATCAAAAAACGATCCTATCATTTTTTCTGAACAAAAACAGTCATGGGATGACTTTTTCTCAAAAGGTCTCGGGTTACAGAAAAATCTTCTGAGATTAAGTCGACGCTCTTAGAATTTATCATGACATGATAGAATCTTCAATTCCTGAAATAAGACTTTTTCGCAATTAATTTCATTCTAGCGCATTTTTAGCGTAACCTAGACTATTGGGTGGTTTTCAAAATTTTTTAGTGTAAATGACTCGTGGCCGATTTTCTTTGAGCCACAATGAACCCACTCGACATATTGGCAACTCTTGATTGTTGTGAAAATCTCGATGATTCAAATACGGACATAGGGTACCAAAACGATAGAAGAATCAGTCTAGTACCGGCCGACTAGAATTTTCCAATTTAGTGGCGTCGCCAATGATTAGCCACACATCTCAGTCGAACAGACCTATCTATGATCTCAAATCGATTTTTAACTATGTCATAATGGCCTCTAAAGATGAGCACGGTCGAGAAGTCGATTCCTAGGTCGAATTCTCAAGTCTATTGTCTGAAAATTCCTTAATGGCTTTCATTAATAGTCTAGTTATCTCGAGAGTGATCGGCTCTGAGAACAGCCCTATAGGCGCGTCAATGAAATGCCTAATTTATTCAATATAAAACAGAAGTGAAAATCTGGGATGTCATAAGGGTACTTTGGTCCTTCCGTCCTTGAGATCCTATATTGTTAGAATACGAAGAGCTATTTTGGAAAAGAAAAGGGAAAGGGAGAATGTAGTAGAGGGGTCAAAAGTGGGTTTCTTTCCATTTTTTTTTTCATTTAGTTATTTTACTCATAAACATTATTAACAAATGTCATACAAATGCTTGTTGACAAGGTCTTGACAATTAATGGGGACATTCATTTGTCATGGACATGGACAGAGGGTAATAGTTTTTCTACACCTAACATTGAACTTGTAATTATAACGGCCTGAGCCCACTGTATAATATTGTCCGCTTTGGATACTAAGTCCTCACAGCTTTAAAACACGTTATGCAGGGGCAGAGGGCCATCCTTCGGGCCTTCCCTCTCCCAAGCCATAATATTGTTCGCTTTGGAGGCACGACCCACCGGCCCGTCCTCCCTCACAGCTTTGTTTTTAGCGCAGCGGAAGCGTACGTGAAACGCGTTATGCAGGTTAAAGAGACCGCAAGCCTTATAAACTAGCCCATGACTCCCCTCTAAGCGATATGGGACTAGAGAGGACCCCTCCCCTTCCTTGGGCTGTCACACTCTCCACCCCTTAAGAGCACAGCGTCCTCGCTGTGGCCCCCACACGCGATCAAGAGTCGGCTCTGATATCATTTGTAACAACCCGGACCCACTGTATAATATTGTTCGCTCTGGACACAGAGCCGACTCCCGACCGCATGTGGGGCCCACAGCGAGGATGTTGTGCTCTTAAGGGGTGGAGAGTGTGACAGTCCAAGGAAGGGGAGGGGTCCTCTCTAGTCCCACATCGCTTAGGGGAGAGCCTTAGGCTAGTTTATAAGGCTTGGGGTCTCTTTAACCTGCATAATGCGTTTCACGTACGCTTCCGTTGCGCTGAAAACAAAGCCGTGAGGAAGGATGAGCCGGTGGGCTGTGCCTCCAAAGCGGACAATATTATGGCTTAGGAGAGGGCGGGCCAATGGGCCGCGCCTCTGCCCCTGCATAATGCGTTTCATGTACACTTCCGTTGTGTTGAAAACAAAGCCGTGAGGAAGGATGAGTCGGTGGGCTATGCCTCCAAAGCAGACAATATTATGGCTTGGGAGAGGGAAGGCCCGAGGGATGGCCCTCTACCCTTGCATAACGTGTTTTAAAGCCGTGAGGACTTAGTGTCCAAAACGGACAATATAGTGGGGCTCGGGTCATTACAAATGTGATGACCCAGACTCGGGGCAATACGAAGGGATGTACTGAGATCGCCTTGGCAGTACGCAAGTGAGGTTAAGGGCATGTCTCCCGTCCCACATCGCTTAGGGGAGAGTCCTTGGGTTAGTTTATAAAGGCTTAAGTCCCTTTAATCTGTATAACGAGTTTTGAAAGCCGTGAGAACTCAGTGTCCAAAGCGGACAATATTATACAGTGGGGCTCGGGTCGTTAGAAATGGTATCAGAGCCGACCGTGGCATCCTAAAATTTGCATGACGACCCCTAGATACACGATAGTCCACGACTAGGTGATGTAAGTACTGTTGGACTATATTATAGTTATTAGATCAATGAGTTACAATTAGGCATAGGCCAAGCATTGAATGGACCATTGTTTTATTGGAAATGTATCATACGCTCATGTGAGACTGGGGTTGTACTAGAAGATGGATTGACAAGAAATTTTCTTTACTTGGCCGTGTACCCTACGGATCGAACTACCCTTGATTAATGTTGTAATATTAAACGGCCACGCGAGTAATTGTATTTATTTATACATATACGGGGATTAATATATATAATTGGGACAAGTGCGGGCTGGATACTAAGGATGATACTACGCAACTATACCATCAAAGTATACATGAATTGAGAGAGGAATTTGGACTTTAATGTGCTCATATTTTAGTGAGCCAAAAGAAGGAAAACTCAGCCATGCTTGGAGATGTTTATGCACGTGAGGGGGTAGACCGTCAATGAACAAGCCGCCCCACACTCCTCCCCATTTGCCCGACAATTGGGGTTAACAGCCCTCAAATGTTCCTTCAGCTTTGTTGACCAAGAAGCCTCTGAGAGTGCTAGTATGAACAAAATAAAGGAGTTAGGGAAGAGAATAAGAACACAAGATTTATAGTGGTTCGGCTTAATCCAAGCCTACGTTCACTCTCCCACGCTAACAGCCTTCTTGGTTAGATTCCACTATGCAATCAACAAGAGATTACAACTTCGAGTGCAAACACTTAGTAGTAGATCACACTATCTCACTAAGTCACTCTTTTGGTATTTCTCTCACGATTACAAACGTTTAAGCTCTCAAGAGATAAATATATGATCGAAAGTCGCTCAGACTTTGGAATTATAAATTATACGCTCTGTCTCTTACTTGCTCATCGGTCATTCATCTCCTTAAATACTCATCCACTTCCAAACTACCTGTTGGATAGTATCCCGGATAATCGTCTTCTAATATACCCATTGGACAGCTCTGTATCTAGAAGATTTGGTAGCCGTTGAGTGACAAAGGTAAAATCCCAAATTGATTCTGATCGCCCATACAAACGAAATCTTGGTTTCCATAAGTAAAGCTTCTTCGTTTAGAAAGTTCTTGTCTTCAAGATCCAATCGTCAATCAATTAGATTGAATCAATCAAATTAATCTTGATGTGGAATCCAAACCAGATCACTAGCTGTTATATGATTGGGCTTGAATTACGTTCTGTCGAATCTGGATGTAAAGTCTGATAGCCATAGACTTTACAATCTGAGTTTGAGTCTGGCAGTCTTCAGACTTTGAGTCTTGAGTCTGGTAGTCTTCAGACTTTGAGTCTTGAGTCTGGCAGTCTTCAGACTTTGACACAGAAGTCTGGAAATCTTCAGAATATACTTTGGGCATATGTTACGTTCAGTCTTCTGGTCGTCTTCTGACTTTGATAATATCCTTTACATGTTCTATTATCTGCATGGTCTATTACTCAACCATTAAACATGTTAGTAGCCTTTGATTTATTTTGTCATCTTCAAAACATCATAAGGGATTTCCCTAACAGCCTCCATTGTTGGACACGTGGAGGAGGAACCGGACAAGTGGAGGCACGCCCATTGCATGGACGTGCAAAGTGTCTTCATCCTTGGGGCCACTTGTCAGTTACATGCAAAATCCAATGATTACTAGTCTATTAAGCAAATAAAAGGGAGAATGAAAGAGAGTGCTCGTGTGAGGGAAAGAGAAGAACCGAACAGAATTTTGAGTGAGTGAGAGGGAGAGTTCGAGCAAGGGAAGCATGCATGCATGAGTACGGGCCGTGAGGGGGAAGAGGAGGACCGTTTTCCGCCCGTGCCGAGCTGCCGCCGTCGTTCTTGTTGTGTTTTCTATGGATTTGAGGCAAGTAGAGTCCTAAAACCTATCCTTTGCTTGCTGTGATGTGTGTGTAGAAGATGGTAAATTTTGGTTGTGGTAGATGTGATGAAAGGTCGAAGCTATGGGGAGAAATTCGTTGGCCTAGCATGCTGTTTTCTGGAAAAATCAGTCCGACCCTTCACGATTCTGTGAGCTGCATGCGACTTTTTAGTTGAAATCTCGCTTCGATAAAGTTGTAGAGAACATCTTGAGAGATATCATACTAAAATTTGAGACAAAAGAGACAATGATTGCCTGTTGAAACGATTTTCCTTTGGAGAGATTAGATCTGGAATTTGTTGTGCTGACCTTTAGTGAATTCGTGGACTGTAAAGTAGCTTTCTTGCGAAAATCTCACTTTGAGTTCTTAATGAAAGTTGTATTGTACTTTCCAAGGTAAAAAATATCAAGAATTTAGAGGAAATGAACAAAAATAGGTCGGTGAAATCGTTGTCCTTTGAAGAAACTGGATCTGGGAAAATACTACCTCGACCTAGTATGGTTATGTGATATTTATAAATCATACATTTAAAATTTGATCGTGTGTCCTTAATGAAAGTTGTAGATAATATTCTGAGGTATAACATACTGAAAATTTCAAAGAAACGGACATATGTAGATAGGTGAAACGAGTTTCCTTTAAAAAAAAAAATAATCTGGAAAAACGACACCGAGAACAGGGGGAATTAATTGTCTATATCTGTTAATTTAGAACGATTTGGATTTCCATTTCTTCACAAGATATTTACCCTAAGACTTTTCTATAACATATCAAAATTGCAGAATTTTCTGAGTTCAATTGGATATTTAATTTAAATTACTTCCGAAACTGTGGAAGCTGAAGTGTTAAAATTTTGAAGACTATGATGCATGGACCGTACTGTTTTGTGTGAGATTCTTTTGGTATGGTATTTTTCATGAGATATCTAACTTTATGTCTTGTATATAATGTGTCAAGTTTTCAGAATTTATTTATACCATTCACTAATTTTCCTAGAGTTTTAACTAAAGGAGTGTATTATGTTTTTATCCGAAAATTGATGCGTTTTCAAAAATAAATGATTTTTTCCATGTGATGTAATGCTTTGAGTGGTTGATTTTTCTGTATATGTGATGATATATGGCATGTTATATGGCATCAAAAGCTGGTTGAGACACTTGATATTGTTACATCAAATGCCATGTTGAAATTGAGATACATGTGTGAATATAAATGGTGATAATGATGATATCGTCGGAGGTATGAGCCGGCGATGCCTCGGGAGTCGGGATGCCTAGAGGTTCGAATGAGTCGATGCCCCTTGGATGCCTGGTTGTATTATAAATACATGCCCAGAGGTTTTCCCCGAGAGTGTCGGGATGCCCGGTTGTATTATGATACATGCCCAGAGGGTGAGGGGTTGTATTATGATGCATGCCCGGAGGGTAGGGGTAACCATTTTCATGGTGAGCCCTGGAGATTCCTCATGATGCCAGGTGAGATGCGAGATGCCCGGAGTGTGTGTGTCGGATGCCCGGAGGTGTGTGCCGGAGGTTCCTCATGATGCCAGGTTAGGTGCGAGCGATAAATGAGGGATGCAAACATTGGTCCGTGAAAAGAAAAACCGATGAGATCCTTGTGAAAGATAAGAATTGAAAGTGAATTATGTGCATGGGTGTATGCATATGGCATGATGCATGATCTGCTTATGAAAGTAAATTTATGCTATTTGATATTGAAAATGCGATCATGAAGGTATGAATGTATCTCATGGTGATGTATGCTTGATAGCATGGATGATATGAATCATGATGATATATGCACGATTGCATGGTGAGATATGCATGACTGCATGGTGGTACATGCACGATGGCATGGTGAGATATGCATGACTTCATGGTGGTACATGCACGATGGCATGGCGAGATATGCATGACTGCATGATGATATATGCACGACTGCATGGTGATGTATGCTTGATAGCATGGATGATATGTGCTTTGCTCGTGATATCTTGATTGTCTTGCCTGTTGCATTGTGTAGTTTGGTGGATTTTTACTGCTGAGTGGTTGTACTCACCTCGTTTGGGGATTAACATTTCAAACTAGATAAGATACATCTGCTACCAGTGCCACTAGTAGATGGATCAAGTGGTTGGATATGACCGTGAGGAGGAGGATAGCAAAGGAAGGAACTTTTGGACGCCGACACTGATCGATGGACTTTAAGTATATGACTGTTGGAGGAGATGTTGGTCATCTTTTGAAGTATAGCCAAGTATATAAAACTATGGCATTTTGATGTACTGATGAATGATGTCCATCTGGTTTAAGTAAATAAAAGTGTTCGGCTTTTACCTATAAATGTTTAGTTGGTGTGCATCGTTTTATGAATATAGGGAATTGAGTTGTTGGATAAGCTTCCGTTATATGAATTGCGCAAGGGACCGATCTAAAAGATGTAAACCCCTAGGTTGTATGGACCCGCTGCAATTGAAATGGTATCAGAGTGACATGTTATTAGGGAAAGTGAAAGGTAAGCGAACTATGGCGACCCTAACGGATCGGGGGCTGTCGAGGGGTGCCACACCGACTCCCGACCACGTGTGGGGGCCACAATGAGGACACTGTGCTCTTAAGGGGTGGAGAGTGTGACAGCCCAAGGAATGGGAGGGGTCCTCTCTAGTCCCACATCATTTAGGGGGAGTCCTGGGCTAGTTTATAAGACTTGGGGTCTTTTAAACCTGTATAACGCGTTTCACGTATGCTTCCGCTACGCTGAAAACAAAGCTGTGAGGGAGGACGGGCCGGTGGGCTGTGCCTCCAAAGCGGACAATATTATGGCTTGGGAGAGGGGGGCTAGTGGGCCGCACCTCTGCCCTTGCATAACGCGTTTCATGTACCATTTCGTTGTGCTGAAAACAAAGCCATGAGGGAGGATGGGCCGGTGGGCCGTGCCTCCAAAGCAAACAATATTATGGCTTGGGAGAGGGAAGGTCCGAGGGATGGCCCTCTGCCCCTGCATAATGCGTTTTAAAGCCGTGAGAACTCAGTGTCCAAAGCGGACAATATTATATAGTGGGATCTGGGTCGTTATAGTAATTATGTTCGTTTGTCTTTTAGCTTTCTAGTATCCGACCTTCTTAATTTAGGTTTGCCGATGCTATACATCTCGGTTGACTCTCGGCCCGTCGCTGATAGCCAAAGGTCTCTTTGGATATCTTGTCTCACTGAAAATGAAATTTTTAGTGTTCTCTTTGAATTATGGCCTGGAAGTTAAAACTTTGAATGATCTAATAATGGTTATATCTTAGTTTTTGTCATTGAATTATGGGATCAAGTCTAAACTTTCACGGCTAAAGGGTTTTTTTTTTTTTTGTCGGTCCTACTCTAATCCTACTTCTACACTCACTCTCAGACTTTTGCCTTTGCCTCCTTGCAGGGCGTGGGAGTCGAAACCCATTCCTAAAATGAAATCGTCCTCACCCCAATCCCCCCTAAGAAGGTGGGGATTTGAACCCCCAACCTCCCCCTTCCAAGTTGGAAGGGTGGCCACTGGGGCGAACCCCCAGTGGTTGGCTAAAGGGTTAAATATAGCTAAAGAATCATCAATTTGGGGGAAAAGTACATACTGCTCCAAAAAATTAATATTTCATTGGTTTTTACTCCTTTGTGTATATTTTATTTCACTAAGTCGTATATACTAGTTCCAATTGTTCCAGCTTTTCCCAAATATTTCTTGAACTTAGTCGTCCTAAAGCATGTGATATAGAAAGAGGGTGTGGATTGATATACGATACGGCTTATGCTCAAAGAGTAGTGGCAAGATATGGGGTTAACATTCTCTAATTGGGGGGTGCTCTAAAGAGTTTTGGTGTGCTCAAAGACTAGTGGCAAGATACGGGGTTAACATTCTCTCATTGGGGGTGCTCTAAAGAGTTTTGGTGTGATGAACTTGAATTGAGGCTCTTTAGGAAAGGTTCAACATGATCTAGAAAGTGTTGGGCTGGGTTTACTCCTATCTGGAGGAAGCCCAATGAAATATAAACCCAAGAGACTTGAGCCCACGTGACAATTCATATGGAGAAGTTATGGGATGCTATATTTGACTTAAATGAATAGGGTTTTCTCGCTATTTAAGTGGTAGCCACAAAGAATGATTATTAATGTGAAGCAATAGCGAGGGAGAAAGAGAGCAGAAAAAATCTAGAAAATAGGGCGTTGCTTAGTTTTCATCAAGTTGATGATTGGAGGTTGATTCCTGCTTCCTACATCTAACTTTCCGTGGATTGAATTTGTTGAGTTTTGACTTTCAAATTAGAGATAAGGGGATTTTGAATTATGGACATTTGTTTTAGGGTTTTTTGAAGGGAGATTTTAGAAGGATGTGTTTAACAACACGTCTAATCCTAGCCTCTATATTATTTCTCTTCTTTTATTTTTCCTATCTTCTTGTTGGATCTTTAGATTTTGTGACTCACCAAGTGGTTTTTGAGAACTTTTGGATTGTACTCTCGTACTTGTTATTGAATATAGCAAAACTCCTTTTTTTTCCCTATGGTTTTTCCCGTTTTGAGTTTCCACATATATCTTGCGTCTCGTGTGATTTCGATTTTGCTTTCATCCTTGACTACTTGTGCTTTGCTTGGTGCATCTTTTGGCATTGTTCTGCAACAAATTGGTATCAGAGCAAAGAAATTTTAGTATTTTGTCCAAGATGGTATCTATTAAGTTCAAAGTAGCACCCTTTTATGGCCAAAACAATTTTGGGTTTTGGAGGATCGAGATGAAGACGTTATTGCATCAGGAAGGTTCAATTAGAGCCTTGACCGGGAAGTATCCGATGATATGACTACGGTTGAGATCGAGGGGATGGAAGAGAGGGCACATAGCACCATCTGATTGTCGTTATTCGATAAGGTGCTTCGCGAAATTGTTGATGAAGAAATAGCTTCAAGATTGTGGAATAAGTTTGAGAGTCTCTATATGAAGAAATCTCTTATGACAAGATTATTCTTAAAGGAGCATTTGTATGCACTAAAGATGCAAGAAGGTACTCCTATTTAAGAATATCTAGATGAATTTAATAAGATCGCTATTGATATGAAAAATCTAGATTTGAAGTTAGATTATGATGATCAAGCCCTAATTGTGTTATGCTCACTAACAAGCCCTAAATGGGATGCTGGGGATCAAAAGGAGGGTTCAAGCTGGAAATCAACCACGACGTCTCCCTCATGAACAAGAGACTCAATGCTTTGAAGGACGAGTATCTCATGCCCGTCTCTTGGCGGCGCGAGAAGAACAAGGGCATGGTTCAGCAGGATGACAAGTCTTGGAAGTTGATGGACCATGAAGAGGAGGATGATGTTACTTCAATGTATCAAAGGTAAATAAAGGCAGTAGACACACTTGTGCTCCTAGTCTTTTCCAGGACTGATGTACACCAGAAGAGAGATTCATTAGTTTTCATTAGTGCACATTGAAAATGCTTGAAGCTTATGGGCCATCGGATGTAATGGTTTCCATTGTATGTTAGAACTTTCTTTCGCTTTCGTGGGATGGCGTGTCTCGATTCCGAGGCTATGTGAGATATCTCGCTAATCTCATGAATCCTCGGGTGAGCTGAATAGCAAAAATTTCATGGAATCCTTTTGCCATTAACATGGTGTAACTGCAGGAGAAAAGGGACGTTATCAATCTGATCTCGACAAGGAAATCAGGGTTTTTCTGCACCCTAAAGCATTGCGCTCACTTGGTTGATCATGTGCTTTTGTAGAGGGGGAGAAAATACATGAGTCTGCTTTGTAGGCCAAATTCATCACGGGAATAGAATATAGATCTTACTGAATAGATTTATTTAATTATATGCAAAAAGTAAATGATTATTTATCCTAATGGACCCATTTAATATTAGGAAAAATGACAAATAGCTGAACTTTAACTCAATATATAATGTGATCCTTGAACTTGTTTAATGTGGTGATTAAATTTTAGCCCATTATGCAATATCGTTCTCGAATTTTCAATTTATTCAATATGATCTATAAACTTTTCATATATGTTCAATCTAGTCCTTAGACTATAAGAAAACGTTTAATATTGTCCTTGAACTTGAATAATGGAAGGATAATGTCAAACATTTTCCATATAGTCTAAGGACTAACTTGAATATATATAAAAAGTACAAGGATTACATTAAATAAATTATAAGTTTGTGGACTACATTGCACATTACATGTAAGTTCAAATACTATATAGAACATATTAAATATTTAGGGACCGCATTACATATTGAGCCAAAATTTAGAGACGATTTGCATATTTGTTCCTTTAATGTTACGAATCTTAGCATATCTAGCATTGTTCAAATTGCTATTTTGAGATCTACTTTAATAAAACTATAAAGCATTCTCACTCTGCATAGTATTTTCCAAATTTAGGAAAAACATATGTTGTTCGGTATCTTTCTACTAGCACAGGAAATCTAACTGTAGAGACGTCGAAATTATTAGTGCATTTTCCTTTCGCACGAGGATTTGAATGATGATTGATCCAACAAACAGGACAAAATGTTGCAGCGCTAATGTGATGCCAAGGAAAGAGACCAATATATAGTCCCAAGGAAAGTGATAACAGGGCCGGCGGCCTTCGTTTAAGCCCATGAGCAAATTTAGATGGCGGTTGCCCATGGTGGCCCGGACCTCAGAGAGAGGTCGCGGCCACCGCCCTTGTCGGGGCCGTGGGTGACCTCAGATCGAGGCTGCAAGATCTCACTGCAACGACGGATGAGGTGGTCTATAGAGGCCTTGTGAGTGTCATCGGGGTGCGCAGAGACAGAGACATGCAGAGTAGATCGAGATGAGAGTGCTTCCTCTGAGCCAATAGGCTTCACACCAAGCTACGAAAGAAAGTCCAGGCCAGAACTGTGGATAGGGAATTATACAAGCGACCAACCTACTCCTTGCTCACCGGGTTGGAGCCCATAGATTAGAGTACGGGCGAAGCGGCTACAAGGGGAAAAAGTTTTAGAAGTCCAAAGATTGCGGTTTCGAATAAAAACAAGTTCAAAAAAATTGCCACCAAACATTTTAAATAAAATTAGGATGATTGGAACAAAATGAACATGTAATTAAAGTTCAGGGATTACGGTAAATAAATTAAAATTTTAGGAACTATATTACATATCAAATTAAAGTTTATAGATCACGTTGAGCGATTTAAAATTTAAGAATCACATTTTATATTTAGCCAAAATTCAGGGACCACTTATATCCTATGTAGCACGGACACTCTCCGGAAGCCTTCGTGTCGTGTCCGACACTCTGACACGTGTCTGACACGCTCCGACACGTCCCGACACGTCCCGACACGCTCCGACACGCGGTCAACGAGTGTCGAAAAATCCGACACGTGGTCAACTCTTTTCGACACACTCTGACACGCGAGTCCAGAATTCCGACACGCGATTCTGACACGCACGGGGTCAATTTTAAAAATTTATAATACTTGAGGGTTCAAAATATAAATATACACAAAAGAAGTAATAAAAGAAGTAATAAAATTGCTATAAATATACACGCACGGGGTCATTTTTTTCAGTTTTTTTTTTAGAATTGTTTTATTTTTTTTAAAAAGTCTTTTACTATGAAAGAAGTAATAAAAAAAAATGCTATATATAATAAATAAATAAATTTAAAAATATCATTTCAGCATTTTCTTTAAACAATGTTTTTTCCTCTAAGTTTTGTGTATTATTGTAACAAATTAAAATAATGAATGATATTATTTAATATTTTTCATGTAAATTAATTCTAGGCTATTTTTATTATTATTTATTTATGTATTTATATATAAAAATATATTTAATATATAACGTGTCGGAACGTGTCGGAATTCTCTATTTCTAAGAAATGACGTGCCGGCGTGTCGTGTCGTGTCGTGTCACGTGTCACGTGTCCGTGTCGGTGATATAAGTTATATCATCATTCCATTGGCGATGTAGTTTAAACAATAGCATTTCAGAATTGTTGTGTCCATCCTCTATGTAGCAAGTATATCATCTGCAGCATAGACTTTTGAAAATTATTTGTGGATGATGCACTCTTGTGAAGGAGACGAACATTAAATTTTTTGTTCTTGCAAATTGCAGGCTTGTTTGGGAAAACAAGATTGAGCGTGATGTCGCCCTGGGTGCAGAACTTGACATGTTCTCTAATCAAAGCAGAGACAAAGAGGCAGAAAGAAAGAGGGGCAGAGATTGAGAAAGTGAAGAAGAGAAGGGAAGAGGGAGTGCTTGAAAGGGCTCAGCATGAGGAGGAAATGGCAATGCTAGCCAGAGAGTGTGCTCGAGCAGAGTTTCAAGATTGGGAGAAAGAGAGAAGGGTTTCATTTTGATCAAAGCAACGTCGGGTTGGGTCAGAGTGTGAAGGGTGTGCAAAAGCAATTGATATTCTACTTAAGCAGCTCAATGGTTCAGATGATCTGGATATTGAATTGAATGAGCCTTACATGGTCTTCAAGGGCCTAACAGTGAAAGAAACGGAAGAGCTTCGTGGTGACGTCAAAATGCATCTTGATTTGGACACAGATACACTGACACATGTTGAGTACTGGAAGGAACTTTAGTGGTTTGCAATTGGGTGATGGGAGGAGCTAGGAAAAAGGATGCACTCGATCGAGTTAGAGCGTGTGGTGAGGAGCCTCCGGCAGAGCTGCTTGCAGAAGAATAGAAGCAGATGTGAGGAATTATTTGCTTAAGAAGAGCTACCGATAATTGGAGGATATACATGCTGCTGTCGAGGCTCAGTTGAGTTCGGCCACAGCTATTGTTGTGGAGTTTTGGAAGGTTATCCTCAAATGTAGCCACATACAAAAGGCGCAGGCATTTTGAAAGAATTTCGTGTGAAAATGTTGTGCAAGCATCTTCAACGTTTGGAGCAGCCTGAGGTTGACATTGACAGACCAGAAACTACTAATGTCCTCAGTCCTATACAAGAAGAAGGTGTGCCCGATGATGAAGGATCAATGTCCCCAGAACCCTTACCTAAAGAAGAGATGATGGAGTCAGAAGAGGAGGCTGGATCATTTTCTCTGCAACTGCTGCATGGTGATGAAACTGAAGGAGCCATTGACCCTGAAGAGAACAGGCTGCATTGGAACGGAAAAGAATGGAGGTACTAGAAGAACGACAAAGACGGATGCAAGAAGCAATGGCGTCAAAGCCAGCTCCATCAGATGATAATTTTGAAATGAAGGCCATCAAAGCCATGGGTGCCACAGAGGAAGGTGATGCAGTTTTTGGCGCCGGTGAGGAGGTGGATCTGGACTCATAGGTGCTTCATGTCTCCAATTTTCTCGAATATTGAATGAGAAAACCAAAATATCTCAACTGTATCCACACTGGATATGAGTGGAATAAGTACATGCAAACACATTAGGATCACGATAATCCACCTCCAAGGATCATGCAAGGGTATAAGTTCAATATCTTTTACCCTGAACTAGTCGACAAAACCGAGGCCCCAACATACACGTTTGAAAAGGATGGGGAACAGCACACAGACGTGTATCATCCGGTTTGACGCTGGGCCCCATAAGAGGACATTACTTTTAGGATTGTGTATAAAGCATGGGAATATTCACACAAGAAGGGATTCAAATGCACTTTTGAAGGAGGGAGTTTGCATGTTTATTTCAATTTCAAACGTCATCGCCATCGTTGATGAACAGTTAAAAAGCCATCGGTTTTGAGAAAGAGAGCATCTATCAAAGGGAAGACTGTAAGAGAAGTATAGAATAAGTGACCCAATTCAGTTTGTTGAAGCAGGTACTTGCGGGTTCATGTTCACCCTATGCGTTTTCTAAGGTTACTCATCAAAGGTGATTGTGCTTATGATACATCCAACTCCACTTGGGTAACTTTGTGACACATGAACTTTGATCAGGTGCAATGAGAAAGATTGGAAATCAAGAATCATTGCTGTGGCTGAATCCTATGTAGTTTTGGACAAACCTGCTGGTACATCTGTAAACTGTCTTTCATAAAGGATTTCTTTGATCTGCTACCAACAAATAGTTGTGAATTCACAAACCGTGGAGTACAGGGGCCATGTTCTTGTTTTGCAGTTTGGGCTTGTGGTGTTACCTGGCTTTAATATGTATGACTTATGAAAGTAATCTAGTAGATGAGAATGTGAGACGGCTTCTATCATATGTAACCATCCTATATCTTGTTCTCTGTTTCTGTTGTCCTATTTCATAGCCACTAATTTTTTGTCTGATGTTTGAAGACCATTGAGACATATTTATGTGTAACTTGGGTCTTTAGAAATATGAAAGTTGTGGACGACTAGTGACATTGATGACTATTGGCTTGTAGGCCACATGATCTGCCTGCAGAAATGGAAGCCCTTTTCTGCAGAAGCACGAGCTTTTATATTAATATCTGCTGTTTGCTTTATTTCCACTGGATGAATATAGCATTGACCAGATTTTTTCTTTAATCGAGAAAGGAGTTATCGCCAAAAGGAAATTTGAAATTGGAGAAACCAAACTATCTCTTAGCTTTTGAGGATGCTGTATGTTCATAAAATAACATAGAGAACAAGTTCCTTATACCCTAATAAGGCTGTCGATGGGTTAGTGGTTTTGATTGTTGGTACGCCAAATGAGTAATGAATCAATTTTAATCTTAACTCGAGGTGGCAACAATTGAAATGAGCTTTTGAGTTGGTTTTCTTGCATTTACATGGACCTGCGTTTCAATAACGGCGTGGGTAGCTCAAAAAATTGAATTTACTGTTTAGAGCAAAGAAGTTGATTGGCTCACTCGTCTGGGCATTACACTTACTTGGCATAGTTTAGTATTACACTTCTGAACTTGAGTTTGTGGCTTAATGTCCTAACTCAAAGCTTAATTGAACAGTTTCTGTTCATTCGAAGGGAAAGTATTCCCTCTTAGTTACCATCATTGTCTGATAGTTTTGTGCATTTTTCCTGAATTTTCCTTCGGCTGAATCTTCTATTTTCTTCACATGTATAACTTGGAGGAACCACGGATAACATTGAAGAGACTTGTGCAACTTTTGTGACTCGGTGCTTTAGGACTAGTAGAATCGCTTAAAACTAGTCATCAGATTGATAATTGCTCAGAAGGATGGTAAATTGGCAATTTCCGTCTGGTACAATGCCGTTGCTATTTTTCTCATATTAAAAATTGTTGATAGGAAGCAGTTGCTTGAAATCAATTATAGGTATTTTGTTAGCCAGGACAAAGGAGTACTGCTCGGTTTTTCATGGTAAAATCAGAGTAAGTTCACCATATTTAGTTCCAGCTTTTTCTTGTAATGGGTTTTCACCCATAATGTAAAGGTTCAAGTCATTTCCCACTTTTTGAATATATATTCTTTAATGTTTTGTTGCCATCCCAAAAAGGTCAAGCTGGAACGGTCCCTTAGTTTGTACTGTTTTATGAAGTGAAGAAGTGTCAATTAACTGATTAGAAATCAATTGTGCATGTAACCTGTGAATTTTCTTTTCCCACACAACTTATATGCACCAATGAAGACACAAGAATATAAGAAACAATTCAAAATTAATCGATTGGCACATTTGAGTAAACCATTTCACACCTTTATCATTTAATAAATATAACATCAACTCCAAAGTACAACTCTCAAGTTGTTAAGACACTACAGCTGTATGAGAGGTCATTCATCGCTCAAACGATCTAATTCTTTCTCCCTCTTCATTCCAAACATCTGACGTCCAGAAGGCACAATGAGACTGTAGTGAGATACCCACACCAACTGCAACAAACCCATTCTTGTTGACAAAATCAGCACCAACCTTGTTCACCCCATAAAAGTAGTACACTAGAAGCAGAAGAAAGCATCCGTCAAATTGAATACAGCAACCCAAAAAACTGGCCTTACCATTAATACCACACATTTGCACTCTCAAAAAGGCTTGTCCCACTCAGATCGTTTGCTTCTATGGAGCTCAAGAGGAAGATAGCTGATAGACGGTCTACAATCTTCTTTTGGGGCTTCGAGGCCCTTCCATCCAGCGACAAAGATGAAGATGAAGATGAAGACGATCGCCATTCGACAGATCAAAGATCATCGGGTATCTATCGATGAAAAAAGCCTTTTCACCTATTTTCGTTACTGACATGATAAGTAGAACCATTTTGCCAAAATACACATTAACTTCCATGAACATCTCCCTCGGATTCCTTGAATTCAAGTAAGAACAACGATGACACTGTCAACCAGGAAATAATAATAACAAGATCATAAATCTTGAAAGATATTGCAAGCATGAAATACAATTGAAAATTGAGCAGTAGATCTCAAAAGAGCAAAGGCCACTTACCTGCTTTATGTTCCTTTGTTAGAAAATGTGGTTTTAGTGTATTTCTCATCCGAGTTGTCCATATAGTCTGATCAAAATTCTATCATTCTGTCGTAAAAATGGCTTTGTTTCCTCTGTAATTTGGATAAATTCAGATTCCGGGTAAATTTGGAATTGTTTTGAGTGACTTGTGTCAAATGATCCACAATTCTTTCAAATGATACCCATTTTGCAGCCTCCAGCTTCTAATATCCTCAACCTCCTGGACTTTGGAAGGTCTAGCCTTTCAATTGAAGTGCACTCTTGAATATATAACTCTTCTAAAAACTCTAACCTATTGAGGCCTTGCATATTAGATAATTTCTTGCAAAAACCAGCATATAATGTCTTCAGGACCCCGGATTTTGGAAGGAGCAACCTTTCAATTGAAGTGCACCCAATGATATCTAGGCTTTCCAAGAGCTCCATCCTATCGAGACCTTGAATTTCAACTAATTTCTTGCATGATTTAGCATACAATGTTTTTATACACCCATAATTTGGAAGGTTTAGCCTTTCAATTGAAGTGCACCAAGAGATATATAGTCTTTCTAAGAACTCTAACCTATCAAGGCCTTGAATTTTGACTATGTTATCGCATTCATGAACTTCTAATATTTTCAGACCTTCAAGCTTTGGAAGGTCCAACTGTTCAATTGAATCACAGCATGCAACAGTCAAGCTTTCCAAAAATTTCAATTTATCAAGACCTTGAACTTCAGGTAGATTCTTGCAAAGGTTGATGGATAATGTCCTTAGATGGATAAACTGTGAAACATCCAGTATTTTAATAGAATCACAGTCATTGACATCCAAGATTTCCAACTTGAAGAGAGTGTTTAAGGATTGTGGTACTTCTGACACTCTAATGTTTGTTAGTTGGGAGCATTCTGAATTCTTTATTAGTGCTGATGGAAGCTCTTGGATGCATTCAAGAAATTTGCACTCCCTAACTCGTAGTTCCTTAAGATGGGTTAGGTGGGAAAGTGGAGGCAATTTGTGACTTTGACAGGTAATGCCCAAAAATGTTAAGCTAGAAGGAAGGTCTGGCAGCAATTGAAGGTTGGAGCAGCCATGAACATCAAGGTGTTGTAGGGAAGAAAGATTACACAACATGGAGCTTTCTGGCATTTCCCTTCCTAGATTTTTGCAATATGAAGCATTTAAGTTTCGGAGCTTTCTTAGCCTCTCAATACCGTTAGGTAATTCTTCTATACCGGTTCCGGAAATATCTAGACTTTCTAGATTCTCCAAAGACCCTATGCTATCTGGTAAAGTAGAAAGGGCTGGAATATCTCGTAGACAAAGTTGCTCTAGTGATTTTAATTTACCTATTTCCGCTGGAAGATCCATTAGGCTCTTACACTTGCGCAATTCCAAGCGAATAAGGGCCTCCATGTCTCCAATTGAAGAGTCGATTTGCTGTAGACTCCAACAGTCATTGAGGATTAGAACCTCTAAATTCTTAAAAGCTGAGAGGAAGTGTGTACTTTCCAAGGAACAACAAAGTGTAAGGTCAAGAAATTTGAGCTTCTTTGCCATCTGGTAAAAATAAGATTGTCAAGGGGTTAGTCGAGACTGATTATGCTTCAAAAGAAAGCATGAAAGGTCAAAAAAGATTTGTTCTTTACCATGAAGGAACTCCATCCTTCCCATTCCCCATTTATCTCGCTTATTGACAATTCGAGTACGACTAATTCCTTTACATGAAAGTTGTTTACTTCAAAGTTCATGGGACAATTTGGCCATCGAAGCCATCTTAGCCCCTCAATCGAGTTCTTAAAGTCTCCATTGAGATGTACCCCCTCTATGTGAAGGAATCTTAAACTTGTCAAATTCTTGAATTGCTTTTCTGTGTAAATGCCACCATCTCGTTCAGCTATTGTGTTAAAGCCTTCTGAGTTGCCTTTGCTCAAATCAATGGCCTCAATCTTTTCCGTCCCCTATAAGCAAGAATCAATGTTACATCAATACTGTATCCAACTAAAGTAATCTAATATCATTTATTCATATTGCTATTGATGTGCATTAATGTGTTCAAGAGACTAGCAATGTAAATATAAGCCAATAAACAGTATTTATAAAGGCTAACAAAATGAAGGATGTCAACTTGCATTCTGAAATTTGGCCATATGCATTTGGATCTTAAAGAAATTTATGATGTAATGGCTCATATTGAGTAAAAACTTTACAACTTGTGTTCTTCTTTCAACCAAAAAAAAATTTCTTTGTCCTTTCGGTACCATAGCTTCATTACCAGACTAGTTAAGACATGCATGCAATGCACGAAATTTAATCAAATTGCTATGTGCAAAATCAAAAGTTAATTTGATCAATTTCAAAAGAAATATATACATTTTTTTTTCTCTTTGCAAATTTCATATTAATTTCGTGTATATTACCTAACTATACTACTTACGCAATTAATATAAAAATAACTGTACTCTTATTTTCAATTGGAGTAATAACTAATGACAATAAATGGAATATTGTGATAGTAGTTATATTAATATATTATGTACTTATTATTTTACTAATAGTAACTTCGAATTCTGTTAATTAATTTTTCTAATTATAAGTAACTGAGACAATAATATTAGTTATATTAATGTTCTCTACAAATTATTATTTTATCACTAATTTTTGTTTAACTATTAATTACAATTTGATATATTCATCATCATAAATAACTGAGTTACTCAAGTATAATAAATATAATAAACAGACCCTAATAACTTTGATGTATATTTAAAAAATTAATTGTTGAACGTGCAAAGCATTTTTGAAATGTGAAAATTGAAGCTATTCTTGGCTACAAGCCTAAATGGAATAGCTTTTTGGTTGGATTCAAATGTTTGAAACTCTCAACGCTTTTGGGCTAACATCACAGGGGAAGCTTGAGAAGAATTGGCTTTCTCAAATCGACACGTTTGAGACATGCTTTCATGTGCATGGTCACCCCCTTGATTTTGTACCATACCTCTCCGACTTCATTTGTCAGGATAGCATGTCTGATTTTATTCGTTCTTTTGCCACTACTTTCTAGTGATCGATTGCTGTCCTTGCAAAAGGCCAACATGGTCCTCATGTGCACTGCATTATGCACCAGCTGGCGGTGTTAAACTGTTTATTTGGATAATATCAGTTTCTCCGAGCCAGAAATTTTGTTACAGTACTTCACAATGTTGTACAAGATTTTATGGACACTATACGTGAATGACATAATAATTTGGGAAGTAATTAGATCCCAACACCTAAAAGGAATCCGAGAGAAGTGTAACTACAAAGAAAAGGAAGAAACCTTCAGCAGAAGTAATCTACTGAGATTAGTCGTTTCTCCATAAACCACCCTCTCAAAATCATAAGATACCCTATCTTTTTTCAGGATTGTGTGCAACTTTCTTCACCTTCAAAAATCGATAGGTGGAGTTTGGCCAAATCCCTATAATAAGCCTAACCTTTTGTACTTACGACGAAAGTAGCAAAACCTTTAAAATGTCTTAAAAAAAGCCTAACCTTTTGCTTCTACAGCAAAAATAACATAACCTGTCAAATGTCAAAAAAATAACCCAACCTTTTGACCGTAGAACAAAGCTGACACTTGTTACAAATTTCATTCATCGTCGTCGATAAATCGCCATGGGTACCCTACATTGCTCACTGTGTTAACATACTAGTGAGCCATCTCAACCCAGAGCAAAAAAGATGTCGTGTTTTATTTTATTTTCTTGTTAAAAAAACTTAGTTCATAATATTTCTTACAAAATTTCTGGCTTTTTGTGATCATGATTATTAACATTGTTCAATGTGCATGTTCGGATAATGAGCTGAGTAGGATGATACGGGGCGATTTGAAGTGAGAATAGGAATATTTGACGGCATTGTCATTTTTATCCCATGAGTGAAAGCATGAGTTGGACAGGTAATGTTATTTTCGTCCCATATGCAAAGGGCTGGGCTTCTTTTGATGGTAATACCATGGATGAAGAGCGAAATGGAGCGTGCAAAAGTATAAAAATGTAAAAAATTACGGAAGATAATTATACAAAAATGTACCTTTATAGTTGCGAAATTTAGCTATACCGTTATATTTGTATATAAAACATACATCATATTTGTTTTTCTTTTGGTTAGTGTAGTTTAATTAATCATGTGGTATGAAAGACATAATAAATAGATATTGGCTTTGAATTGTTAATATATGAATTCGCTTTTGAGATTATATATGTTTCACACGTTCAGATTGCAAATAAGTGCTAGTGCTTTGAGCAACAACTTGAGTAACCAAATGATGGATTAAAAGTAGTCAAGTCAAAATTATGATTAATTTCACAAATGCAATTACAATCACATACTTAATTATACAACAAAGAATCAAAGTATTTATCTCTTGGACTTTTTATGAAGAAAAAGTAAAACATTTCTCTTTTTAATGGTCATTGCATTAAGTACGCTTGATTTTACACACACACACACACGCACGCACACGCACACATATACTTATTTTTTAAGGAATGTCCATTCCTACCTTATTCGGTAAGTTTTAAATCAATCCGTCTTATGAATATTGGTAAATGGAATTGCTAATGTAATATCACATAAAATAAGTATCTCTTCCATTCTCCGTTATGGAATAATGACTAAAATTTCAAGAGAAATACGGACATCGTTGGTCCTATTATATTAATTTTAACATCTAAGATTGTAATCTATGATTTATATATCCTAAGTAGTTATGGTTTACAATAGCTAAGTTAAGTTATTTATTGCATGTGTCGAAGACGTAAATGAAGCAATTATAGAAATTCAAGATTATTCCAATAATGAATACCCGTGTCAATTATCTATGAACTTTGAAAGTATCTCATTCTTGAAGATGATTTTGTAATATACACTTTAAGAGAAATGTTAAATAACATGATAATACTTATTAAGAGAGAGAAACCTCCCAACTTTTTAATCACGTCAATGAAACATTGAAGGGCAATAATACTATATGGTTCTCTGTTCACTAGATCAAGCATTGCTCTGACAGTAGAATATGGACAAAGTGAGAAAAAGAAACGAAATGGTTACCTTATTTTCCTTGAGCACTTTTTGGACTTCCTTAGAGTCCCATAACCTACTATGGTATTGTGGCTCCCGTTGGTTTTCCTCACGAACTATTTCCCTACCAAGGTCTCTCAATTGGTCATGCATTCGGAGCTTACGATCATCTCCAATTTTTATT
The DNA here is from genome assembly GCA_014182385.1 of Eucalyptus viminalis. Lineage (NCBI taxonomy): Eukaryota > Viridiplantae > Streptophyta > Magnoliopsida > Myrtales > Myrtaceae > Eucalyptus > Eucalyptus viminalis. Next base: position 36,510,721 of record CM024530.1, read on the forward strand.
AATGACATGAATCTCAATACTTCAATTCCCTCCTTTGGGAAAAAGCCACAAGCATCCCACATGTAGGATGTGATGCTTTTGTCAGTTCCAATGAAGAAACAAGCGATATCCAAAAATATTTGTTTTTGTTCGTAGTCTAATTCTTCATAACTTATCCTTAACTTTTCTCGCACTTTCTTATGGGGGACTCTTTTTAACTTGTCTATTGTACCTCTCCAGAATTCTGACTTTTTTCCGCACAAAAATGAACCTAAAACTTCAAGAGATAAGGGAAGCCCTCCCGTGGTAGTTATAACATCACAAGCGAGGTCCTTAAATTCAATTGGAGGGGAGCTCATTCGAAATGCATGTCTACTAAACAAAACCATGGAATGATTCTTGTCCATTTCCTCAAGTTCATATTTGTAGTCCACCCCTACATTGTCAAGAATACTATTGTTTCTAGTGGTAATAAGGATCCTGCTTCCAGAAGAAAACCAGTTATGGTTTCCAACCAAAGTCGTCAACTGATCATGATCATCCACATCATCAACAAGAATGAGAACTTTCTTATCTTTGAACATGTATGAGATGAACTTAGTCCCATCATCCTTATTTGAAACTTGATTCTTTTGCTTCAATATATCAGAGATTAGTTGATTTTGCAAGTACTCAAGTCCCTTACGCTGACATGATTCCCTAATATCTGCAATGAAGCTATGATACTGGAACTGATCGGAGAGCTTGTTGTAGATGGCTTTAGCAAGAGTTGTTTTACCAATGCCTCCCATTCCATGAATTCCAATAAATAAGGTAGCACTATAATTATTATCTACAAATTTAATAACCTTCTCCACATGACCATCAATTCCAACCAAATTTTCAGGAATAACCAACTCAAACTCTTTCTTCAGCTCGCTCAACACTCTTTGGACGACCAATTTCACCAATTCTCCTTCATACCTATTAAATACGACCAGTTCAAACATGTGAAAACAGTAATTTTATGTTATTTGTCTAACGAGAACACAATAATAAACAAATTTGGGGATAAATGGAAAAACTTAAAAAATTGCTTTCGTCACACCTCCATGTATTATTTTATAAGCCAAGGCTAAAGTGGGAAACATGGCGTGCCTAATCCATTATTACTTCGACATAATCTATTGAGTCGGAAGACACTTGAGGATATCACTAGTGAATTTTAATTAAATATGTTATGAATTTGAATCAAAATTCAAACTCGTTGTTTGTCAAAGTTATCAGGGATGACGTGGATGAGAGGATATGACTTTGAAAACTTTCTAGAGTGTTTGAATAAGCAAAAGTCCAATAAGCCAGCTCTGTACGGGGGTCTACCTATCTTTCAATACATATGACATAACTTTTGATTCAAGAGATATTCGTGTCCTATAATTTCAATCCGGAGAATTATTCAAAGTCCTGTATAGTGAACTAGTAAAATACAATCGAGAGAATATACTTATTTATGCAATTCTACATGTCTGTAAGTTTCTACGCATGTTGTGAATTCAGCATCATTCTAGAAGAATATTGATTTTTATTGAGAAGTAGAAGAATAAATCTCCTATCTCAAAAAAATAAAAATAAATAAAGAACGTTGCCTCGATTTAAGCAAGTGTATGAGATAATAATTATGCGTTGAAGATAAGGAAATTGCATTGAAACTTATTTAAACAAACATGTAATAAAGAATATAGCCTTGACCAATCAAATATTTCTTTTGTAAAAATAACAACATTAATGATTTAATATATGATACTTGGGAAGATAAAGAATATAGCCTTGACCATAACACGTGCGATATATGATGTTATGAGCTTTAAATGGGGAAAATTATAAAAAAAGTCATAAATCCATTGTAATTGTGCTAATTCAGTTTTTTATTTTTTGGGTCAATTGAATCCTAATTTTTTTTTATATATATTAATATTGTTACAAATTATTTATTTATTTTCTTTTTCCTTTTCTTTTATTCCTTTTATATCTCTTTCTTTTTTCTTCTTCTTCACTTCTTTCTTCCTCTTGCTAGTTGTCACACCTCGGTGACCAGCCAAAGGCTAGGGCTAGCGAGGGCTCACCTCACCCAATGACGCTTTGCCATAGCTAGGGCAAGGCCAACTTTGCTGGTCCTCACCTTTGACTGGTTGGTGAACTATTGGAGGAAGAAGGAACGGAAGAAGAAAAGAAAAGAGAAAAAATGAAAAATAAAATAAAATTTTGAAAAATTAAAATATGACTACACCAAAATTTGATGTATGGACTGAAATGACAAAATATAAAAAGATTTATGACTCAATACGTAAAATAAGGGTTTACGACTTAATTAACACAATTATAATAGGTTTATGACTTATGTGGTAAGTCTCCCGCTTTCAATAGGAACCACCAATAAGTTGTATTATTAATCTCTAATGAATATCATTATAAAAGTTTATAATGGAGATTAATGTAGTTAATGCTATAAATATGAAAAGAATGGCACAATGTTATGAAATCTTTGGTTATAAGAGAAAAAAATCATTAAAATAACCTTATATAATTGAAGTGAATGGGATCTTAACAAAAAAAAATTATTAGAATGGTCAATTTCATGAAAATCAAGATCTTACTGCTAGCAAGGCTTCAGCTTTTTTTCTTTTGTAAAAATAAAATAAAAATGAAAAATAAAATAAAATGAAGCATATACAAATAAGAACAACCAATAAACATCCACACAAATGAAAAGACGGTAAAGAATGTTTGGGCGAAAAAGTGAAGTACCTATTGCCTTCCCAACCTTTCAAGGAGCTAACTTTAATAAGTGCTTGCTTCCATTTCTCCAAGATCATCAAGTCGAAATGCCTTCCACACGTATGAAATGCCTCTCCAAAATTCCCGATTTGATGTCGCACATGAGTTGGTTCCACTTTGTAAAATATAGGCAATACTAGACAACCCTTGTTATTGTTCTTGCACTCCATTATTTGAACCAGTTCATCAAGACACCATTTGCTCGAGCCATAATTCACTGAGAGAATGGGGATTAGGATCTTACTGTTCTTGATGGCTCCAAAAAGATTTGGGCCGATTTCCTTACCATGGTGGAGCTCATTATCATCTTTGAAAGTATGAATTCCAGCATCAACGAGTCCGATGTATAGGTGATCTGTGAAGCCTTTTCGAGTATCTAGACCTCTGAAACTCAAGAACACATCATAGCAATTTCTAGTTGGTGCACTCAACAAAGTAGATGGATCATCATTTGCTTCTATCAGTGCAGTCGACAAACTAGATTTGCCAATACCAACACCTTTTGCATTTCGACAAATACTAAATTTCTTCCTAAGGAGAAAATTGAAAGCAACCATGAAGAGAAGGATCAGGGCCATAAGTAGAGCGAAATAATGGCTGAAAATAGGACGTTGCATTTCTTCTTGTGCTAATTCCGCCCTTGTTTTGTGATAGAGAAGAAGTCAATATGCCTTCTTATTGCCCACAAAAGAGAGCCTGATATCTTTTATTTTTTATTGGACTAATAAAAAAAAAGCTAATGTTGACCAAGATTTAGTAAGAGGGTAGATATTTTTATAACCCTTACTGCACGTCTTTTAAGGTGAAGATTACTTTCAACCCATCAATGCTCAATATATTTGTGTCTCCTCTTGTCTAATTTCTTTTCTAGATAAGACATTTTAACTCCACGACAATTATTTCTAGTTCCTTCCTTGACCTTTGCACGTCTTTAAAGGTGGAGATTACTTTCAACCCATTAATGCTCAATATACTTTTGTCTCCTCTTATCTAATTTCTTTTCTAAATAATACATTTTAACTCTACGACAACTCTTTCTAGTTCCTTTCTTGACCTTTGCACATTTTACTCTTTCTTGACCTTTGCACATTACTTTTAACTCCATGTTAATTCTGCCCTTCGTTTTGTGACAGAGAAGAAGTCCCATATACCTTCTTATTGCCCACAAAAGAGAGCCTGATATCTTTTTTTTTTGGACTAATGAAAAAGCAACCAATGTTGACCAAGAATAAGAGGGTAGATATTTCTATAACCCCTACTGCACATCTTTTAAGGTGTAGATTACTTTCAACCCATCAATGTTCAGTATACTTGTGTCTCCTCTTGTCTAATTTCTTTACTAGATAAGACATTTTAACTCCACAACAACTCTCTCTTTTTTTGTTCCTTCATTGACCTTTGTACATTAATTTTTTTTTAACTTCACGCAAATTTTGCCCTTTCTGTTTTGCAACAAAGAAGAAGTCCAATATGTCTTCTTATTGCCAAGAAAAGAGAGCCTGATATCTTTTTTTTTTTTTTTGGACTAATAAAAAAGTAGTCAATGTTGACCAAGAAATAGTAAGAGGGTACATATTTTTATTACCCTTACTGCACGTCTTTTAAGGTGGATATTACTTTCAACCCATCAATGCTCACTATACTTGTGTCTCCTCTTGTCTAATTTCTTTACTAGATAAGACATTTTAACTCCATGACAACTCTTTCTAGTTCCTTCCTTGACCTTTGCACATTTCTCTTTTTCTTGACCTTTGCACATTTCTATCTTTCTTGACCTTTGCACATTACTTTTAACTCCACGCTAATTCTGTCCTTCGTTTTGCGATAGAGAAGAAGTCCAATATGCCTTCTTATTGCCCACAAAAGAGAGCCTGATATCTTTTTATTTTTATTTTTTTGGACTGATAAAAAAACAGCTAATTTTGACCAAGAATTAGTAAGAGGGTAGATATTTTTATAACTCTTATTTGACCTTTTTAAAGATGGAGATTACTTTCAACCCATCAATGCTCAATATACTGTGTCTTTTCTTATTTAATTTCTTTTCTAGATAAGACATTTTAATTGCACGACAATTCTTTATAGTTTTTCCTTTTTTGCACGTCTTTTAAGGTGGAGATTACTTTCAACTCATTAATGCTCAATATACTTTTGTCTCATCTTATCTAATTTCTTTTTAGATAAGGCATTTTTCTAACTCCACGACAATTATTTCTAGTTCCTTCCTTGACCTTTGCACGTCTTTTAAGGTGGAGAGTACTTTCAACCAATTAATGCTTAATATACTTTTGTCTCATCTTATCTAATTTCTTTTCTAGATTATACATTTTAATTCCTCGACAACTCTTTCTAGTTCCTTCCTTGACCTTTGCACATTTCTTTAGTACTTTCTTGAGCTTTGCACATTACCTTTTAACTCCACGCTAATTCTGTTATTCGTTTTGCGAAAGAGAAGAAGTCCAATATGCCTTCTTATTGCCCATAAAAGAGAGCCTAATATCTTTTTTTTTTTTGGGACTAATAAAAAAGCAACCAATGTTGACCAAGAATTAGTATGAGGGTAGATATTTTTATAAGAACTATTGCACGTCTTTTAAGGTGGAGATTACTTTCAGCCCATCAATGCTCAGTATACTTGTGTCTCAACTTGTCTAATTTCTTTACTAGATAAGACATTTTAACTCCACGACAACTCTTTCTAGTTCCTTTCTTGATCTTTGCACATTTCTTTTTTCTTGACCTTTGCACATTTCTCTTGACTTTTTGCACAGGTGGAGATTACCTTCTTGACATTTGCACATTACTTTTAACACCACGTTAACTCTACCCTTCGTTTTGCAAAAGAGAAGAAGTCTAATATGCCTTCTTATCGCCCACAAAAGAGAGCCTGGTATCTTTTTATTTTTTTTTGGACTGATAAAAAAACAGCTAATGTTAACCAAGAATTAGTAAGATGGTAGATATTTTTATAACCCTTACTGCATGTCTTTTAAGCTGGAGATTACTTTCAACCCATCAATGCTCACTATACTTGTGTCTCCTCTTGTCTAATTTCTTTACTAGATAAGACATTTTAACTCCACGACAACTCTTTCTAGTTCCTTCCTTGATCTTTGCACATTTATCTTTTTCTTGACCTTTGCACATTTCTCTCTTTCTTGACCTTTGCACATTACTTTTAACTCCACGCTAATTCTGCCCTTCGTTTTGCGACAGAGAAGAAGTCCAATATGCCTTCTTATTGCCTGCAAAAAGAGAGCCTGATATCTTTTTTTTTTTTTTTTTTACTAATAAAAAAAGCTAATGTTGACCAAGAATTAGTAAGAGGGTAGATATTTCTATAACAACTTTGCACGTCTTTTAACCCTCAATGCTTAGTATACTTACGTTTCCTCTTGACTAATTTCTTTACTATATAAGATATTTTAATTCCACGACAATTCTTTCAAGTTTTTTCCATGACCTTTGCACATTACTTTTAACTTTACGCTAATTCTGCCATTCGTTTTGCGACAGAGAAGAAGTCCAATATGCCTTCTTATTCCCACAAAAGAGAGTCTGATATCTTTTTTTTTTTTTTGGACTAATAAAAAAGGAAAGAATGTTGACCAAGAATTAGTAAGAGGGTTGATATTTTTGTAACCCTTACTGCATGTCTTTTAAGCTAGAGATTACTTTCAACCCAACAATGCTCACTATACTTGTGTCTCCTCTTGTCTAATTTCTTTTCTAGATAAGACATTTTAACTTCACTACAATTCTTTCTAGTTCCTTTCTTGACCTCCATTTCTTTTTTTTTAGTTCCTTGACCTTTGCACATTTCCTTTTTTCTTGACATTTTAAATCCACGACAACACTTTCTACTTCATTCATTGACCTTTGCACATTTTTTTCTTTACCTTTGCACATTTGACCTTTGCATTACTTTAAACTCCACGCTAATTATGCCATTCGTTTTGCGATAGAGAAGAAGTCCAATATGCCTTCTTATTCCCACAAAAGAGAGCCCGATATCTTTTTTTTTTTGGACAAATAAAAAAGCAAACAGTGTTGACCAAGAATTAGTAAGAGGGAAGATATTTTTGTAACCCTTACTACACGTCTTTTAAGATAGAGATTACTTTCAACCCAACAATACTCACTATACTTGTGTCTCATCTTGTCTAATTTCTTTACTAGATAAGACATTTTAACTTCACAACAACTCTCCCTAGTTCAATTCTTTTTCTAGTTCTTTTCTTGACCTTTTAAACACATTTCCCTTCATTTTAGTTCATTGCCCACAAAAGAGAGCTTGATATCCTTTTTTCTTTTTTTAGGACTATTAAAAAAGCAGTCAATGTCTTTTAAGGTGAAGATTACTTTCAACCCATTAATGCTCACTATACTTGTGTCTCCTCTTATCTAATTTCTTTTCTAGATAATACGTTTTAACTCCACGACAACTCTTTTTAGTTCATTCATGACCTTTGCACATTTCTTCTTTTTTTGACCTTTGCACATTTCTCTTTTTGTTGACCTTTGCACATTACTTTTAACTCCACGTTAATTCTGCCCTTCATTTTGCGACAGCGAAGAAATTGAATATGCCTTTTTATCGCCCACAAAAGAGAGCCTAATATCTTTTTTTTTTTTGGAATAATGAAAAAGCAACCGATGTTGACCAAGAATTAGTAAGATGGTGGATATTTTTATAACCATTACTGCGTGTCTTTTATGGTGGAGATTATTTTCAACCCATCAATACACAATATACCTGTGTCTGCTCTTATCTAATTTATTTTCTAGATAAGACATTTGAACTCCACCACAATTATTTCTTGTTCTTTTCTTGACCTTTGCACATTTTTCTCTTTCTAGTTCATTGCTTGACCTTTGCACGTCTTTTAAGGTGAAGATTACTTTCAACCCATTAATGCTCATTATATTTGTGTCTCCTCTTATCTAATTTCTTTTCTAGATAATACGTTTTAACTCCACGACAACTCTTTCTAGTTCATTCATCGACCTTTGCACATTTCTTCTTTTTTTGACCTTTGCACATTTCTCTCTTTGTTGACCTTTGCACATTACTTTTAACTCCACGTTAATTCTTCCTTTCATTTTGCGACAGCGAAGAAGTCGGAAATGCCTTCTTATCGCCAACAAAAGAGAGCCTAATATCTTCTTCTTTTTTTGGACTAATGAAAAAGCAACCATGTTGACCAAGAATTAGTAAGAGCTACGGTCTTTTAAGGTGGAGATTTTTTCATAACAACTATTTCATATAAGACATTTGAACTCTTTTCTTTTCAGGTGAAGATTACTTTTCAGCCCATCAATTACTCAGTATACTTGTGTCTCCTATTGTCTAATTTCTTTACTAGATAAGACATTTTAACTTCACGACAACTATTTATAGTTCCTTCCTTGATATTTGCCCATTTCTCTTTTTCTTGACCTTTGCACATTTCTCTTTCTTGACCTTTACACATTACTTTTAACACCACGTTAATTCTGCCCTTCGTTTTGCGACAGAGAAGAAGTCCAATATGCCTTCTTATTGCCCACAAAAGAGAGCCTGATATCTTTTTTATTTTTTTTGAACTAATAAAAAAGTAGTTAATGTTGACCAATAATTAGTAAGAGGGTAGATATTTTTATAATCCTTACTGCATGTCTTTTAAGCTGGAGATTACTTTCAACCCATCAATGCTCACTATACTTGTATCTCCTCTTGTCTAATTTCTTTACTAGATAAGACATTTTAACTCCACGACAACTCTTTCTAGTTCATTTTTTGACCTTTGCATGCCTTTTAAGGTGGAGATTACTTTCAACCCATTAATGCTCAATATAGTTTTGTCTCATGTTATCAAATTTCTTTTCTAGATAATACATTTTAACTCCACGACAACTCTTTCTAGTTCATTCATTGACCTTTGCACATTTCTTTTTTTTCTTGACATTTGCACATTACTTTTAACTCCACGTTAATACCGCCCTTCATTTTGCGATAACGAAGAAGTCGAATATGCCTTCTTATCGCCCACAAAAGAGAGCCTAATATCTTTTTTTTTTTTTTTTTTGGAATAATGAAAAACCAACCGATGTTGACCAAGAATTAGTAAGATGGTGGATATTTTTATAACCATTACTGCACTCTTTTAAGGTGGAGATTACTTTCAACCCATCAATGCTCAATATACTTGTGTCTTCTCTTATCTAATTTCTTTTCTAGATAAGACATTTGAACTAACTTCTTTATAGTTCCTTTCTTGACAACATTTCTATTTCTAGTTCCTTCCTTTGATTTTTGAAGGTGGAGATTACCCTCAAAATTTTTGTCTCATCTTATCTTATTTCTTTTCTAGACATTTTAACTCACATTTCTAGTTCTTTCCGTCTTGATCCTTGTTGACCTTTGTACATTGCTTTTGACTCCACGCTAATTCTGCCATTCGTTTTGCGACAGAGAAAAGAAGTCCAATATGCTTCTTATTGCCCAGCAAAAGAGAGCATGATATCTTTTTTATTTTTTTTTTGAACTAATAAAAAACAATCAATGTTGATAAATAATTAGTAAGAGGGTAGATATTTCAATAACCCTACTGCATGTCTTTTAAGGTGGAGATTACTTTCAACCCATCAATGCTCACATATACTTGTGTCTTCTCTTATCTAATTTCTTTTCTAGATAATACATTTTAACTCCACGACAACTCTTTCTAGTTCCTTCTTTGACCTTTGCACATTTCTCTCTTTCTTAACCTTTGCACATTACTTTTAACTCCACGCTAATTCTGCCCTTCGTTTTGCGACAGAGAAGAAGTCCAATATGCCTTCTTATTGCCCAAAAAAGAGAGCTTGATATCTTTTTTTTTTTTTTTTTTTTTTGGACTAATAAAAAAATAGCTAATGTTGACAAGAATTAGTAAGATGGTAGATATTTTTTAACCCTAATTGCACGTCTTTTAAGTGGAGATTACTTTTAACCCATCAATGCTCTATATACTTGTGTCTTCTTGACTAGATTAGATAAGAATTTTAATATGCCTTCTTACTGCCCACAAAAGAGAGCTTTCTATATTTTAGTTTCAATGTTGACCTTAACCATTACTGCACGTCTTTTAAGGTGGGGATTACCTTCAATCCATTAATGCTCAATATACTTGTGTCTCCTCTTATCTAATTTCTTTTCTAGATAAGACATTTGAACTCCACGACAATTCTTTCTAGTTCTTTCCTTGACCTTTGCACATTTTTGAAGGTGGAGATTACTTTCAACCCATTAATGCTCAATATACTTTTGTCTCATCTTATCTAATTTCTTTTCTAGATAATACATTTTAACTCCACGACAACTCTTTCTAGTTTCTTCCTTGACCTTTGCACATTTTTGTTTTTCTTGACCTTTGCACATTTCTCGCTTTTTTGACCTTTGCACATTACTTTTAACTCCACACTAATTCTGCCATTCGTTTTGCGATAGAGAAGAAGTCCAATATGCCTTCTTATCGCCCACAAAAGAGAGCCTGATATCTTTTATATTTTATTTTTTGGACTAATAGAAAAACAACCAATTTTGATAAAGAAATAATAGGATGGTAGATATTTCTATAACACCTACTGCACGACTTTTAAGGTGGAGATTACTTTCAACCCATCAATGCTCAATATACTTGTGTCTCATCTTGATTAATTTCTTTACTAGATAAGACATTTTAATTCCACGACAATTCTTTCTAGTTTTTCCCTTGACCTTTGCACGTCTTTTAAGGTGGAGATTACTTTCAACCCATTAATGCTCAATATACTTTTGTCCCCTCTTATCTAGTTTCTTTTTTACATAAGGCATTTTAATTCTACGACAATTCTTTCTAGTTCATTCCTTGACCTTTGCACGTCTTTTAAGATGGAGATTACTTTCAACCTATTAATGCTCAATATACTTTTGTCCCCTCTTATCTAGTTTCTTTTTTACATAAGGCATTTTAATTCTACGACAATTCTTTCTAGTTCATTCCTTGACCTTTGCACGTCTTTTAAGATGGAGATTACTTTCAACCCATTAATCCTCTGTATACTTGTGTCTCCTCTTGACTAGTTTTTTTTTTTTACTAGATAGGACATTTTAATTCCATGACAATTCTTTCTAGTTTTTCCTTAACCTTTGCACGTCTTTTAAGGTGGAGATTACTTTCAACCAATTAATACTCAATTAATACTCAATATACTTTTGTCCCCTCTTATCTAGTTTCTTTTTTAGATAAGGCATTTTAACTCCACGACAATTCTTTCTAGTTCATTCCTTGACCTTTGCACGTCTTTTAAGGTGGAGATTTCTTTCAACCCATTAATGCTCAATATACTTTTGTCTCATCTTATCTAATTTCTTTTCTAAATAATACATTTTAACTCCATGGCAACTCTTTTACTTTTTCCTTGACCTTTGCACATTTATGTTTTGTTGACCTTTGCACATTACTTTTAACTTGATGCTAATTCTGCCCTTCGTTTTGGGACAGAGAAAAAGTCTAATATGCCTTCTTATTGCCCACAAAAGAGAGCCTGATATCTTTTTTTTTTTTTTTTTTGGACTAATAAAAAAACAACCAATGTTGATAAAGAATTAGTAAGAGGGTAGATATTTCTATAACAACTACTGCACGTCTTTTAAGGTGGAGATTACTTTCAACCCATCAATGCTCAATATACTTGTGTCTCCTCTTGTCTAATTTCTTTACTAGATAAGACATTTTAACTGCACGACAACTCTTTCTAGTTCCTTCCTTAATCTTTGCACATTTATCTTTTTCTTGACCTTTGTGCATTTCTCTCTTTCTTGATCTTTACACATTACTTTTAACTCCACGCTAATTCTGCCATTCGTTTTGCGACAGAGAAGAAGTCCAATATGCCTTCTTATTGCCCACAAAAGAGAGCCTGGTATCTTTTTTTTTTTTTTGACTAATAAAAAAGTGGTCAATGTTGACCAAGAATTAGTAAGAGGGTAGATATTTTTTTAACCCTTATTGCACGTCTTTTAAGCTGGAGATTACTTTTAACTCCACGCTAATTCTGTCATTCGTTTTGCGACAGAGAAGAAGTCCAATATGCCTTCTTATTGCCCACAAAAGAGAGCCTGATATATATTTATATATTTTTAGACTAATAAAAAAGCAGTCAATGTTGACCAAGAGTTAGTAAGAGGGTAAATATTTTTATAACCATTACTGCACGTCTTTTAAGGTGGAGATTACTTTCACCCATTAATGCTCAATATACTTGTGTCTGCTCTTATCTAATTTCTTTTCTAGATAAGACATTTGAACTCTATGACAATTCTTTCTTGACCTTTGCACATTTCTTCTTTTCTAGTTCCTTCCTTGACCTTTGCACGTCTTTTAAGGTGTAGATTACTTTCAACCCATTAATGCTCAATATACTTGTGTCTCCTCTTATCTAATTTCTTTTCTAGATAATACATTTTAACTCCACGACAACTATTTCTAGTTCATTCATTGACCTTTGCATATTTGTTTTTTTCTTGACCTTTGCACATTTCTCTCTTTCTTGACCTTTGCACATTACTTTTAACTCCACGTTAATTTTGCCCTTCATTTTGCAACAGCGAAGAAGTCGAATATGCCTTTTTAAGCTGGAGATTACTTATCGCGCTAATTCTGCCATTCAAAAAGAGAGCCTAATATCTTTTATTTTTTTTTTTTTTTTGGACTAATGAAAAAGCAATCAATCTTGACCAAGAATTAGTAAGATGGTGGATATTTTATAACCATTACTGCGTCTTTTAAGGTGGAGATTACTTTCAACCCATTAATGCTCAATATACTTGTGTCTCCTGTTATCTAATTTCTTTTCTAGATAAGACTTTTGAACTTCACGACAATTCTTTCTAGTTTTTTTCTTGACCTTTGCACATTTATCTCTTTCTAGTTCCTTGCTTGACCTTTGCACGTCTTTTAAGGTGGAGATTACTTTCAACCCATTAATGCTCAATATACTTGTGTCTCCTCTTATGTAATTTCTTTTCTAGATAATACATTTTAACTCCATGACAACTCTTTCTAGTTCATTCATTGACCTTTGCACATTTCTTTTTTTCGAGACATTTGCACATTTCACTCTTTCTTGACCTTTGCACATTACTTTTAACTGCACGTTAATTCTGCCCTTCATTTTGTGACAGCGAAGAAGTCGGATATGCCTTCTTATCGCCCACAAAAGAGAGCCTAATATCTTTTTTTTTTTTTTTTTGACTAATGAAAAAGCAACCAATGTTGACCAAGAATTAGTAAGTTTGTGGATATTTTTATAACCATTACTACGTGTCTTTTAAGGTGGAGATTATTTTCAACCCATCAATACACAATATACTTGTGTCTCCTCTTATCTAATTTCTTTTCTAGATAAGACATTTGAACTCCACGACAATTTTTTCTAGTTCCTTTCTTGACCTTTGCACATTTCTCTCTTTCTAGTTCCTTCCTTGACCTTTGCACATTTTTTAAGGTGGAGATTACTTTCAACCCATTAATGCTTAATATACTTTTGTCTCCTCTTATCTAATTTTTTTTATGGATAATACATTTTAACTCCATGGCAACTCTTTCTAGTTCTTTCCTTGACCCTTACACATTTCTCTCATTGTTGACCTTTGCACATTACTTTTAACTCCACGCTAATTTTGCCATTCGTTTTGGGACAGAGAAAAAGTCCAATATGCCTTCTTATCGCCCATAAAGAGAGCATGATATCTTTTATTTTTTATTTTTTGGACTAATAAAAAAACAACCAATGTTGATAAAGAATTAGTAAGAGGGTAGATATTTCTATAACCCCTACTGCACGTCTTTTAAGGTGGAGATTACTTTCAACCCATCAATGCTCAATATACTTGTGTCTCCTCTTGTCTAATTTCTTTACTAGATAAGACATTTTAACTGCACGACAACTCTTTCTAGTTCCTTCCTTAATCTTTGCACATTTATCTTTTTCTTGACCTTTGCACATTTCTCTCTTTCTTGACCATTTTAAATTACTTTTAACTCCACACTAATTCTGCCATTCGTTTTGTGATAGAGAAGAAGTCCAATATGCATTCTTATTGCCCACAAAAAGAGCATGGTCTCTTTTTTTTTTTTTTGCACTAATAAAAAAGTGGTCAATGTTGACCAAGAATTAGTAAGAGGGTAGATATTTTTATAATCCTTACTGCACGTTTTTTAAGATGGACATTACTTTCAACCGATCAATGCTCAATATACTTGTGTCTCCTCTTGTCTAATTTCCTTTCTAGATAAGACATTTTAATTCCACAACAACTCTTTCTAGTTCCTTCCTTGACCTTTGCATATTTCTCTCTTTGTTGATCTTCACTTGTTGTCTCTGCTTCACTAATGTAGTGGGATTTCTGAACATAATTTGGATATATTAATAGTTCTATACTCATTAATTCTCTGATATAGGACTTCTTTAACACAACTCAGACATGCATCCTAAAAATCTTTTTGAGTGATGGTGGCCCACTTTTAATGTGTATCGGTATTTAGTGAATATCTCAATGAATGAATCTAGTAACCAACCCGATTTTTGGGTAGTTGGGCATTGTGGTGTTGCAATGCGGGTTCGATGGCATACTTCATCATTTAGGCCTAGAGAAGGAGACTAAGGATGAAGTTAGGCGTTGGAGATTTAAGATGAGATGAGTCGATGGAGAATTAGACCAACCCGATTTAGTATAGTCAACAAACTAGATTTGCTAATACTAGTGCCTTTTGCATTTCTCCAAAAACTAGATTTCTTCCTAGTGAGAAAACTGAAAGCAACCAAGGAGAGAGAGGATCGGGGCCACGAGCACAGCAAAATAAATGGCTGAAAATAAGATGGTGCATTTCTTCTTGTGCTAATTCTACCCTTAGTTTTGCGATGGAGATGAAGTCCAATATGCCTTTTTATTGCCTACAAAAGAGAGTTTGGTATCTTTTATTATTTCTTGGACCAACCAAAGAGCAGCCAATGTTAATTAGGAATTAATACGAGGGTAGATATTTCTATTTATTATTTCTTGTACTAATCAAAGAGCAACCAATGTTGACTAAGAATGAGTAGGAGGGTAGGTATTTCTATAGCCCTTATGACACATCTTTTAAGATGGAGATCACTTTGAACCCATCAATGTTCAATATATTTGTCTCTCCTCTTGTTTAATTTCCTTTTCTGATAAGAATAATTAACTCCGTAACAACTCTTTCTAGTTCATTTCTTGACCCTTGCATATTTCTCTTTTCTTGATCTTCCCAATTGTCTCTACTTCACTGATGTGGAACTTATATAATATAATTTGGATATAATAATAGCTCTATATCACACCAATTCTCCATAGGTCTTCTTTAACACAATTCATACGTGCATCTTAACAATCTCTTCGAGTGATGGTGGCCCATTCCTAATATATATTAGTATTTGGAGAATATTTTAAGGAATGAATTTAGTGACCAACCCAATTTTCGGGCGGGTGGGCGTTGCAATGTAGTAATACCAACCCGATGGCATATTTCATCGTTCGGCTTGGAGAAGGAGACTAAGGATGAAGTTAGGCATTGGAGATTCAAGTTGAGATAAGTTGATGCAAAATGATATATGAATTGGGAGTAAGATCAATACAAGTGTCATAACTTTTCTATGAAGCTTACTTAAGAGTCATAACTTTTTTTTAGCTCATTTGAATACTATAAATTTGAAAAATCAATTACCTAAGTGCTATCGGCAATTTGCCTCACCTAACAGTCCAATGTGGACGCCCGTCATCCTATGTGGCTTTGCAGTTGCTAACGTAGAAAATTTTGAATATTTTCTATTGTCCTTTTCTTTTGCCCTTTTTTAGGGTCAGCGAGGGTCATCGGCAACCTTTATTGGCTGTGAAACCCCTTGCCCAATTTGAGCAAGGGTTATGTTGCCTTCGAGTGCAAAGGCATTCGTTAGATTTAGGTGACGTGGCCTTGCTTACGGCCACCTAGAGCCAACAAGGGCCTTCATGGCGTCTCTCACAACTGGCAAGGCTGCAAGCCCTAGGTTAGAGGGCCTAGACCAAGCAAGGCCTTGCCATATTTGGGCGGTTGTAGGTGAGGTTGCCTTGCCTATATCTAGCGAGGGCCTTCATGGCCTCACCAAGGGCCTTCTTAGCCAAGGGCAAGTTCGTAGTTGGCGAGGGTCGCCGATGACCCTTGCCGACCTTAAAATAAAGTTTAGAACATAAATAAAAAAATTTAAAATTTTAAAATGTTAAAAATATTAAAAATAGAAAAATCCATGTTGGATGGGAAATTAATAAAAGAATACATAGAGGATGATTTGTTTGAAATGACACTCATATGATCAATTTTATTCTGATGTGGCACTTAAGGGAGTGAAAAGAAAGTTATGGCACTCAAGTGAGTGTCATACGAAAGTTATGACACTTATGTTGTTCTTTTCCTCATGAATTAAGGGAGAATAATCCTAACACTATAGCTCACACATGAGAGAAAGATTGTTGAGGTTATCTTACATCAATTGTAGAAGGGGCTGATGGTCGGTTTTGATATGTGAGGGAGATCTTTCGTGAAAGGGCCAATGGTCAATTTATAAGTATGAGGAAAGTCTCACCATTTGAGCAACCTTTTGGATTACTCTAATGCAATGGTGTGCAAAAGCCAGGTTGCGAACAAGTCTTTTGCAACCTCCTCGTAGCGAGTAAAACCACCAAGGGGTTCGACTAATGAATTATTAAGCTTAGACCTAACTTGGGTTCCCCAAAATCCATATCAATTCACGACTTATGATTTAAATTCTTAACATGCAAATGATTTTCAATTAAGAGTCACCACTATTCTATTTTTTGGTAGGTCGATTAGTAATTCAAGTAAAGTAACAGGAGAATTACTTCACTCATACGAACTAAAGATTATGGGAATTGAGACTTAATTACGCTAGATTTTTCTAACACTTTTTCGGTACATCTTCTCTTTCATTTCAAAAAAATGTTTTGCTAGCAACTTGCATTGGTTTTGCAAGCAGCTTGCATTGATTTTGATTTACTCCATAACATGTGAGGTGATGTGCGCAACTATTATTTAACATTTAATGATCAAAGCGTTAAATAAATTGTAAGGAAAGGAAAGAATTACTCACCTCGGACCAACAAAAGCATGTGGTGTGTTAGCTAGGAAATAACATCATCATCCTAAATATGATGTTTAATTAATACGTGATTTCACTCAAATATTTTTTTTAAGGATTTTTTCTTATTTAAATGAGAATTATTTATATGCAATGCATGTAATACAATTACTCTAATGCAATGGCGTGCAAAGCATTTCTATTCTATCATGACATGCAATCCCTAATTAAATGACGTGCACGCAATTACTAATAATGTGCAATTTAATTAAATGATGTAACATTGCAATATCTAGTGATGGCAAAACTAATATGCAACTACCCTAACTTGACGCACAATTCTAATCAACCGAATCTAAGCATGGAATTTCTAAATAAACAAATTTAACATGCAAATTTTATGACAGTTGATTTTTAAATTAAATGACCTAAAAATATAGACCACTGAATGACATGCAAACAGTGACATGGCATATATGATAACATGGAAGATGACATCGAACATGACATGGAATATGACATGGTGCAATGACATGACATACAATAATGTAGCATGATGACATGGCATACGATGAATGATGTGGTAGGATGATACACAACATGACACACATGGCATGTAGTAATGAGTCAATGACATAGTAGTGATGATGCTAGCATGGTGCAATTATTCTATATGACATGCACATGATATATTTTTATATTTTTTTAATTTTAATTCGGAATTAGAATTTACTCTAACTTTGCAATATTATCTTTAAAAATATCTACATCAATTTTTGTCTGATCTTTTTGAATTTTTCTTTATAAAAGCAAAATCAATTTAAATCAAACAAAAATAGAAAAAAAAATATCCACATCAAACGAGGCATTAGATCACACAAGATATAATTGATATCCAATTAATTTTGGAAATATATTGACATATCATATCTCGAGATAAGGATCGAATTGGTTAATTTTTCGTGTAATCGTGAATCGTAGCATGAAATCGGATTAATGATATTCTGTGTAATCGCGAATTGTATCTTGAGCATGAAATTAGATTGACGGTTATAACACGTTACGAAATTAGGAAATAATTCCTAATTTAAAGGCTATTTGGGAATTTCATGGATACGATAACATTACTCAAAGATTCAAACCTAATTTAAAGGCTATTTGGGAATTTCATGGATACGATAACATTACTCAAAGATTCAAACAAGATTACGATTTCACAAATCAGACAGCAAAATATATGAAAATCAAGTTAATGAAAATTCTCATATAATTTGCGATATCACTTGAAGAGTGTTTCCAAACTCGGATGGACAATGGATCACGAGAATCGGAGGTTGACAATCGGCGGATTATGGTTTGCTCGCAACAGTGATCGATAGTGGCTCAACAAAGCGGCGCTCATGGCGATGGGGGCCGGCCGTCGATGTCTTGGCCAAGGAAAGCAGCTCGGTGGGGAGTGCTCTCGGTGGCAAGTCGGGAGAAACCGCGGTAGGTTTTGCTTACGGTGCTGCAAGGGAATCTGTTGCACTTCCAGCAAGACTCAAACAAACCTGCAAATAATTCAAATTGGATCCAACGAATTTTGTTGACTTCATTGGACCCACTGAGCAAGAAAGCCAAGACTAATGATATTACCGTATGCAACGGAGACCAAGTGCTAGCAATTTGAACATGACAGAAGCCCGATGGAGGCAGCGAAATTTACTTGACTTGGTACAAAATTGATGGGCGCTGTGGAAATTCAACCGCCTGGGATCTACTGAACTTGACTGGGACTCAGCTGAGGAAAACTCGGCCGGGACAGAAAGTCAGGTTTGTGGTGACCTATGAAGCACGGACATGTGTTGTATCCGACACGTGTCGGAGCGTGTCGGACACGTCGACACGCTTGGACACGGGTGGTCACGTGGTCAATGCGTGTCGGATTTTCCAACACGTGGTCAACTTTTTCTTGACACGTTTGGACTCGTGTGTCCGGAAGAAGATGGAGGGTGGAGGCGAGGGTGGAGGGAGCAGTGACGGCCGCGAGCGACAGTGAGCCCGCGACGGTGAGAGACGGCCAGAGAAAGAGCATAGACTAAGGGGAGGGCTGCCTCTGTGATGCTGCAATGGACGGCGATGAGGCCGCAGGCTGCAGCTGCGAGGAAGAGGAGAGGAAGGTGGTCATGCGACGAGGAGGAAAGGAGAAGGATCAAAAGGAAGAGGAGAGGAAGGGGGTCGTGTGGCGAGCCACAAGGAGGAGAAGGATGGAGAGAAAGAGAAAAGGAAAGGTCGTGCGGTGAGCAGCAAGCGGTAAAGGAGTTAGGGTTATAAAAGGGGACTCTGTCACTCTGATGATGGGCTGCGTGACTTTTAATTTGAGGGGGAGGGGAAGTGATAGGACAGCCGGTGGTGGGGAGGGAAAGAAAAATAAATATGGGGGTGGGGGAAATGGACGATGGTGGGGGTGAGGAGGCAAAGAAAAATAAATTTGGGGGCGAGGGGAAATGGAAGATAGAAAGAGGAGTGGGAGTGAGGATTTTTTTTAATTGAAAAAAATAAGTAAATGAATTTAAAAAATAAAAGTGTTGAATTTAAATTAAACTAATTAAAAATAAAAATATTGTACGTGTCGTGTCGCCGTGTCTATGCTACATAGGTGGTGACTCGCTAGACTTGCTCCTTCGGCCCGATGCAGGGCTGTGTCCTGGTCTGGTAATGCAGCGGGGAATTCCCACAATCTAGATGACTCACGAACGGCAGCAAGAGGAAAGGGAATCTTCAGATTGGAGCAGCTGGTCGTCGGTAGGTAGGCTCTGGTGGGACGCCGAGATCTGCCTGAAGTTCGCTGGGTTGCTGCTGGGATGCTTGGGATCGGCTGGAGATGTCGCAACAGTGACGATGACGCTTGGCTAGCGTCGCGTGGAGCAACAAGAGGGAGTTGATGTAGCTGGTGATGGAGCTCGAGCGTTGGCTACCCAGAGAGGAATTCGCTGGTTGTCCCTTTTATACGTGGCGTCCTCCCTATGTGTTGCCCAATAGTGGAGACGTCTGTCCTCCTCTCTCTCTCTTCGCTCCTCTCTTCTATGTATGCCGAGCTTCCCTCTGTTTTTCTCTCTTGCTTTCTTGTGGCCGTGTATCTCAATTCTGTGGTCTCTTTTCTGTGAGCGTATTGTGGTCCTTTTATAGGTGAGAGCGCCTTGGCCATCAAGAGAAGTGAGTAGATCTTCTTTCCTTTTATGGGTGCTTCTGGACATATATTTGATTTATTTCCTCACTCTTTATTGCTCTTTTCCTGCACGTATATCTCCTTTTTATATTGGTGTATCTCTTCCATCGCGACCTACTATCTCGAGGGTCAATCCCAAGGGAATAAGTTTAGAGGTAATTGCTTATGAGATAATCCGTCTCTTGTGGGAGGCCTTTAGTAGAAAGTCAATGACTGATTAGTTGCATATCCTAGTTACTCTGTGATCCCTGCACTTAGCATCCTATATCCGAAGCCAACCACATTCAGTATCCCAAAGCTCCACAATTTATGGAAGTTAGGTGATAACTAGCTCCATTACAGATGACAATCAGCCATAATTTATAGAAGTTAGGTGATAACTAGCTCCATTACAGATCTCCAATGAAGTTGTGTCAAGAGCCGGACTCAAATTATCCCATCATTACCAGTTCGAGTCCATCCGATACCGAATAAACTCAGTCCACATAAAAGATTAAAAAATCAGAAGGCTTCATGAATCTCGACGTGAACGCCGCTGTAAATCATGACCCCGTGAAGTCTGGACACAAAAATGACAGCGCTAGACTCGTCAAGCGCACAGAGCAATCGCAGAATGGAAGTACTCTGACATAGTATGGCAGCCAACTCAGGAACGTCCCGAGCTTTCCGCCCGATCACGACTGCGAGCTCCACCTTGTGATCGAGTGACAGCAGGGGAGGCGGCACCTCGTCATCCCTCCATAGTCCAAATACGAAGACGTTGGCTTCAGGAACAGCACCAGCTCCTAGCCACAGGACAACGCGTACACGAATCGTTGGTGTCGAAAAATGGACCCAAACAAAGGAACTGATTCAAGCTGTATAGCGACCGAGTACGGCGATCTCGGTAGATTTCAAGAACTTGACGAAGGCAGAGAGAGTGTACCCTGGGAAAGGAATTTCTGAGTTCCTTGGCATGGGCGGCGTAGTTGCAGCTATGAGAAATACCCCTAAATCTATCCATTACAGGGCCTTTCCTGCCTTGAGGGATTGGTCCCAACAATACTATGCATTGAAAGGCTATAAATAGAATTCTTGGTTACTTAAAGAAAATATGGTCTATTCTATGGAAAACAACCAACAATACTATAAGGATATTCAAATGATAGTTCCAACTGGCATAATTGATAACAAGTTGACATTTAAATGAGTTTTTTAAAGCTTGTCAATGGTGTAGCCTGTTGGGCATCAAAGAACCAAACACATATTAATTCATTCAATGAAGGACTATGACTTTATATCACTATCGACCGTTGGTAAAGAGAGTGAGTGGCTGTGAAATTTATTATTGAACAAAGAGTTATGGCCACAACCAATCGCGGCCACATCTTTACATTGTGATAGTGAGCCAAATATATCTAAGGCATATAAAATCTAAACATACTAGTTTGTGACATGAGTATATTCAACGATTAATTATTAATGGAGTTATTTTAGTAATTTATGTTTGGATAAATAATAACTTGATTGATCTATTCATTAAGGGACTCTCGAGAGGTTTCATTGAAAACAGTGCTAAGGGAATGAGTCATAGACCAATTGATAATAGTCAAGCAAAGTGGCAACCCAACTTTATAATTTCTAATAAAATTATTAAAGTTAAATGGGTAACACCAAGCTATAGAAACTTGATAGTGATCAAGTATTGGGGCAAGGTTAATACTCATGGAAAGTTAGGTGGATGAGTGCAAGAAAACACTCTAATGAAGTTCAAGGTGTCATGCCTCGAAGCTCTGAGCGCGCACACATCCCTCGGTGGTCGATGAAATTGCGATGTCCCAGGATGCGTCGCCGACCCATTCAATTTATTGCATATGCGAAAGCGAATAAACAAAACCCTTGACAACAAACAACATGGGATAGAAAAGTAGGAAAACAAATTTACAACCAAAACACGCTTTTATAAACAAACTAGGTTTATATACAAAACAAGTCTGTCGACCAAAAAGGTCGGCCCTAAAAAAGGAAACTGTGCTACAACCCACTTGTTGGACACATTCACTGATCCTTCGGACTCCACAGGCTCCAGGGGTGCTAGGTTCTCCACAGCACCATTAGGAGGGTTAGCTGCACCCTCGCCAAAAGCAGCGTCGACTACCATAGCGGGCACCTTAAAACCCTAGAGGGGACTAACTCTGTACCCATTGACTCCATGGTGGAACCATGCCCTGAATTGATAAGATACCCTCTTAGGTAGGCCCTCATTGACCTAGACAGTGGTTATGACCAACTCATAGACCCAATGATTACCAGGGATAGGGACATCTATACCACGTTCAGTAATAGCCCACGGCTGACCAAAACATTCTAGAGAAACCACCATCTAAGGACCTAAAAAGATTGAGCCAATGACAGGGTGAGACAATGTTTTAGCGAGTCCACCTTCTAAACTCCGACTAGGAAGGAAATACGCCTAGCCACACAATCACATAACCATAGAGACTTACCTTGTCTCAAATCCTCCTTACAGGTCAGCATAGTTCAAATACACAACCATAAGCATTAATCAAACTCAATCAATTTGAACACCACCACTTTCATCTCAATAAGCACAAGGGTCCCGATTATAAGGCCAAATCATTATGACATGTCCTATACCGTACCACACAAATTTTCCCATAATTCGGTGCATCAATTTCACTCATCATGCGTTCCAATTTTAATCACGGCCCAACGGGCATGACCTACTCAACATTCGACGGTCTTCAAGCATAACTTGGAATCGTCTCATTCCATTGAGCACGACAATCCCGAATGAGCATTGGTCTAGAATTTATTGCGACCGGCATCCGTTGACAAGGGCATCCCATATAGGGGCAATATCCAGCTAAACAGCCCGGGACAGGTTCTCATATCATTCATGCACCCATCCAATTCCGGCCAAGATATCGTGTTTTACACTCAAATGTCACAATTAAAATAATATACTTGGCCCATTTTCTTCGTATAAAAAACACATGGTGAAAATAATTGTGTGTGGGTACCCGGTCAATTTGAACCAAAAAAATTAATATCCTTCTTTTTAAAATCTCACTATTCGATATAATCCTTAAAACCAATTTTGGTGTTGAAACCCAACACCCAGTAATTTTTAAATAATTACCAAAATTTCCAACTTTTAAATTAAATACTTAAAATTACAAGCACCACTCAATTTGCACAATTTAATACTCAATTGCATAAATTAAGTATACCATTGCAATCAATATGAAATTTCAGTCACCGGAAATGCCAACTTAGTCCGGAAATGCTAATCTAATCACCTAAACGGGCCTAGAAAATGTCCAAATCTATTTTGGTAAATAGTACAATCTATTCAGTCCTTAATCAATTTATTCTAACCACCTAAAATGCATAATTAATCAATTAAATCACTAATCTAAACTAACTAACCACATAATCCCTAATTAGCCTAAACTAATTATCTACTAAGCGTCATTAACTCCCTAAGTAGAATTTAGCAAGTAAACTCACTGATTTAGTTGGCCGGTGAGTCCACGGCGATGGTGACTCGAAGGCGAGCGATAAATAAGCCTGCGACGACACCAATGAAGGTTCGAACGGGCCTTAAAACGAGCCTAGAAGTCCAAGAACCCTTGTTGGCCTTCGAAATTGTCCATGGTCAAAGGAGCTGGGGTCAAGCAGCTGGTTGGGCTGGAAACAACCACACGGGCGGTAGGTTGCAGCAACGAGACCAGGTGGTCAACTTTGGCGGCCGAACAGTGATGGACGGCGACTAGGCGACTCGCGAGAACGGTGACCAAGTGTGGATGACGGCGCGGGATGGTGAGACGATCGTGGACGGGCGGACGGCGATGGCTTAGCTTGCGGGCGGCATGCGACAGGTCTGGTGGCTTCGGGCGGTGGTCAATAGTCATGGGGAAGGAGTCGGCTGTTCTCTTTGGATTTTTGAGCTTTCAAAACCCACACTAATGGAGAAAGGAACTGTTGAAAGAAGAAAAAGCCAGTTGCAAGGGAAGGGGGCCACCAAAATATCTAAAGCCCTCAAGTGGCTGGCCCACCGTGCAAGGCTGTCCTCCTCAGCCAATTTCCACACCCAAACTTCCCCTAAAAGCTTCCCCAAATGGTCCAAATGTTGTCCCCCCTTGGCCAACAGATTTTGGACCATTGGCCATCCAATTCGATTCAATTCTCATCCAATTGAGTTCAATTTGGTGTCCATAAATTTAGCCAAGGTGCCATCGCCTATCTCATGATTTTTTCTCATCAGTTAAACCAACTTGAATCCCAAAAATGCGAAAAAAAAATGGCCCATCAATTTTTCTGGTCCAAAATAGCCTTACTTTGATTTTTCGTCGAAATCTCAGGTTTGTAGAAAAATCTTCGGAGGATGAGTCGACATTCCTAAAATAAATCGTGACATGACATAACTTTCAATTTTTGAAATCGGGTTTAAATTTGCGGTTAATTTCAACTGGGCACGATTTTAGCATAACATAGCCTACCGGATAGCTTTCAGAACTTTTTGGTGCAATTAACCCGTGGTCGATTTTAGCGTAACTTAGCCTCCCAGGATCTGCGGGGAGGTCGACGGCCCTCGTCGGTTGTGCCAAGGGCCGTCGACCCTCGCCGGATGCGGGCGAGGCTCGTGAGCCCTCGTCGCCGTCGGCCCGGGTTGCCGGCCCAGCCGAGGCTCGGCGACCCCGGCCAACCCTCCACCTTTTGTCGTTGGCCCTTCCCGGCGACGGCGGGAGGTGGCGGCGGTGGCCGAGGGCTGAGCCCTCAATCACCTCCCACCATTTTTTAATTTTTTTTTTAATTTTAAAATTATTAATTTTAAATATTTTAACTAAATTTAATTATTATTTTGATCACATTAGCCTAAAACGACGCCGTTTTTACTTTATTTGGCCACGTCGGTGTGCAAAACTCGCTTTGTTAGAAAAATGCCATGTATGCAATTCGGTTGGAGTTTGGCCGGATTGGCATTCAAGTGATCCATTTTGCTTCGATTTTAGCACTTAAGTGTACCTTTCGTAAGTTATGACACTTAAATGTCATTTTCTGCCAAGTTATGGCACTTTAGGGGTCTGCATCTCAATTTGTTATCGTAAAAGAGGTATCATTTGATTAAGAGAAGACATGACTCTTAGTTATGAAAAAAAATGACTCTTGGTCTTAAAAGAAGGTTATTGATAGTTATGAAATGAAATTATTCTTGACATGAAAAGTGGTGATTGTCGGGAATAAAATACTTATTCCCAAGAGATATATTGATTGGTTGTCTGTGAATAGAGACTAGTTCATAAATTATTCATAATAACCACAATTATTTATAAATGCTTATTCTTCAGAAATATTTCATTTTCTCTTTTCATACACTCAACTTTAACACCAAGAGAAATTAAGTAATTGTTGAACTTGTTTCTCTGTGGCTTTGGTTTATATCTTGGAAGTATAATTGTTCTAAACCCCATAGTGACAATATTGGGGGCAAATAATACCTTAAGGACAGTGATCGTCATTACATATCAAGGCATCAAGAATCTATTACTACTTTATCTTATTTAGCAATCAAATTTCACCCACACCTTTTTCTTGTAATATTTTATCAATGTCAATCTTCTCTTAGATCGGTTGCTTATTGGTTACTAAACCAAAACTTAGCATCACGAGGAAGATGTGGATTATTATATTAAATTTTCTTCGAACAAATGGGATTGTATATGATTTTTCGTGTTATGAACATCTAGTAGATTGGAAATTGGTGCCGCCCAACTAATGAAAGCGGATCTTGGTCCATGGAGTCCCAAGAAGGTAAGAACTTGGGCCCATGTGATGCTTCTTCGGCCAAGCACTTTGGAATATTCACCTCTTAAGCAATGTTAACAAATATCTCAGAGATACTCGACGACAAGGTCTTTGTAAATATTTGAATAGTTATGTATTATGAACAGACATTAAAAGATTCTCTATAACTGACCTTGAACTGGTAGTTGAGTTTGTTTGACTTTTAGCTCTCTGGTACATTACTTTTTCTTAATTTTGTAAAATGGAAATAATACCCCTATCTTTGAACAGGGAACGTGACGAATCAACGATTGGATCGAAATAGGAA
Source organism: Eucalyptus viminalis (assembly GCA_014182385.1). Taxonomy (NCBI): domain Eukaryota; kingdom Viridiplantae; phylum Streptophyta; class Magnoliopsida; order Myrtales; family Myrtaceae; genus Eucalyptus; species Eucalyptus viminalis. The sequence goes on from CM024530.1 coordinate 36,537,000, forward strand.
AAAAAAAAAGGTGATAAATTACCTCCATGTAATAAGGAAAGTACTGAGATCTTGTTATTGCTTCGCCAATCTTTATACATCTTTGATTGACTCTAGGCCCGTCCCTGATAGCCAAAGGTCTATGTATCGTTGCACGGAAAATGAAATTTTTAGTGTTCATCTTCGAATTATGGCTTGGTAATGTTTAAACTTTGAATAATCTAATAATGATTATTTTCGACACCTAAATTTTTACGAATTCATTTATTGCATAAAAAATTAAGGATTGATTTTTAACCCCTAAACAAAAATATTAAAATTAAATTACATAGCATATAATTTTAGGAGCATTTATTATTCAACCTATATTTTTCAATTAATTGCATTAGTATTGGACTAGCGGTGGATGGTTTTGAGGTTAAAATTTGATAAATTGAGCCTGTAAAAGGAGGGAAAATTTGGCTAAGCCTAGGGGAGGTATAGGCTGAAATTCATAGGCTTGAAGGGCTTTAATTGGCCTAATTTGAATTTAATTCAGCCCATCGAGAGTTAATTAGAGAAAAGCCTTAAGTTATTAGAACCCATCACATTAGAAAAGGCTTAAGTTAAGCCCAGGATATTGAAGTTAACCTAGGTTTGCATTATAGATAGAGCATTATGCCTAAAAAATTAGAGGTCAGCAAATTCTTTTTTAGAGCATACGATTCATCTTAGGGGTCATTAGTTCCCGGTGGTTTCATTGAGGAACCGGGAACCAGATCGGCCGGTGCTGGAACTGGGGACTAGACCGATCCAGTCCGGTCCGATTCCCAGGCAGTCCAACAAAACCGATGGACCGTGCTTGTTTGCGAAGTCGAGGGTGATAAATGGAGAGGATGGCCATTGTAGGGTTGGGGTGGGAGGCAAACCACCAGGTGAGGGAGAGGTGGAGGGTGGAGATGAGGGGACGTTGCCGAAGAGATCGATGTCGCGGACGTTCTCGACGCCCGGTGGGAGCAGGGGAGGGGCGCATGGAGGAGCGACGTGTGGAGGAAAAGTGTGTCAGTGACTCAGTGGGACATTGCCTGGGACTTTGGTGAGGATGGGGACTTTGTTGACCGAGAACTTGCCTTCGGAGAGTTCGAAGGGTTTCCGCTGGGCATTAGTCCGGAGGACAGTGGAGAGTGACTTGGCTGGGTCGTTTGGTGGTGCCATTATCAGCAGATAATGAAAATGGAGAACTACTCAACGAAAGAGATATACGAAGCTATTGGAAGAGAAATGCAGGACTAGAAAAATGACAGAGTTCACATGAATCTGCAAAATGGAGGGTGACTAATTAAGGCTTTGTATGGATTGATGTGAGAAGACTATGGATTGATGTCAGAGAGAGAGAGAGAAATTGGAAAGACTATGTACTTTTTTCTTCCTTAAAAAAATGAAGGAGGTGAAAAGGAAGATACAGAATCAAGAAAAAGGTTCTCGAAAGATTAAAAAATATCCAGAGTGATCCGATTCCCACTCTAAAATTGAGAATTGAGAATTTGATTGCCCATTATTGGTTCCAATTTCATGGAATGGAGAACGCTCTGTCTAATTTGGTTTGGGCAGTTCTGGGGCAGTTCCGTTGCACACCTGTAATTCAGGTACTCGGCCACAAAAGAATTAAGAGAGAGATCGTGAGTGCCCTCTGAGACTGAAGATGGTGATGAAGCGGTGACTTTTGTAGTCCTTCTCGTGAGTGCAGTTTGACAATTTGGTCAAGCATCCACTCACCGTCACGTTCAACAAAGTGAGGCTTTTCCCGGCCAAAATACGAAGGAAAAGACAAAAGGAGGCTACGGACTCAACACAAAAGTCAAGAAAAAGAAAGGCAATTGAGCCTTCCTCCGCGCCGGACCCATGACAAATCCAGGAGATCCTCCTCGGCATTCCACAAGTTCTTCACCACCGCTGCAACTTGGCGAGTTTCCCCGGTTCATGTGACGTTCCAGCAGTCCCCTCACGCAGCTGCCCTCTCACCGTCTGCTGCTGTGCCCCCACCCTTCGCAACGCTGCTCCCTTCGCTGTCCAGCCTTGACGTCGCGAACTTGCTGCTTGAACTGACCGTGAGCCGCAGAGTCCCAAGTCCCGACGATTGAGCCACTGCCTTGGCCGTGGATCCTGCAACATCAGCGACTAGATCAATATCAAGCGTTACCATGAGCCTCCAGGGAACGACGAGTAACCAGCAACCTGAGTCGACTCCTAGTCATCGTTGCTGCATCTGAATCTGATTTTACTGGCATCCCTCCCCGTGAAGTCACGTTCCCACAAGTAGTCCCCTTGATGAGCACAAGTTACTGACGAGTTCTTCACCAGCTAGCCGTTCACCGTGAGCACCTCGACCAAGAGTTACTAGTCGTGAGCTGCCCCTAATCGCGGCCGTGCCGCCCCGAGGAGCTGGTCACAATCTTGGTGCGATTGCACTTGGTTTAAATTTGGAAATAAAATTCTCAAATTAGGTAAAGTGCAAAAATCTTCCATTCTATTCATAAAATTTACCCATTTCCAAATTTGAATGGATAACCTTCCATCAATATCTTTAATCACTTGGATATGGTCATCGGTTATTTTGTGCCCTTTTTGAGATAGATAACATAAGATTGTGGATTGCATTATTTTAGGATCATTTAAATGTGTGACATACTAGGATAGTTACATTTAATATTTGCCCGCCATTAAATTAGATCATTTAATTAATGTTGTGTGACGTATATTTTGCATGTTAGGTTTATTTAACTATATGTCGTGTGTGATGTTAGTATAGACATGTGGTATGTCATTGCATTGCATGTAGGTGACGTTTCATTAAATATGTGAAAATCCCCCAAAAAATTCAAGTAACTGTGTGTTGATTAGAGATCATATTTAGGTTTTTGATGTGATTTTGAGCTAACATTACACATACTTTTATTACTATGAGACAAGTTTGGTAATTTTTTTACTGCTTTACTAGGTATTAAATTGGTGGTTTGCATATCTGCATAATCACTTCACATGTTTGGAAGTAATAAAATGGATTTAAGTTGCCTGCTAAATATTTTTGCATAAAAGAACGGTACTGAAAGGGTATTAGAGAAATCTAGTATAACAAACTCTATGTACTTATTATATTTGGTTCGTAGGAATAAAGTATTTTTCACAATACTTTAGTCGAATTTCTAATCGATCCATTATAAATTGATTAGTAGCGACTTCTGAATGAAAATTGTTTGCATGTTAAGAACTAAAACCCAAAAGTGCGAATTGATATGGGCTCAAGTTAGGCTTATGCTTAATAATCGGTAAAAGAATAGCACAAGTGCCAAAACTTGATATGGGGACACTTAAATACCAAAAGTTACTCGAATGCCAAGTCTGATGACCTTAGCCGGAAATCCTACGTGGCAATTTTTTAATAAGATAACTCATCTACGTGGCTTGTTAGAAAGCTGAATAAGCAAAGAAGAGCCAAAAAGACGTCGTTTTGCCTCTTTTTTGAATCTTAATATAAATATTAATTAAATTAAAATATTTTTAAAAAATGGGGATGAGGGAGAAGGTGAGGGCTTAGCCCTTGCTGCCGCCTCCCCACGTCCCCGACCCTTCCCGGTGACGGTGGGGAAAGGGTCAATTGGTATTGTGGGGCCTTGGTTAGGGGCTAGTGACCCCGATTGATTAGAAGCGAGGGCTTGCAAGACCTCACCCAAATCTAGGGCAACGGTTGTGGCCCTCCTGCAGATTCGGTGAGGGTTGTTGGCCCTCGCTTGGTCGGGCCAAGAGCCACCGCTGGGCCAGCCCCCTAAATCCCTAGGTGCACCTTCGTGTAAGCAATATTTTAGTTTGCGTCAAACTATGGGATAAAGTTTAAACTTTTATGGCTAAAGGGTTAAGTATAGCTGCAGAATTATCACTTTGGGGGAAACTACACACTGCTCCAAAAAAATTGATATTTCATTGTTTTTTACTTCTTTGTATTCAATTTTATTTACTTAGTCACCTACAGTAGCTCAATTGTACCAGCTTATGCCGCGTATTTCTTGAACTTAGTCGCCCCATAACATCTGATACAGAAAGAGGTGTGCACTGATAGACGACTACGGCTTATGCTCAAAGACTAGTCCCAGGATGTGGGATTGACATCTCTAATTGGAGGAGCTCTAAAGAGTTTTGGTGCTATGAACTTGAAGTGAGGCTCTTTAGGAAAGGGTTAAATATTTCCGGTTAGCCTAATGTAGTCGGCAATCCCAGTTAAGAGGCCTATTGGGGCGCTGCCATTCCCTGTCCATTCGCAGAATAGGCCACTCGTGAAGTATGGGATCCCGGCTCGTCCGTCAAGTTGCTGGAGGAATGTCTGGAGGTAGTCCACATTCAGGTCGATCCGGCTTTTAACGGAGGTTGCTATGGCGAAGGGTCTACGGTCGGTGATGAAGCTTTCAACTCCCACCTTCGCAAAAGGATTGCCTCTTCCCTCTGTATCATTTTGGCCGAATGTAATGAACGCGGTGGCAGCTACCAAAGCTTCCACAACGTGGTGCACCCCGACCTCTCTGCTGAACCGGGGGTCCGGAGTCCAGGGTGCAGTCAACGACCTCACATGCGAATGGATAGAGTGCTTGTGTTGATTTCAGAGCAACCACAATGAGAATGACAGAGAAAGAGCTCAGTAGGCTTCATTCTTGCAAATGATGATTTTATGGCTCTTGCTGTGCAATCTCTTAAGTCTATTCATTGACTATATATAAGGTCTGTCAGCGATGAAAACCATGAAATATGTTCAATTTAATGTCTCGATCGCAGATTATTTCTTGCACAAAGAATTGCCAGGTTAGTTGTCGATACAAATGTAACGATTACATTGGTCTCTTTTCCACGTTTTTAGTTAGAGTTTGTCCCATGTATTGAGACTTATGGGACGCCTTCTCTCTACAGAAGTCCGAAGCAAGGCGTAACCACCGGTTAGCTCCTTTATTTTTCTTGGCAGACACTAGATCTTCATGTACCAATTGCCAACAAAACGTTAATGCAATCTAACAAGCATTACTTCATAACTAAGTTCAGTCCAACCTCGCTCCCTTTCCCTCCTCCTCCGCACACAATTACACGCACACAAAAAAAAAAAAAAAAATTACGTAATTTCATTCTACTACGCTAAGTCAATTGTAATTTTGCCCTGAAAGCTTTATTAGATGGGCTTAAGGCCCGTACGCCCATGCTGGGCCCAGAAAGCCCGGTCCATGGGAATAGGGCCCGTGGAAAGAAAGGGGGTATAAAAGGGAGGAGAGAGAGAGAGAGAGAGAAGACGTTGGTTGAAATCAGAATTCACGTCGTCTCTCTCCCGCGCGTATTCTCTCTCAAAAGACAAAAGAAAAGACAAAGCATACGGCTTGTTCTTCCTCCCTTCAAGGCTTCATCGGATCGAATTGCTCAGTTTCTCTTCCTCCATCAACGTCGGTGTTTAATCTGTGGCTAAAAGGTACGCTCGAATCCGTGGTGTGCTTTAGGATCGGTGATGCGTGTTCGTTTTCCCGGGCTTCGTCTTCCGCATTGATTTAGGGGTTCGATTTAGTGTCGAATTCGGTATTTCGGGGATCAGTCATTCCCAACATTGGTATCAGAGCCCTAGTTCACGTTTTTCCCGATCAATTTGACGTTTTTTCATTGATTTTTTCGCGAAAACCTTCGGCCGTACGGATCGGGGCAAAAATCCCGACACCCGAGCGCTTTTCGGCCATTTTTCAGAGATTTCGTAAGTCAAAATAAAATTGTGATTGCATAGGAAGAAGCGCGACGTCGAGACGAGTCCGGCGATGTGTCGACCGCCGCCGGGTGCCGCCACACGCGCCCACACGCGCGGCCGGAAGGCGCAGCGCGTGGGCGCGACGCGCCCGAAGCGCTGGCATTGGCCAGCGCGTGCGGAGCACGCGCCGGTCGCGAACCGCGCGTGCACGCCCCGCGGGCGAAGGCGGCACGCGCCGGTCCCGCGGACCGCGCGTGCTGCGTCACGTGATGACGTCACCGTGGCGTCATCCAACGGTCGGTAACTGTTCGGATGGCGTTACCGATGACGTCATCACCGACGTCGTTTCGCCGGACGATCACCGGCCGGCGACCCGACTCCACGGAGACCAAGGCACGTGGCAGGCACATGCGGATGACGTCTGCGTGACGTCATCCCCCGCACGCGTGCGGCACGTGCGTCGGTCCGCGCGAGCGGCCCGACCGGTCCGTCCGGTCCGATGACCGTTGACCGTTGACCACCGTTGACCATGACCGTTGACCGTTGACTTTGACTGTTGATCATTGACCCGAAAAAAAAAAAAAAAAAAAAAAAGGGAAAAGAATGTGTTTCTTTTTCAATTAAGTCTATGTGGATTATAATGTGATCCCTTATTTGTTCGCATTTGTTGCAGGAACAATGTCTCCCTTGAGGTTGCGCACACCTATTCGCGCAATTACCGATGAACAAAAGGATATGCTGTCTAAGATGATAGCTGAGCTGATTGATCATCGATGGGAGAGAGGTGACTTAATTGATCATGTCCTTGAAGTCAATGGGAAAATTCAACAGGTCGTATGGAATGGTCGTCCTATGTCACAGTCAGAGATGGTGCGATTTTTCATAAACACTCTTCCACCCGAATGGCAAGATGTGTTGAATCGCATATGGGATGTCAACGGAGCTGCTTCCTATAAGAAAATTGTGATGGATTTTGTAAATGAATATTATTGTATTGTTTCAAGGGAAAAGATCAAGAAATTGAACAAAAGAGGATCTTTCCCGGTTCGTGTCTTTGACTTGGTGTTAGTTGTATTGGGCGATATGTGTTAAGTGTGATTTGTGGACATATTATGTAATGATTACTACCTAATTGTGTTAATTGAAAGCATTATTGTTTTTATTGGATGTTCTATTATATATTGCTTTATGTTACTTTGGTTCTTTGTGGGTAGTTAGCTGTGGGTAGTTATAGAAGTTTTTGTAACTTCATAGAATTGATTTTGCATATGACAATCATATTAATGATGGTTTTAAGTTAGGATTTTTGGAGGATGATTGGAAACGTAGTTACCTTTTGATTCTGAAGCCTTACTTAAAATTATTCATTAATATGATGGGTCTATGTAAAAGTGGATGCATAAATGATAGGCATTAATAATTCGTGCATGTATGTCGATGTGTTCGGATCGATATTTTCAGCAACTAAGAACGTTATTGCTGATATGAACGGTAACAATTGTGAAATATTGAATATGAAGATTCAATATGTGCTGGAAAAGCAAGAAGCACTAGAAGCTCTTGAAGCTCTTGACCATATTATGGAAGATCTAGAGGATGCTTTGTGCGCCACCTTGAGCTAGTAGAGGATCGCCTATCGGCATTTGAGCCGAAAATAGACATTGGCTATGCGGGTCCTAGCTCGAAAAGGGCTTTGAGCTCTAAGCGCAATCGTATTGATTCGTTCAATATGTGGGAATGCAAAGGATCAAGTCCTTATTGCAAGAGATCAAGAGTTAACCAACGCAAGAGAGGAAAACGTCCTCAAGTGAAGAAAATGTCAAGGGTGAGATGTTACAAATGTGACAAGAAGAGTCACTATGCTCGCAATTGTTGTGAGCCGAAAAAAGGTAAACACCTCTTGTACATTTGAGAACTTTGATTATGTGTCAAGTTCTGCATTATTGGCTGAATCCAATCCTTTGTGGACTGTAGATTCAAGAAAGACAGACCATGTAGCGAAGGATAGAGAATCCTTCGTGGAATTCCGACGATACCGACTCGAACTAAGTGGATATATATGTGGGATATAACTCCAGAAATGAAGTTAAAGGGATTGGCACCTACCAATTGAACATGCGTGGTGGATGCATCTTGTTCCTACATGACGTTCCATATGCTCTAGAGATTCGTCGAAATTTAACATCTGTTTTGGTGTTGGTTAAACTTGTTTTTTTTTATATGAACTTCCATAATAGAGGTGTAGATTTGTGTTTAGATACAAACTAGTATGGTTGTGGTCACTTTCTAGATGGTTTTATTGTATTGAATGTTAACGTGGTGATGTCAATATGTTATTCCCTCGTTTCACGTCTTTTACTTCATGTGATGATGATGTGAATATGTGGCATGCTAGACTTGGTCATATTGGCCAACAACATATGAATAGACTAGCCAAAGAGGGCTTGTTAGGCAATATTGAAAAAGTCGATTTGTCCATATGTGAGCATTGCCTAGTAGGGAAAACGACAAGAAAACCATTTGGAAAAGATAAAAGAGCTGAATTTCCTCTGCATTTAATTTATTCTAATGTTTGTGGTTCAATGAATGTGAGAGGAAGGCAAGGGGCTGTTTGTTTCATCACTTTTATAGATGATTCTACTTGATTCGGATATATCTATTTGATTTCTCATAAATCTGAAGCATAAGTTGTTTCAAAAAGTTTATGAACCTGGTAGAGAATCAATTAGATAAGAAAATAAAAGTATTGAGATCCGATCGAGGTCGAGAATATTTATCTGATGAGTTCAGAAAATAATGTGATGAAAAGGAATAGAAATACAGTTGTTTATTCCATATACTCCTCAACAAAATGGTGTTGCAGAGAGAAGAAACAGAACCCTATTGGAAATGGTTAGGTCCATGATGGTGCATGCTAACTTACATATCACTTTTTGGTTAGATGCGATGTTAACTGCTATCTATATACTTAACCGGGTGCCTTCCAAATCAGTTAGTTCCACTCCATATGAGTTATGGACAGGTAGAAAACCGGACTTAGGTTTTCTTAAGCCATGGGGTTGAGCTGCCTATAATGAATCCTCTCACAAATTTGGGAAATATGGTCCCAAATGAAAGAAGAGTATTTTAATGAGATACTGCGAACACTCGAAATGGTATGTGTTCGTAGGTGAGCAGGAAAGTGGGAGAATAACTGAATTTTGAATCACGAGATGTCACATCCTTAATGGATGAATTTCCTAAGAAGGGCGAAATAGGGGAAGATTACTTCCTATTTGAAACCTTGGATCAAGATAATGATATTAATGGAGTTCATCCAAGTGGGAGTAATATGAGAAGTGATGAATTGAATTCAACTCATTCTCAATTACAACCACATGATGAGATGATATCATCATTATCTAATCCAGTGGGAGCATAATGGGGAATGATGTGCTAAGTGTACAATCTCCCATACGGCGAACAAGTCGCCAAAGTATTCCCCGTCGATGTTTCGACATTGAAGGGGAAACTTTTATGATTGCTCCGCAAGATGAGGATGAGCCAAAAAAAAAATATTAATGAGGCTTTAAATTGCCCTAATAAGGAAAAATGGATTAATGCAATGGAAGAGGAAATGGAGTCAGTGAAATCAAACCAAGTCTGGGAACTGGTTGATCTTCCAAAAGGGACGCAGAGCTATTGGGAACAAGTGGGTTCTCAAAAATAAAGCGAAAGGCTGATGGCTCGATAGAAAGGCATAAGGCTCACCTTGTGGCGAAGGGGTATAATCTACAGGAAGATATTGATTATGAAGATACATTTTCTCCTGTATTGAGATTTACCTTGATTCGCATAATTCTGGCAATAGTGTATAGCATGGATCTTGAGTTACATCAAATGGATGTAAAGACTGCTTTCCTCAATGGAGAATTAAATATAAATATATATATATATATATGGAACAACCTGCTGGTTTCATAATGAAAGGCCAAGAAGAAAAGGTATGTCGACTTTGGGGGTCGATATATGGCCTTAAGCGATCGTCAAGACAATGGTATATGCGTTTTCATAATGCCATAATGGCATATGAGTTTACAATGATTGATGAGGATCATTGTGTATATATCAAAAGATCCAAGGATCAATTTGTGATCATATCATTATATGTTGATGATATACTTGATGCCGAAGCAATATGGAGTTGGTTAATACTTTTGTCAAAGAGATAGTTGTCTTCCAAATTTGAGATGAATGATATGGAATTGTAAACCCATGAACACTCCTATTGCAAAAGGTGAATGATTGAGCTATAGACTGTGTCCAAGGACTCCACAAGAGAAGGAACAAATGAAACATGTTCCTTATGCTAGTGCTGTTGGGAGCTTGATGTACGCTATGATGTGTACAAGACCTGGCGTGTGTTTTTACAGTTGGAATGGTGAGTAGATACCAATCCAATCCAGGTCAAGTACATTGATAAGCCGTTAAGAGAATACTGAGGTATCTAAAGGGGACTGCTGATTATACGCTGAGTTATTATGGAAAAGGATCTGCGACTCTAAGGCTATTCGGTTGTTGATTGGGGAGGAGATTTGAATGAAAGGAAATCTACCTCTGGGTTTGTTCTCTTACCGAATAATGGCACCATATGTTGGAGCAGTAAGAAACAAAAGTGTATAGCCTTGTCCACGATGGAAACTGAGTTCGTGGCATTATCAGCAGCAGTATAAGAAGATGTTTGGCTTAAGAGATTATTGGATCATTTAGGTGTTATTGAAAGTGCTGCAGATTTGTTATTAGTTAACTATGATAATCAAGCAGCAAAAGTGTACACCAAAGATCCAAAATATCATGGCAAGACCAAACATATAGATACCAAGTATAACTTTGTTAAGGATATGGTTGCACGAAAGGATGTGAACTTAGAGTACATACTACGCATAGAATGGAAGCAGATCCTATAACAAAGCCAATACCTAGAGATGTGTTTTGTGGCCATGTGAAATCTCTAGGATTGCGTAGAGGATGATGTACTGAATATTGTAATTTCCCTAAGAGTTCACATTTGATGAATTTGTGTATTCATCATTAATGCCTATGAATCTTTGTATGATCTTTATGCATCTTAATACTTAGTGTATTATTATAAGTTGATGAAGTATGTCGGACAGATAAAAGATTAGCCCACTCACACGGGTAATCGCCTTTACATTTCTTGTGTGATAAATAGAGATGAGACTGATTTTAAGCTTATTATCTAGGTGATAATCGAGAGCTCAAGCTTAAAATACGTATGTCGCCTTAACTAAGTGTTAAGATGAGGACATAATACTTACGATGTCCGAAAGTAAAATACCCCACATATTTTACTTTATCTGTCTATGATGCCAGATGTGAGTTTTGATGAATTTAGTGAATGAGTAGATACGTGAACTCAAGTTAGACATTTGGTATGTCTGAACTATCATCTGTACGGTATTGAAAAGTGTAGACATACGCTCCATGGGAAAGGAGTTAATACCGTAATACGTATTTCATACTACGTATGCATGAGACGACCAATAAGAGTGACAAAAAGTTTGATCTCAACTTTTATGACGTGTGAGACTCTTGAGGAAAAGAGTTCCTCAATTTTTTAGTCCCCTCGGGACTCTTACTTATTCTCAAGATTTCTATTTAGTGTTTGCTATCTTAGGGTGTTGCCAATGGTCATGAGATGATTCGATCTAATGGGGCATTTCTAGAAAAGCAAGCTGGACTGAAATTGAGAGTTTGAAGGAAAGAGGAAGATCGATTTTGGAAAATCACATTGTAGTTTTTGTATTCACTGGTCGACCAATTATGATTGTCTTTGTGATAATTATAATTGTGAATACAATATATATCATTGTTAAAAGAGATCAAGAGAGATATAAATGTGATCGATCGATCTAGGGTACTGCATACTAAATCTACTCGGAGTGTGACGCCCATTATGAGCTGCTATATATTCCTAACAGATGTATAGCAATGAGCTCTCAAAGTATGCTGGTCGCACGGATTATTCACCGTATGAATGTTGAAGAGAGGTAAAGAGAATCATGTTCGGCCCACCATGTGCGAGTGGGAGATGAAAGCTTTATTAGATGGGCTTAAGGCCCGTACGCCCATGCTTGGGCCCGAAAGCCCGGTCCATGGGAATAGGGCCCGTGGAAAGAGGGAGGTATAAAAGGGAGGAGAGAGAGAGAGAGAGAAGACGTTGGTTGAAATCAGAATTCACGTCGTCTCTCTCCCGCGCGTATTCTCTCTCAAAAGACAGTAAGCATACGGCTTGTTCTTCCTCCCTTCAAGGCTTCATCGGATCGAATTGCTCAGTTTCTCTTCCTCCATCAACGTCGGTGTTTAATCTGTGGCTAAAAGGTATGCTCGAATCCGTGGTGTTCTTTAGGATTGGTGATGCGTGTTCGTTTTCCCGGGCTTCGTCTTCCGCATCGATTTAGGGGTTCGATTTAGTGTCGAATCCGGTATTTCGGGGATCAGTCATTCCCAACATGCCCCTTCATGCCTATGTCTTAGTCAAACGTCCTATCTTCAAGCGGTAGAATAGAGTTTTTTAATAAGAGACCAAATCAATCAGCCATGTGATGATATCTTCCCTCGCCATTGGACTTCCTTATTCCTCCAAGTCAATCACCTAGGATATGGTTGAAAATGTGGGCCAAAGTCGAGCTTCCGATTTTATGCATGAAAAATCTAGGACGGTTATCATATAATTGCACATTACGATTTAAAGACCCATATATTTCAATTGATTATCAATCTAAGTCTTAAGGAATAAATATGGAAAGAACAAACTCTAGCGTTTTCGAAACAAGAGATAGCTCTTTGCAAATATTAGAAATTACTTTTTTTAGAATTATTTTCCTTTGCAAAAATCCTTTTTGTTTTCTCTTTCACCAAAGAAATTTCCTTTTCTAGCTTAACAACCCTTTCTTGTCTCAAAACACCTAGCTCTTTCAATTTGGAAAATTCCTTTCACAAATCAAAGATTTTCCTGAAACCATTTTTATGCATTGCACAATTCATTAATAAATTCTTCCGTATTATTAGAATTTGAACAATTTATCTCATCTTCCTCACATTGGATGTCGGCCATCAAATAGAGATGTGCTTATTCACATTGAGTATGATTTCATGGTTCCACTTGTGAGGATTTGGCACACAAACACAATGAAATAGAGAATAAAAGTGAGAAAGAGAAATTGAGACATGAGAATTCATCCTTAAACTAGGCTTACATCCAGAGGATTACACTATAATTAGCACTAGCAGCTCTCTGTTACAACTCTCAATACAAGAGAAATATATTTTATATAAGCAATAGTAGCTATTTATGGACTCAAGTCTAAATTACCGATAAAATATAGGCTCAAACTATAAATATCTTCTGGCAATCGGCATGCCACTCCCTACCTAGTGAGAACCCTATCTCTTCCTATTGATGGAGAGTATGAACCATACCCTAACACTGCCTCGTAGGCTTTGTTTTTGTTTTTTTTGTTTTTCCTGAATTTCTTCTTCAATTTCTTGAGTAAGGAGCAATTTAGGCTTGATGTGTCCACCTTTCTAGCATTGAAAGTATATCACATCCTTACCTTTGTTATCCTCTTTTCTTTTAGAGAACTTCCTCTTATCAAATTCTTTTGATTGTTTGTCTCCCTAGAAGTTTCTCCCTTTTCTTAACAAGGTTTTTTTTATCACATTTATATTGTCGTTCAACTTCATTAGAGTTGTTATTAGCGCATCCATTGTTAGAGGTATGATCCTCAGTGTCTTGCAAATGGAGGTATTCATGCGATTCCATTCAGTTGGCATAGTTCTTAGGATCTTGTTCACATTCTCTTCATTGGTAAATGTCTTTCGTTGATCGGCAAGACCATTTACTATCTTTGTATACTTAGTGCTCATCTCAGTGATAGTTTTGTCATACTTCATTTTGAAGGTTTCACACATTCCCAAAAGTATGTTTATCTTGGTTTTCTTGACTCTATCAGTGCCTTGAAAAGTCACTTGAAATCTGTCCCAAATCTTTTTAGCTGTAGTGCAAGTTGAAATATGATTAAACTTAATAGGAGATAAAGCACGGTATCACGGTATAATGAATATAAAGCAATAGCATCTAAAGCATGTCTCCTCGACAATTCTTCAAGAGTTACCGTGGCTTGTGGAGTTGTTTAAGCTATTGCAAATTGCTTACTACCATAAGATGTTGTCGATACGATTGCTCAACGAGTTGAGCACCTTTAACACCATTTTAAACAACGTCCCACATTGTTGGATTTCTAGATCTGATATATGCTTTCGTCTTTCATTTTCGAGTAGCAATAATTTGTTCCATCAAAATATGAAGGCCTTGTTGTTAATTGTCCTTGATAGACTCCTGCACCAATGGTCTAGCAATGGCAGATCTTTATGCTATTGAAATCAAACAACTTCAAAATATATGAGCAACTTGCTATGATACCAATCATTATGGCTAAATATGCAACACAAAGGGGGTGAATAGGTTGAAAAACAATACTTGAGATATTGTCGAATTATTAAAATCAAGTTTAATTAAGCAAGAGCAATTTAATATATGCAAGAGCAAGTTGATAATGTCAAGTGTAATGTGCTTATATTAAATAAAAGTGGAAATAAATGAAGGAAGATGGAAGATTTTGCAGGCAGATATTATAGTGGATTGGCATAAATCAAGCCTACATCCACTCTCGTAAACTAACAGCCACTAATAGGTAGGAACCCACTAGTAATAATTTGAAAGGTCACAACATAGCCCGTGCTACTCCTACTCAAAGCTAATAGATCACATTACTAATCCCAGACACTAATACAACACTGGTACACTTCTCAAAAGAGACTACAATTAGTGAAGCACTCTTAGTAAAAGAACTTAACACTCAATGATACAACAAGAGTGTAATTGTGTCAAAATAAAGTTTTCTTAGTTTGTTCTCGCATTCATGTCTTCTCTAGCGTGCATTGATCTTCTCATATAATCTTTAGTATTTAAGCTAGTCATTAGATAATCTTCAAGAAGATCAATTCAAACATTGAAGATAATCAACACAATTATCGAGAGATCTGATTGCCCATACAATCAAATCTTCCTAGTGTAGTATCATTTTCATGGATCGAATTATCATTAAATAAAAACTCTTTACCACCAAGTCGATTGACAACTAAATGGATTCTCCTTCAGGTATTTCTTCCAAAGTTGTCTACTACTTTCTATTAAAATTTCCGAGGTTTAAATTTATAGTCAATGGAATATTTGGCTTTTCAAATCATAGTATATAATCCCACGACTCGCATTTTCTTCTCAAGTGATATAAGAACCTGCTTTTATCAGCAATACGTAAGTCTATTAAGGCTTCCTGTAGTAGTTGATTTATGTAGTCTTCCATTTCATCTTCTTGAGTATTAACCAAGACTGCATAAATACTTCACCTCGATACGGTACCTCTAAGTCCCCATGAACTTCTTGTTCTCTAATTTGTTCACTTTCATTAAGGTTCATCTAGCTATCATCAGTCTATCACTTTAACAGTTCAAGTTCTAATTGTTGGGGAAACTACTATGCTATTTTGAAGTTGACTAAATCATCAGTCTATATTAATATTTGATAAATGCACATGTTGTCTTGTCTCAAGTTGAACTAATGCAAGGAGAGCTTTATCACCACTAATAGAACCTAGAATATAATATAAAAATCTGATGATGGCCGTATGGACATTAATAGAGGTGAACAAGTTAGAGAACGGGAAGTTCACGAGAACTTGAAGGTACCATGACAAGGTTTACAACTTATATAGTCTTGGTCATACTCAGGAAGATAAAGAGGAAGGCAGTATGTTTATAAACTATCGGCAAGAAGCCTTGATAGATTGTTGCGTTGCTGACAGAAGCGGTTCCTTATATCACTTGAGAAGAACATAGGGTATCTTATGATTATAAAAGGGAAAATAACATTACAAGTGCTATAACTTTTGCACAATGCTCACTTAAGTTGTCACGCCCCGAACCTCGAGCGCGCCAACATCCCACCATGGTCATTCAAATGCGACGTTCCCAGGTTAAGTCGCCGACCCAATCCAATCTTTAATGCACACGCGGAAGCATATTATAGAACCCCTGACAATAAACTAAGGGATAGAAAAGCAGGAAACCAAATCACAACATAACACTTTCATAATTCAACAGAATTACAAACAGATGTCTATGGCCAATAGTCTACAAAAGACCGGCTCTTAAAAAGGAATTGTCCTACGATCTACAAGTCGGACACATTATCCAATCCTCATGACTTCACCTCTTCAACTCCTCAAGGCCAACCAAAGCTATCTAGCCGCTCCATCCACCAGGGACCTGAAATTTTAATCCCACAACCGGGATGAGACGATGTCTCAGCAAGTTCAACCCCTAAACCCTATTAGAAAGAAAATACGCCCGGGTGGCCTAGCCACATCACACAAAGACTTACCTCGCATTAGTCTTCATCTGCATGTTAGCACAGTTTATATAATTCAACCATGTGCAATTATAATAACCAAACGACTGCAGCACAATCACATCATCAAAACAATTCGACCACTTGGATCGTCTCAACGATCAATCGACTTAGCCGATTACATGTCATTCTAACAAATCGATCACTACTCTCAATCCCGGCCCTATAGGAAGGTTTAACAAATAGTGGCAATCACGGCCCCACTCGGCACGACCTTTAATTAGGTGGTCCATCACGGCCTCACTGGGCACGACCTCTAATAGGTGGTCAATCACGGCCTCACTGGGCACAACCTCTCCTAGGTGGTACATCACGGCCTCACTGGGCACGACATCTCATAGGCGGTTCATCATGGCCCTTTTAGGCACGACCTCTCATAGGTGGTCCATCACGGCCTCACTGGGCACGACCTCTAATAGGTGGTCGATCACGGCCTCACTAGGCACGACCTCTCCTAGGTGGTACATCACGGCCTCACTGGGCACGACCTCTAATAAGTGGTCAATCACGGCCAATCTCCCATCAATTTCTACACTTAGGATTTTATAAGGAATCCCTATTTATCACAATCACACTCCATTTGCCACAATCAATCATCAAATTCAAATTCTAAATACACGGTAAGCGATCGGCAAAAAATTATGAGAGAATAAGGTTCCAAAATAATTTTCAGAATTTATCAAATAATTAAATTTATTCCGAAAATTAATTAAATAATAATATCCATGTATTTCACGATCCATGCTCAATTTATAATATCCAATCGTCAATTTCAAAATCTGCCTACACAGCAGCGAGCGGCACGAAATTCTGAGAATTTAGGGTCTTGACAAAATTTTCGGAATTTAATAAATAATTAATTAAATTTATTCCGAAAATTTTAATAACTTCGAATAATAAAATATTATTAAATTATTAAACAATTTCGAAATATTTATTTAATCCCAAAAGTAATTCATTTATGTCAAATCATCATTATACTAATATAAACATCCATTTAACCTTAACCAAACATACTTTAAGTTAATCCAACCTCTTAATCTAATTCACAATTAAATAAACTCAACTAACCACCTAAAGCATAATTAACCATCTAAGCGAGGTTTAGTGAGCTAAACTCACTGGATTAGCGAGCCGAGCGGACCAAAACGATGAGGGCGACGCGAGGATTGACTTTCCTCAAGGCAGGCTGAGCATCCGGGCTCGGGAAGGTGGCCAAAACGGGCCAAACATGGGCTGCCATACCCATTTTTCCAGCCACTGATTTGGGGCCGAGAAGGGCGGATCCGGCGTCGGAATAGCGGAGGAGGACTGCTGGTGGCTCGGATGGGTGAGGCGGCGGCCAAGCGAGGCCTCACGGTGGCCGGAGGGAGCTTCAGCAGCTCCTGTGCGAGCTGAACAGCAGCTCGGGATGACGAGCTGGGCGAGAATACCACCAAGACGCGCGGGCAGCAGCAGCGCGCGGGGACGGCAGCTCGGCGGTGAGACGACGCGGGGCGAGGACGGCGACTCCGGTGACCGACGGCTCCTGGCGGCGTCGGCTGCTACTTTTGCCCGACGTCCTACCAGATCTGAGATCTCGAGCAACGGACGGAGGGGGAGAAAGAAGGCGGAGCATCACACACGTGGGCGAGTGGAGCAGCGAATGGCAGACGAACGGCGGCGGTGAAGCCTTTGGCAGACGAGTGTGCGAGCGAGCGAAGGGGCTACTTCGGTTTCTTCTCTGCATTTTTCTCATCTTCGCACAACAAAGATTGAGGAGAAACCAACGGAGGGAGAGAGGAAGGAGAGAGAAGGAGAAGAGAGAGAGAGATGGGACCATTCCCTTTTCTTTTCCTTTTTATTTAATTCCACAAAAATGGCCCACCATGACCTCATGGATGATGTCATACTCCACTCACTCAAAACTCCCACAACTTTATTCCAATTGGTTCAATTCCATTTTCCGCCGGGTCCAATTCTTGTATATCCAATTTCTTCAATTCCCGTCAATTCTATTCTTATTGAGTCCAAATTAAAGTCCATAAAATTAATACGATGTCTCCACACTTCAATTCACATCTTCACTTGTCCATAGAACCAACTTAAGTCCCAAAAACATGACCAAAGACGGGCCTACTAATTTCTCGAGCCAAATTAGCTATTCTCTGATTATTTTGCTGAAAAACTCGGCTTGCATGAAAAATCTTCCAAAGATTAGTCAATGTTCCTAAAATGATTTGTGACATACCCAGACTTCCAATTTCTGAATTCGATCTCGATTTCACGGTTAATTTCACTTTGGAACAATACTAGCACGGCCCAACCTACCGAGTAGCCTTTAGAACTTTTCATGCATTTGACCTGTGGTTGATCATCTCAAGCCACAATGTACATCTTTGAAACATTGGCGACTTTCGATTGTCGGGGTAATCTCAAGGTTTTCAAATACGAACACAGGGTACCCAATCGATAGAAAAGTCGGTCCAGTGCCGATCGACAAGAATTGTGCGATCTGGTGGAATCACCCACACCTGATCACATGCCTCTGTCGAGTCGACATATCTCCGATCTCTAATCGATTTTTAATTGTGCCGTAATGACCCTTGCAGATTAGCTCGGTCGAAAGGTCGCTTCCTGGTCAAATTCTTGAGTCTGATGCATTAAAAATTCTTAACAGCTTCATCCGATAGACTAGTTTCCACATAAGTGGCCGACTCAAGGAAAGGAACTATATGCATGCCAACGAAATGCCCGTCTCAATTAATTGAAAATAGAATCAGAAAATCGGGATGTCACATAAGTGTCACAACATTTTTTTTTTAATCACTTGAGTGTCACAATGTAAGTATAGTGCTAACTTGAGTGTCATAACTTTTTTGCCCAATCACTTGAGTGCCATAAATTTTTAAAATGTTCATCACAAATGTCATGCCATGTAAGACTTTTGACACTCTACATGAATGTTTTTTAAATTCATTGCACTCAAGTGATTCATTTAAAATTGTGACGCTCAAAACATTCTCTTATAAGTAAGTAGTCAGAAAAAAAAAAAAAGATTATGACTCTCAAGTTAGTGCCATATGAAAGTTGTGGCATTTGTGCCTTATAAATATAGTATTCACTACATTGGCAAATCATCTAAAGGTTTATGAATAAATTCATAAAATTAAAAAGTTTAGAATTAAATTGACCGTGGTATAGCAGGTTTTAAATGTTTGGGCAATTTTTCCTGGTATAACCTATAGCATAAATGTTACTTACGATTAGCATCCCTGTGGAATGCCCATCCGATTAGGGACTGATAGGTTATGCTAGATTCTAGATTACCTTTGGGAAGCATCCCCATGACTACATGACAGATTTTTCTATTCACTGCATGCTAACGACTAAGTTGGAAATTCTAGGCATGAGGCGTTGGCCTAAGGATGATCTATTCTTATCAATATTCAGAGGTCTTGAATATAATTCCTATCTTCTTCCCTTCTTCCCCTGAAATTACCCATACATATATATGGGCAAAGGAAAAAGATTAAAAAGAAGAAGAAGAAAATTTGGCAATTCTTTGTTGTATTGTTAAGCCACATACATGTATTCACCCTTGATCAGTTAATAGGTCTATTTTCGGACCAACCGCGTGAGAGCCAGATCCGCCAAACTCGCCCATGACAATAATGGCAGAATCGTGGCCATCAATCATGTATATCAAAAGTCAAAGCTAATGTACGAGGTCAGATCTCTTAAAGAATAATGGCCATAAATCATATTATATCAAAAATCAAAACTCATGTACGAGGTCAGATCTCTTAAAGAATAGAAAGAAGAAGAAGATGTAAACAAAGACCAACATCGAGTGAGGAAAGAGGAGAAGACTAAGATAAGCAATAGATGGTCAACAA
Source organism: Eucalyptus viminalis (assembly GCA_014182385.1). Lineage (NCBI taxonomy): Eukaryota > Viridiplantae > Streptophyta > Magnoliopsida > Myrtales > Myrtaceae > Eucalyptus > Eucalyptus viminalis. The sequence goes on from CM024530.1 coordinate 36,557,128, forward strand.
AGAGCAGTTGTTTCGAGCAGTTGCTATCTGGGCGAGGTGAGAGATGGGGAAGTCAGACTCGATTGAATCCTATAAGAGGTTGGATGTGGGGTTACGAAGGTCTTCGCACGAGCTTTAGCTTTTAGGACGAGGGAAAAACTTGTGTTCTTCGACAGATGTAGGAAAGAATCGAAGCTGGTCGCAAACTCGTATCTCTTTCCGTGAATAGAATGTCGCTAGTCGAAGGAGGGGGCGATGAATATACGCAAGACGGAACCGTCGATCTCCGTGGAAACCCTGTCTGTCGATCCAAGCGAGGCGGATGGACCGCCTGCTCCTTTATCGTTGGTACTTTCTCTCTCTCTCTCTCTCTCTACAAAAGGATGACTAAGAATATATACGCAAGCCCTCCTGAATGTAATACAGTAAAGGCACTATTCCAGGTTTCCAAACGCAATGAGGAGATTCCTTCTGCTTTAAATTATATATGTCTATAGACAAAACTCAGCACCTGAACTTGACCAACTCGGGAAAATAATTTCTACAATAGAGAGATTTTGCAGGTAGTAGATAGTGAAGAGAGCCAATAACACCTCCCAACAGAAGAGTCAACCCATAAATTGTCATTTGTCACGCCATTTATGTCCCTAATTTCAGCTTTAGTCTAATCAAGACAGTGAAAAGCTAGCTCCTTAACATTAACTCCAATCATAAGGATAACATTTGAAGCATTTATGTGACCCATCTCTTCTAATACTTAAATTTTTAGAATAACCGACAATGATCTCACAGTAATAGTGAGGGAAATTGTTTGCCTCTCTTATTATATATTTCTTTTCAAACACTTTATTTGCCTCTTATTTTATATTTCTATGTTTAGTCTTGAGTTAAAAGTCCAACCTTTACATGAGGGAAATTGCTATAATATTTAGATATTAAATCATGCATTTATCCAATAGTATAAACTTTTAAAATAGTTAGTAATAGTCCCATAAAATTTTACAAGCTTATTTTGATCATGCACCTTCAACTGGGAAAAAAAAAACGCAATGACGTCTTTATTGTCCATATCTCCATCAAATTACATAAGCCCACGTGTGCTTTCACTTTCCTTCATTTTCCATGATTTTATGGTCATATATATTTTCCTTTGGTTTAGATTGGACTCAACATATTAAGAATTCATAAGTACGCAACCACACTCTTAATGTATCCAATAAGTGGGTTTCACATAATTTGACCTAAATTTTCACGATATTTATTAGTTATACATAATTTTCACTAGTGTGATGAAAAACTAATTTTCATTAGAAAGATTAGTAAAAGACTGTCGAGTCATGGTACGTAAGATTTCAGAAAATTATTTTCATATCGCACCTTTGCTTTGACCCGTTGACTAAATGGTGCAGTGTATGAAGTCTTCGAGAGGATGGCATACTACGGAATTTCATCCAACCTCATCATGTACTTGACCAAGAAGCTTCACCAAGGCACGGTCGAGTCGGCCAACCACGTCACCAACTGGGTCGGCACCATTTGGCTGACTCCCATCCTCGGCGCGTACATCGCAGACGCCCATCTCGGCCGTTACTGGACCTTCATCATTGCGTCGGCCATCTATTTTGCGGTAAGTGTTATGCAACATCACCCTGGAAATGTATCTCTTATAGAGAGTCGTTATCGGCTCAACATGTGAAAATCATGCCAAGCTAGCCCGAAAATTCAGCACTATGAACTTGTTACACTAGCAAGCATGTAATCCAAATCGGGTTGGCCCAATTTAGTTAATAATTGAGCTCAAATTCACTCAATCACTTTGAGATCGGTTCAAGCTTGAACTCAAATTCTTAAAATACAATGGGTCTTTCTTTAAAATGTATCATTTATCTATTCATGATAGTCGCATGTGTGTATGTACATGCAGTTAAAAACGTGTGAATTAAGCTTTCGAGCTATTAGTATTTTAAAACTTGACTCTAGTGAATTTGACCTAAAAAAAAAAAAAAAAAAAAGAGTACAAGTGAATGGTGGGAAATGCTCGACTTTTTCCTGACACAAAGACTTGAAATTTTGACCGGGCACGTGGAGGATGCCCAATGCTTCCAAATATCTGGCGTAATAAGTTATTTAGAGCTAATAGGTAAATAATGAGAAATTTAGTAATAAAGACAAAATATGATTAGCTAGAGAATACCACAGTCTATGGATTAAATTTAAAAACCCCGTACAAAACTTATTACGCCATTTAGTAATTGTAAAAGAGATCTTAAATTATGAGAACATTGCTCAGAAATAGGAATTAAGCCATGTATTACTCCCAAATCAATGTTTCTAATTATCATTTTTTTTAGATACGTGTAACGTGGAGAAATCATCTTATCTTATACACCAATTAAAATTGGGTTATTTTTCTTTCTTTAACATATTATATAATCACTTAAAATGCGATTCAGTTGCTCGTCTTGGAAAATATTTTTTTTTTTTTTTTTTTTTTTTTTCGTCATGGGTGAGACAACTAACTAGCTTACTTCATGTAGGGCATGTCGGTGTTGACCCTGGCCGTCTCACTTCCCGGACTGAAACCGCCTCCGTGCTCGGAAGCCAGCGTCAACAATTGCAAGAAGGCCTCCACGTTGCAACTCGCCGTCTTCTATGGTGCGCTGTACACGCTGGCGGTCGGGACCGGTGGGACCAAGCCCAACATCTCGACAATCGGTGCGGACCAGTTCGATGACTTCGACACGAAGGAGAAGGCCAACAAGCTCTCTTTCTTCAACTGGTGGATGTTCAGCATCTTCTTTGGGACCTTCTTTTCCAACACCATCCTTGTGTATATCCAGGACAATGTGGGCTGGGCTCTCGGGTATGGGCTTCCAACCCTTGGGCTTGCGGTCGCGATTGCGATCTTCCTCATAGGCACCCCTAGATACCGGCACCGGGTGCCTGCAAGCAGCCCGTTCACGAGGATGGCCCAGGTCATCGCAGCCGCTGTGAGGAAGTGGAGGGTGCAGGTCCCGAGCGATCCAAGGGAGCTTCATGAGCTCGACGCACAAGAGTATGTTCGCAAGGGGAAATTCAGGATCGACTCGACACCAACCTTGAGGTAGTAATTTGCTTCAAATTCCATTTCTTCTGTGTTCCAATCTGAAATGTTGATACATCAGCTGTCCATTGAAATAGTTTCCACACAATGGGCGATTGTTTGGAATACATTAAATTAATGTCTTTCGTTCTGTCATGATTTAGCTACAAGTTTTTATTCTATCCATCGTTAGATGAAATGCTAGTTTCCAAAAGTAATTGCTGTCATCAAATACCATCACATGTTTTTTCAAATCAAATTGGTCGATTTGTCGTAAGTAGATTCCTTAATTTTTATAGTTGTGGCACACATGATAGTGTACCTACGGAGTAAATTGCTGGCAAAAGGATATTATCCATGGACAATTGATTGCAACAAGGACGTGCAGCAATTGAACATTGCGTGGTTCACTCTCGATGCAGATTCTTGAACAAAGCATGCCTCCAAACTGGCTCGACTTCTCCGTGGAAACTATGCTCGGTCACCCAAGTCGAGGAGACAAAACAAATGTTGCGGATGATCCCGATCCTGACCGCGACTTTCGTCCCGAGCTGCATGATAGCTCAAGTCAATACCCTCTTCGTCAAGCAAGGAACTACCTTAGACAGAAGCATCGGCAGCTTCAAGATCCCCCCGGCGAGTCTAGCCGGATTCATGACCATATCAATGCTTGTGTGCATCGTGGTGTACGACCGCGTCTTCGTCAAGATCATGCGAAGATGGACAAAGAACCCGAGAGGCATCAGCCTTCTTCACAGGATGGGGATCGGCCTTCTCCTCCACATCATGGTCATGAGTGTGGCATCGTTCACCGAGAGATGGAGGATCCGAGTGGCTAGGGAACACGATTTGGTCGAATCGGGAGGACAAATCCCGGTGACGATCTTCATTCTGCTTCCTCAATTCGTGCTCATGGGATTGGCCGACGCATTCCTGGAAGTAGCGAAGATCGAGTTCTTCTACGACCAAGCGCCGGAGAGCATGAAGAGTCTGGGCACGTCTTATTCATCGATCACTTTGGGTATCGGGAACTTCCTCAGCAGCTTCCTTCTATCGACGGTCTCGCACCTCACCAAGAGGCACGGCCACCACGGGTGGATACTAAACAACCTGAATGCGTCGCACCTTGACCATTACTATGCCTTCTTTGCAGTGCTCAACCTCCTGAATTTTGCATTCTTTCTGTTCGTGGCAAAGCTCTATGTGTATCGCGCGGAAGTCTCGGATTCGATGGTGGTGCTCAAGGAAGAACTGAAAGTACATAACCTGGAGGCCGCGGTGCCATAGATCTGGCTAAGTCAAATGCCACATATTGGAGTTGTGTCGATGAGAAGATTGTGAAACAATGCTAGTAGCCTAAGCTTTACTTTGTGAAGAATACCTAGTGCTTGTACGGCTCTTCGAGTCGTCGCAAAAATGCGTGCCTTTACATTTACATACAGAAGATGATGACAACCATCAACCAAATAAAAGTTTATCGGTTTTGGAACCCTACCTTTGGTAGTTGTAAAGTTTTCTACTTTATGTATTTCTTTCCCTACAAATCAAGTCTCCTACAATACACTCGAGTATATAAATAATCATCAATATTTTAATGAAAATATGTAACAATTTCTATCTCAATAATGACCATGACAATGTTGATGCTGATCTATCTTCACTCAACTATTCTGATGGATGATAAATTCTAATTTCAGCTGCAAAGACAGTGACAACCTCAATGGGGAAATTTATCCTACTGCAATCACCAGCAACCCAACATAATTTTTCTCTATGATATCCAAAATAATAATGCACTACTAATTATCTGTTCTAAATCAATGACACAAGCTCAGTCGTCCTTCTTTTTCGGCGTCTGTTTCTATTTGAAATATTCATTTCAATAGCTGATTCGCTACTCGATCGTTCATGTGACACAAGACATGCATTATTGTTTTTGGATCTAATATACTCAACCATTCTGTTGTCAGAGCCACAGATTGTTTTTTCCTCGTCTCATCGGCTGCATTCTCGTCAATTTTGATGATAACACTGCCTTTGATTGGCCTCTCCTCCCGAGATGAACTGTGAGGGGTTTAACGAGTTTGCAACCAGGCTGGGAACAATCCTCTTACGAGGTGAAGGTTGCACTTAGCTGCGCCCTCCCAAACCCTATCGATGACAACTATACAAAGGAGACAAGGAAACAAATTCAATATTGAAAATTGGTGATCATGATTGGTGTCGATATCAATCCATTTAAAAGTAACATGCGACCAAATTTTTTCAGTCACATCTGTGGGGTCAAGGAATTTCTATCCCATACTAGATCAATTCCCAAGTCTAGTCCAAGAGAACACGAACGAAGCCCTTGTGTGCCCAGTCACTATGCAAGAGGTGAGGAATGTTGTGTTCCAATCGGAATCTACAAATGCACTAAGGCTTGATGGACTCAACGGCTAGTTCTTTCAAGATCACTAGGAGGAAATCAAAGGGGATATGTTCTAGAAAGGTAAAAAGGTTCTTTGATTTAGGTAACCTCCATCCTGAACTTAATAAAACCTATACTACCCTTATCCCCAAGGTCCCAAACCAAGAGAATTTATCCTAATTCCATCCCATTAGTTTGTGTAATTTGCATACAAGATCATTTCCAAGGTCATGGCAAATTGTCTCAAATCTTGGCTCCTTGAGATTATAGTGGTGGAACAAAGCACCTTTGTTAGTGGAAGGCAAGTCCAAGACAACATTATGCTAGTCCAAGAAGTGTTGCATCAACTAAAGACCACAAAAAGGAAGGAAAACTTTGTGACTTGATATGCAAAAGGCATACAATCATGTGGAATGGGACTTTTTGGAAGCATGGACGAAGAAAATGGGATTTTATGAGAAACAATTTTCCCTGGCAATGGCATCTATAAAATCGGTGACTTTTAGTGTTGAGTTTAATGGAGAACCACTAGATTCCTTTTAGCCAATGAGAGGTATTCGACAAGGTGACCTTCTATCCACCCTACTTGTTTAAAATTCTTTCTAATGTGCTGTCTCACCTTCTGAATAAAGTAGTAAGAGAGGACAACATCTTAGGAATTTAAGTTAAACATGCGTTGCCCCACCTTATCTCACTCGTTGCGGATGATGCGATGTTCTTTCTAGAAGGGAAGATTAAGGAGTGTTGGAGTTTTGCTACAGTGTTACATCAATAATACTTTGCTTCTAGACAAGGTGTAAACTTAAACAAGATAGGAGCTTTCTTCAATCAAGGATGCCAAAAATCTTTGAAGAGGAACATAGTTACTGAGCATAGAGTTCTTGTAATAGATCAAACTAGAAAGTATTTGGGTATTCCATTTGATTGGGATAAATAAAAAAGGAAATGTTTTCTTGGATTTTGGCAAGGGTAAATATGGGTACATTTGATAAATATTATGTTCTCGGAACAATTTATGCTTAGAAATAGTTTTTTATGATGCTGTTCATTAGATGAGTTTTTGAGTATTCGAAAGCATTTGGTAATTATATAAATTTTCTATTTCCGGAATAAAACTGCATTTGGTACGATTATAATTTTTTTTTTTTTTGTGACTTAAAATTTCTTTTAATTTTTTAAATAATTTTATTGCATTTTTATCTTCTTATAGTTGGTTGTTGGACTTGAGCAAGCCTTGCCTAGCCATGATGAGGCTTGAGTCGTCGAGGCTTCACCTCACGGCTGCGCTAGGGGCTAGCAAGGTCATCGACTAGAGGAAGGAGATGAGGAAATGAAGAAATGAAAAGAGGAAAAAAAAGAAAAAAAGAAAATGGTTTGGGTTAATTCTTGAGTTGTTCCCGAATATAAAGAAGCAACTCTTTTATACTTCTTGATTCAATTTCAAATATATATTCTAGAGCAATAAAATTACCAAACGTATTTTTTTTGTTTTTTTTTCTAGGGAATAAAAGAACATAAATAGTTACCATTTGGCCAGTTATCAAACAAGGTTTGAGAATAGTTACTAGGTACATTTGGTAACCATTGTGTTTCCAAAAATAATTTATACCCAAAAATAGTTTTTTTATTCTATTCCCTGCAAGATTTTTTGGACATTCAAATGCATTATTGCATAAAATTTCTATTTCTAGAATAGAAAAACAACTAGAACGCGTTTGATATGACTCAAATTTTTTTGTGACATAAAATTTCTTTTAATTTTTTAATAATTTTTTGTGATTTTTTTTTTCTTTTTCTCCTTCTCTTCTTCTTCCTCCTTTAGTTGTTTGTCGAGCTTGACAATGGTTGGCGACTAGCTAGACAAGGAAGAAGAAGAAAAGAAAACGAAGAAAAGAAAAAAAGAAAGAAAATGGCTTGATTCTTGAATTGTTCATGAGAATCAAGAAATAACCTTTTTCTATTTTTTAAATTAATCTATTTTTGAGAATATATATTTTTGTGGGAATAGAAAAATTAGCTAATGTTACTAAATGACTTTTTCTTTTTGTTGTTTTGAACAAGAAAATAATAGAAATAGCCAAGAATTGATCAGTTATCGATCAGGCTCTTCGATGCCACACACTTTCTACTTCTCCACAGAGTGTGTACTTATCAGCAAAAGGTTATCTGACTCTAATGAGGATGTTGCCTAGATCTCGTAGAGAAAAAACTTGAGAGTTTTAACCAAGGCAAATGTCTTGACTTGCTCGGCCGAATGCACTTTGACCATTCACCAGCTCTCCATCTCGATTCCTGAAAACGCAGCTAAAAGTTCTATTCGTCGTTCCTGGTAGGAAGGATCCACCGATGTCAATTTTGAGGGTTTCTTTATCGGGCCTCTCCAGATCTGTGGTAAGGGGTTCTCAGTTGTCTTGGCCTTCTTCTTCGACCTTACACAACTAATGAAGGATTGATTTTCTTCCATGGCTGAGCTAATTAGGTTCTGTGGGTTGGCTTTTGACGGTGAAAAACAGTGTTATTTCCTTTTTTCCAGATCCGCTAGAGAACTATAGCCAGAAGGCTGAAGCTTGTTGAACTATGGTGAATACTTGATATCCATTCATCAATTTGGCCAAGACCATAAGGCGAAATGGATGTCTGTTTCACAGGCTCTTGCCAAAGTCGATGAGTCCAAGCGAAATGGGTGTCTGTTTCATAGCACGAAGAGGTGCTATGTGGTTTTTGGGTATTGCTTGAATAAATCACAAGTAGTATTGACACTACATTGACACACGACACAATACACTAACACGTCGTTTGTAAAAAGAAAGAGAATTCCAACACGTTGAGATGCATTGTATATTGAATGTATATTTTTATATATACAAAATAATTTTTTTTTATGATTTTAATTAAATTAATTTAATTCAAATTTATAAATAAATAAATAATAAAAGAGACAATAATGAATTTACATTAAAGACATTAATCCACAATTTATTAATATCATTCATCGTTTCAATTTGATATATTCAACTTCATTTCAAAAATCCATAAAATTTGGAGGAAGAAAAAAAGTAATCCATATTCTAGAATGTGTGTTAGAGCACGTCGAAAGAAAAGAGAAAAAAATAAACTTGTGGGGTAAATTATGTGTCATGGGAGGTGAGAGTTAGAAGAGAAGAAGACTGTGTTTTTTTTCTTTCCCCTTTTATTATATTATTTTTTTACATATTTATATTTTTTATTGAAAATTTTTAAAATTGACTCCATACGTGTCGAAATCACATCTTGGAATTTTAAACTCGTGTGTCGGAGAATGTAGGGAGAATTGACTAGGTGTCAAATTTTTCGACACTTGTTGATTGAGTGTCGAAGAGTGTTTGACATATGTTAGAGCGTCCAGCATGACACGAAAGTTACTAAAGAGTGTCGGTCCTTTCTAGATCACAGATACCTTCCTCCACTAAACTTAACTTAAATAGGTTTTCTATTGTAGGCAACACATTTTGGCATAATCCCCAAAGGAAAAAAAAATGGATCTTTGGGTTTGTCTCAACCTTCCAAATCTTAGTCTATTGACATCTAAATTTTAATGAACTAATCATTTATTTATCGCATAAAAAATTAAGGACTGAACTTTAGCCCCTAAACAAAAATATTAAATTGCATTACATATAGTCATTTTATATATTAAGATTTTTGATCAAAACGCATGAACGCCTTCGGAAAATCATGTATAACATATATCATTTTTGTTTCCACTACGTTATTTTTGTTAATTTTACCTATACATGATTCATGAAACCCAACAGAGTATTCATGCCGAGATCTCTTGCATTTATGAGGTGATCGAATTTGGGGTTTTCCAATATGTATCTGACAGTCGAAATGCTTCTGTGCCTTGCTGACATGTGAAGAATGTTTTGTTATTGCTTAGATGTAAACTCCGCTGGGTCTGGCCATTGCTGAAGTAGCTCCTCAATTATCCTAACGTGATCCATCATGCAAGCAACATGAAACGGAAGATAGCCATCCGTTCTATCTTGTTGCAGGGCGCTTTTTGGGAACTTCTCAATCAAGAACTTGACTCCATCGAGATAATTTGTGCATGCTGCGAAATGGAGTGGATTTCCGGATTCCGCATCTCTCAATTGAAGTAGCCACGGCTTCTTGTCCCACATCTCTGTCAGCATATCTAAATCCACCACAAGAATTTAATCATTTGGGATGGACACAAATACTGTAATTCTTGCATAGAGGGTCGTTCCGTTCTAGACTATCCAAAGTATCAGGAGTTGTTTCACAGTCCTGCCCCTTAGGATAGTAAGCTAAATATGCCATATGTACCTGTGCCCCCATTAAACTAACTTTGCTTGTGAAACTTGATTTTCCACCACCAGTGGAAACCAAATGAAGCAAGCAAAAGAGTGACCAAGAAGATTAAAGTATCAGCATGAGTGCGACAGTAGTGTTTACCTATTTTTCTAATCTCCTCTGCTCTTCACCCTCATTTGGCGCTTTCAACAAGCACTTGAGAACCTCCAAGTCCCCTGTTTCGACTGCTACACACCATGGAGACTTGATTTCCATATTCTTACGGAACAACAGATCAGGTCTTCACTCACCAGCCGACCAATCACCTTATAATGGCGACTCCTCACGGCCTCGTGCAGAGCAGAGTTACTGCTCCAGTCAGTATATCTTGGCTTACCCTGGGGAAGGAGAAGCTCCACCACATTGGTTTTCCCAGCTCTAGCCGCAATCAGCAGTGGTGTCTCTCCTCTCGAGTTCGTCGCGGAAATCAAGTCCTCAGGGACAAAATCGATGATCGCTCTGACAATATCTTCACTCTCTGTTTTCCGTTGTTGTTGGGTAAATTGGAGTGTGAAAATTCGAGCATTCTTAAAATGTGCAGAACAAAAAAATAATTGTTACGATCACACTCTTTTTAATATACCTGCCGCAGCGTGGAGTAAAGTGTTCGTGGAGGGGCTGCGTAGCTTGAGAACCATGGGCAACGTCACTCCTTCCTTGGCACAATGATCCTTCAGGTCTTTGATGAACTTGTCGACCTCGCCTTCCTTTGCAGCTGAGTATAGCTGATGATCCATAATTTTCTCAGGATTCTCTTGTTGCTGGCTCGGGCTGTCCCCGATTAACCCTTCCAAGCTCTGCTTCCTCCGCTTCCACATATCCAGGTCTATAGACAGCTTTCGCATCCATCTGTGTGCGCGTGACTACGTCTGTGAATTCGAGTGAATTGCCCTGCCCTGGGAATCAAATTCAGCGGAGTTATGACGACTAAGTGGAGTTCAACAAGATTGGCTTTGGCGAACCTCCCCAACCCACTTTCCTACTGTTCTGTTGAATTGGTGTCCGATGCACATAGGACGTCCATGTGGAGTTTGCACTGAATTATTTTTTATTCCCCTAAAAGTGATCGAATTGTAATAGAGATTTGGGAAAGACTAACGCGTTTGATAGACAAACTTCAGGAGCCAGCGCTGATTTCCGAGAAAAGAAAATCACTTCTGAGCAACTGAATGATTACAACTATGTTGGTCATCATCGGATTCAGAATTAAGGAAACGAGAGTTGGGTTGGGTTGGGTTGGGTTGGTTTCTTTTTCTTTTTCTTTATCCTTTTGAATAGAAGTTACTTGTCCACTTTCACGTCCAAGTTTAAAAAGCTAGAAAAAAAAAATCATGCCGTTTTGTGTGTCAATATCTATATATTTTAAATGTTTTAGATACTTCACATTCAATAATGATCAAATTGCAAAGCATCAAATTGAAACAAAATAAAAAGACCAGGATTTCCATTGCCCAAGCAATTGGTTTCCTTCTAAAATTATTAAAAAAAGAAGAAGGGAAATTGACATAAATAGTCCATAAACTTTGATCCAATATGCAATGTTGTTTATAAATTTTTAATTTTTCAGTGTGATCCTTAAATTTTAATTCAATATATGTTGTCGTCCATGAACTTTTATTTATTCACTCTTGTTTTCTAATTGTTAGTCCAATATTCAATATGACTTTTGAACTTTTTACATTTTCATATAATATAGATACTATACTGAATATTTATTAATAGTTTAAGAATCAAATTGAACAATTAAAATTTTAGGAACAATATTGCATATTTGGTCAAAGATCATAGAATATATTTTACATTGAACCAAAGTTCATAAATCATTTGTGCTACTATCTAAGAAAAAAACTTAAAGCGATGGTCAGTTCATTATTGCTTATTTGTCTTTTTTACCTTCATGTGTGACGTCACTTAAGCACCCACATGGGAAAAATTATTATATAACTGTAGTAAGGGCATTGTTTAGTATTACGTCATGTAAAAAGTAATGTTTTTACTTTTTCTTTAATTTTAAAATATTTTCTACGTTACAAAAAAATTATGCAAAACATACACGTGAATCTACGTCTCAATCTTTATATATTATGAAATTTGAACTACTTGAAATTGAAAAAAAAAATTGCTCAATGATTCCCATTCTGAATGTGATCACTAAATATAGTAGGTCCCCAATGATTCCCGTCAAATCTTACAATTCAGATTTATCTTAATTAATATATTACTTTCACTGAACAATTTCTAAAGGATAACTAAATATCTACCCCCAATGATGTTGTAAATATAGTTGTAGAAAGGGGCATTATAGCACTTAAGAAAAGTTCAGAGACGTTCATGTGGGCATGGCTTATATAAGATCTCTTAGCAATATCATATCTTTCTCTTAGCAATTCCACGTTATCATTAATCATGTCACATAGGACGGCTGGTGTCCACATTAACGATTTCTTGTTAAAACTATTTAGAAGAATTAAAATGGAAAATCGTTAAAAGGTTTAAGACTAAATTGGTTAAATTAAAAAATTTAGAATTGAATTAATCATCATAAATATAAGACTTTTTGGACAAATTTTCCATTCTTATAAGCTGAATACATAACATTCAGCCAAAATCTTAATTTATCCCTAGACACTCAAAGAGGGTAAAAGGAAAAGGGTGAGTCCTTCTCAAACCACAATTGCAGCTTCTGTTCAAAAGTTAATTCTCGTAGACCCGGTCTCGAGAAGCATTTAATCCTTGTTTATAACCACCCCATAATTTTAGAAACATTAGTTATTTGTGCACCAGATCTACACTAGCTGAAGCATGCAACTGAAAGAGAAGAATTATTTCATCGATTAAAATCTTATGAAGGCATCATTTGTTTTGTGAAAAATATTTTTATAGAAAACATTTTCCTCATTTTCTAGCACTTAGAATGCTTAGGAAAATGAATTAACGGTAATTTTTTTCTTAGTTAATGAAAAAGGTTTTCCTTCCAACATTTAAATTAATGATATCATAAATCATTTTCGAAAATATAACTAAGTATCAACACTTGAACCAGAAATTTTGTGCTTGGCCACAAGAATCTCAGTGTCCATTCTTGGGCCCTTGGCAGCGAGGCTGACTCCCTAGCATTCCTAGATGTTTGAGACCCTAGGTCTATTGAGGCCAGGCCCATGACACCGATGCCTGTGCCTAGGACGCCAAGCCCGGTGATATCAAAGTCAAGCTTGGTCCTCGACATCTATGCTCGAGTCCATCAAGAATTTAAAAAATAAAATTATAACACTCCCTTTTACATGCAAACTGAAATTTGGCTTAAGAAATGGCATGGAAATACATAAAAAGGAGGCGAATAAAGGACCTGAAAATTTTTAAGTTCAAAATCCTTGCCACGATACAATGTTAAATTTTGTGATATCACTATCTATTATTCTATAAGATATGAAATTTTGAAAAAGATGACAGTGATTCAATATGTAATTATTCTAACAGACAACATATAGGTTGCACATGGTAAACTTCCCCAGCCCAAGAATTTATATTCTTCTCTTCCCCAGAACAAAAAAAGAATAGAAACATGTTTGATAACGGCAAGTTAGTTTTTTGTTCCCGGGAACAAAAAGTTAGCCTGGGAATGGTTTTGGAATAGAAATGAGAAGTAAAAAAAAGTTGCTTCTTGTTTTTGGGAACAAGTTTAAGAAATAAGTGAATTTTTTTTTCTTTTATTCTTCTCTTGCTGACCGCCATTGACCGCCTTTGACTGTCGCCTGCCGCCGCCGTCGCCAATCGCCGCTGGCCGACCATTGCCACCGCCGAACGCTGCCGCCGGTCGTCGCCGGACGCCCCGCCGTCGCATGTCGCCACCGGCCAATTGCTGCCACCGCCGCTGTTGCCAACGCCGCCGCTGCCCGGCCAACCGCCGCCGGCCGATTGCCGCTACCACCGCCGGTCGTCGCCGGATGCCACCGCCGGCCGACTACCGCTGCCCCCGCCGGTCGTCGCCGGTCGCCGCCGCCGCCGCCGCCGCCGATCGCCATCGCACGGCCCATCGACCGCCACTTCCCGCCGGCCGGCGGTCAACGGCGATCGATGGGCTGTGCGACGACGGTCCGCCGGCGGCCCCATCCAGCGGTGGCGGCAATCTACCGGCAAAAAATAAAAAAAACAAATAAATATAAAAAAGAAACTATTTTTTACCAAACGCATTTCTATTTTTTTTCTATTTCTAGAGTAAAAATTTTGTGTAGTTACCAAACGGGTTTTTTTACATAGAAATTGTTCCTCGGAATAGAAATAGAAAAGAACTATTTTAAAAAAAAAAAATTGTTCCTCGGCCAAGAAATGTTGCCATGCACAGCCATAGTGTCCAAAAAGGGACAAAAATGGAGACCACCTTCCCTCCAACGAGACCTGAATTAAAAAATTCTATAGCTGAACTGCATCACCATGACTGAAAAAAAACGTAAATCACGAGAAAAATAGCTGATCAAACCATAACAAAGCCACTCACCAGCACGTCGAACCCAGGAACGCTTCGGCCTCTCCTCAAAACCGACTCAATGCCTCTCTCTCTCTCTCTCTCTCTCTCTCTCTCTCTCTCTCTCTCTCTCCTGAAAGCAAAACTGCAAGGGAAGAAGAGTGAGGGAAGTATTTATTGAGGCAGGAAGGGCCACGGGTTCGTCTTTCGCTGTCTTATGAGTGATAGGGAAATGAAATGCCAATGAAATTCTTGTGAATTTGTCAGATCAGATTGCTTTTTAGGGATTAATTCCGCAGAGAGAGAGAGAGAGAGAGAGAGAGAGAGAGAGAGAGTCGGTGAATTTGACGACCAATCCTGGATCGTCCTCTTTGGAGGGCGAAGAAAGTTTGGTTTTCCCATAAAGCAAATTAGGGACATACGGATTCCTGGAGTGCCATAATTTACGAAAGGTATACTTAAATGCCAAAATCGGAACAAAATGGATCATTGAGTGCCAATCCAGCCAGAATTCAGCTAAATTGCATATGTGGCATTTTTCCGGCGAAATAAATGCAAGACGGGGTCGTGTCGCACATTCACATTGCCAAATAATGCAAAACGGTATTTTTTGGGTTGACGTAGTAAAAAAATAACATAAAAATTAATTAAATTAAAATAAAAATTAAATTTAGTTAAAATATGAAAAAAATAATAAAATTAAAACTAAATTTAGTTAAAATATGAAAAATTAATAACATTAAAATTAAAATTATTTAAAATATGAAAAATAATAAATTTAAATTAAATTTAGTTAAAATATGAAAAAATAATAAAATTAAAATTAAAATTAAATTTAGTTCAAATATGAAAAAATAATAAAATTAAAATTAAATTTAGCTAATATGAAAAAAATAAAATTTACAAATACATTTAATTAAAATATGACCAAATAATAAATATAAAACTAAATTTAGTTAAAATATGAAAAATCATAAATTTAAAATTAAATTTAGTTAAAATATGAAAAAATACAAAATTTTAAAAATAAAATTTGTCAAAATATGAAAAATTAATAAATTTAAAAATAAATTTAGTTAAATTATGAAAAATTAATAAATTTAAAATAAATTTAGTTAAAATATGAAAAATTAATAAATTTTAAAATCAATTTAGTTAAAATATGAAAAATTAATGAATTTAAAAATAAGTTTAGTTAAAATATGAAAAATAATAAATTCAAATTTAATTCTAGTTAAAATATGAAAAAAATAATGAATTCAAAATTAAATTTATTTAAAATATGAACAAATAATAATTCAAAATTAAATTTAGTTAAAATATGAACAAATAATAAATTTAAAATTAAATTATTTAAAATATGAACAAATAATAAATTTAAAATAAAATTTAGATAAAATATGAACAAATAATAATTTTAAAATTAAATTTAACTAAAAAATTAGAAATAATAATTTAAATATTAAATTTTGTTAAAATATGAAAAATAATAATCTTAAAATTAAATTTATATAAAATATTTCAAAATAATCATTATAAAATTAAAAAATTAAGAATATTAAAATATTAAAAATATTAAAAAAATTACAAAAATTACAAAAAATTACAAAAAATTAAAAATTAAAAAAAAAAATAAAAACTAAATATTATTTTTTTTAAAAGGGAGGTCGGCCATGGCATTGGGCCTTGGCCGGGGGCCGGCGACCTCGGCTGACCGGTGGCGATCGGGCCGCCCCCTTTTTTGTTTTTTTTTTTTCTAATTTTTGTAATTTCTTTATTTTTAAAAATATTATATTTAAATATTTTAAGTAAATTTAATTTTAAAAGTATTATTTTTCATTAATTAATTAAATTTAAATTTTAGAGGTATTATTTTTTAATATTTTAACTAAATTTATTTTTAAATTATTATTTTATATTTTAACTAAATTTTATTTTTAAATTATTATTTTTTCATATTTTAACTAAATTTAAGTTTTAATTAAATTTTATTACTTTTATATTATTTTTTTTACCACGTCAGCCCAAAACGGCGTCGTTTTTGAATTATTTGGCCATGTGAGCGTGCAAAACGGCATGCCGTTTTGCACTCGTTTCGCCGGAAAAATGCCATGTCAGTGTTTTTGTCGAATTTTGGCCGGAGTGGGACTTAAGTGATCTGTTTTTCTTTGAATGTGGCACTTAAGTGTACATTTCGTTAAGTTAGCCACTTAAGTGTTTCTTTATGCTAAGTAATGGCACTTGAAGGTTTTTTTTTTGCCCAAGTTAGGTGTGTTTCTTAGGAGCTTTCCTTTTGAAAGTTCAGTCCGTAAGATCTAACTAGCATGCCGATGAATGGATTGAAGAATTTAAAAAAAAAAAAATTAAAAATATTGGAAAAAATATATAAAATTATAAAAAATTACAAAAAATTTTAACAATTTTTTTTTAAAAAAAAAAATCTAAAAATTAATTTTTTTAAAAAGAAGAGGGGGTCAGCCGGGGTCGTCGGGCCTTGGCTAGGGCCAATGACCTCGACTAACTAGCGGTGGGCCGGCCCTCCCCCTCCATTGCCAACCCTTCCCAACGATCGCGGGGAGGCGGTGCCCCCCCCCCCTTTTTAATTTTTAATTTATAATTTATTTTAAAATTATTAATTTTTCATAATTTAATTAAATTTAAATTTTAGAATTATTAATTTTTCATAATTTAATTAAATTTAAATTTTAGAATTATTAATTTTCAATATTTTAACTAAATATAATTTTAAAATTATTATTTTTTCATATTTTTTTTAATTTTAAAATTATTATTTGTTCAATTTTAACTAAATTTAATTTTTTTAATATTTTAATTAAATTAAATTAAATTAATTTTATAGTATTTTGTTTATCACGTCAGCCCAAAAAGACACCGTTTTTGCATTATTTGGCCACGTCAGTATGTAAAACGACACCGTTTTGCACTCGTTTCGTCGGAAAAATGCCACGTTAGCATTTTGGCTGAACTTTGGCCATAGTGGGACTTAAGTGATTCGTTTTTCTTCGAATGTGGCACTTAAGTGTATTTTTTGTAAGTTATGATATTTAAGTGTCCATTTGTACCAAGTTATGGCACTTGAAATGTTCTTTTGCCCAAGTTAGGTGTGCTTCTTAGGAGCTTTCCTTTTGAAAGTTCAGTCCGTAAGATCCAACTAGCACACCGACAAATGGATTGAAGATTCAACTCTTAAGTCAATGAACTAATCTATTTAACTTTCCATGTCCCCAACTCTTTCATTGTCCACTTCTCGGTGCCACTCTTCTCCAATTATTTTTGTGTTCCTTTTCCTCTGATATTTAAACAAAGGAAAATTTTAAATAAGAACTTGAAATGCACTCAATTTCTCAAATAAGGATCTAAAATGAATATTGTCTTAAATATAAACTTAAAGTGCTCTCATTTTTTCAAATAAGAGTTTGAAGTGACCTGTTAGTCTCAAAAAATGACTTGACCTCATGGGCTAGTCAAGGGCATTTCCACCCTTTATATTTTCTTATTTTCTTCACCCTTTTCTCCTTATTCTGTTTTTTCATAAAAAGACAAACTAAAAAAAGAAAAAAAAAAAAAACGAAAACTTAAAAAAAAAAAATAGAAATTTAAAAATAAAAAACTCTTGCCTCTAGCAATTACCCCATCAATGGTGGGGTGTTAGCCACGGCAAGTTCGACAGCACCTCAATGACGACTAGTAGTCTCACTGATCACTCGCCAAAATTGGGAGAGGGCTACGATCCTCTTCTAGATTTGGGCGAGGGTTGCCAGCCCTCCCCTTAATCTGGACCTTCACCTAAACCAAGGGGAGGGCCATGGCTCTCTCCCAAATTTGGGTGAGGGTCAACAGTTTTGGGAGGGTTGGAGGCCCTCACCCAGATTTAGGAGAGGGTTGCGGCCCTTTATTATAGTTGCGGCCATAGGTGAGGGATGGTTACTAGTTGCCTGTATTTTATTTTATTTTATTTTATTTATTGAGTTTTAAATGCTTTTTCTTCCTTTCTTTTTTAATTTTTGAGTTTTTTTTGTGAGGAAAAAATAGAAAAAGGAAAAATGAAAGAAAATAAGAAAAAGTAAATGATGTAAATGTCATTGACTAGCCAGTGAAGTCAGGGCCTTTTTTGAGGTTAACATGCCACTTTATGCTTTTATTTGAGAAAATAATAATACTTCAGATTCTTATTTGAGAAAATGTTTACTCAAAACCTTTATTTGAGAAACCAATGGCACTTCGAGCCTTATTTGGAATTTTAACAATGTTGTTCTTCTCTAGGATTGGTGGCTCATGGGTTACCAAACAAAACTTAGCATTGCAAGGAAGATGCAGATTTAGATTAAATTGTCTCTGGAAAAATGGGATTGTATATGATATTTTGTTATTCATAACTAGGAGATTGAAAATTGGTGTCGCCTAACTAATGAAAGCGGATCTTGGTCCATGGTCCCCCCATAAGGTAAGAATTCCAACCTATCCGTTGCTTCTTCGGCCAAATACGATATACAAGTGGGACTCGCACTTTGGAATATTCACGTATTAGGTAGTGTTAACAAATATCTTGGAGATACTCATCAACAAGGCCTTCATAAATATGTGAATATTTATTTGTTATGGACGTGAACAGATGCTAAGGGCGTGCATGGAAACGTTTCTTAGAAATGTTTCCGGAACACTTCTCTGTAAAAGTGTTCCCGGGGAACAAAAAGGAACAATGCGTTTGGTTGCGTTTATGTTCTTTTTTTGTTTTTTTGTTTCTGAACGAAATAAGAACAAAAAAAAAAAACAACAATTTGTTCCATAAACATTTCTTGAAGAAACATTTCTTCTCTTCTTCTCTTCTTCTTTTCTTCTTCTTTTTTTCTTTTTTTCTTTCGCCGCCGCCGGCCTCGGCCATGGCCGGCGACCGGCCGTCGAGGCTCGGCCTCGCCCGGGTCGGCGAGCCGAGGCCGAGCCCCAGCAAGGCCGAGCGTCGCCGGCCCCCGGCAAGGCCGAGCCTCGCCATGGCTGGGCGAGCTCGAGCTCGCCCAGATCCGGCAAGGCCGAGCCTCGCCGAGGGCTGGTGACGCTCGGCCTCGCCGGATCTGGGCGAGGCTACCGGCCCCGTCGGCCGGTTGCCGGAGGCCGGTGACCGGCCGAAAAAAAGAAAAAATAAAAAGAAAGGAAAAAATAAAACATAAAATAAAAATGTTTAAAAAATTAAAAGAAACAAAAAAAGAATAAAATTTACCAAACGTGTTTCTGTTCATTTTTTATTCCCGGACCAAACGTTACCAAACGCGTTCTTTTGTTCAAAAATTGTTCCCCGGAACAGAAACATTTTTTTTTTTTTCTGTTCCCTGGAACAAAAAAAGAACAGAAACGTTACCATTCGCACCCTAAAAGATTCTCTAACATTGAACTTATTTCTGTGTTTGTTTGTCTTTTAGGTTCTCTACCGCCAGACTTTTTCTTAATTTTGTAAAACGGAAATGTTACCCCTTTCATAGAACAGGGAACTTGACGAATCAACAACTGGATCGAAATTGATTTTTTATTTATTTAAAAAAGGACGTGGTAAATTACCTCCAGGTAATAAGGAAAGTACCGAGAACTTGTTATTGCTTCTCTAATCTTTATACATCTTTGGTTGACTGTAGGCCCGTCCCTGATAGCCAAAGGTCTCTTTTATACATCTTTGCAACGAAGATGAAATATTTAGTGTTCGCCCTTGAATGATGGCCCGGTAATATTTGAACTTTTAATAATCTGATAATGGTTATATTTTAGTTTTCGTCGTTGAACTGTGGTATAAAGTTTAAACTTTTATGGCTAAAGGGTTATATATAGCTGAATAATTATCACTATGGGGGGGAAACTACACACTGCTCCGAAAGAATGATATTTCATTGGTTTTTACTCCTTTGTATTTATTTTTATTTCACTTGGTGACCTACACGAGCTGATGTGATATAATCTAAATGAATGCACATGGAAAAGAATTAGGAATACAATAGATGGTGCGCTTATTTAAATAATTGATTGAAAGGTGATACATTAATATATGATTATACAAAATTTTGTAAACCATCAAAGATACCTAATAATAATTTTGTGCATATTAAAAACCAAAGAAGGAAAGAAAAGAGAGGGGGGGGGCTGTGTTGATGTCAACGGGGCATATTTGGAGTCGGATCCTAGAAATTTTGGATCTTTCCCAACTCCAATGTTTGTTTCGTTAACTTTCACACCGTAAGATACCATCAATAACGCCTACAACGTTTATTTACATAAAGAATTAGATCTGCTGGGTTCAATACCCATTACCAGCTAAAAAGAAACCCATAAAAAAAGAAGAAAAAAAAAAAAGAGCTTCCGTGATGTATAGGTAATGTATTAGGAATCGACATTTTCTTATTAATTTTACTTAACAAAATTCCATTAAGAGTAACTAAAAGTGCCATATTTTTCTACAAACATTTGTTCCCAGGGGTCATAATTGCTCAGCAAGTACGTAAGGGAGGAATTCCCAAGAATCTATATTGATACATAGAAAAACGATGCAATAGTAGTTGAGAAAAATGATGTGTGACCCTCTCGCCTGAAGCAGTTAAGACTTATCCATTTCGATGGATTGAGCGGGTTGTTTATTTTTTATAGCAGTCAGATCCCTTGAGGAAATATCGTTGCAGTATTTGCTAAATATAGGCACATATCTCTATATCTAAACCCCATATTGAAATGACTAATTCGTCCTTCCTGTAGACACATTTTAGTGTCTTTCCTATGATTTAATGGTTTTGTTTTCATTTAGTTTTGGATGATTTGAGTGGGAGCAAAAATTTGGGTTTCCGGGTTTGGCATTCTTGGAATATAGTGACCCTTTCTTAAATAGGACAACAAGATAGTTCATGTGAAGGTGCAAAATGGTCACTAGAGATAAAATTCGGGTAGGTATCTAATACTTTTAGAAAATGGAGGTATGAAATAGAAAAAGAATAGAAATTTATTTGGTAGTGCTAGCTAATTTTAATATTTGATAGAATGGGAAAGTGATCAAGAAATAGATTTAGAACAAAAATAAAAAGTAGAAAAAAAGTTACTTCTTATTCATAAAAACAATATTTGAAAAAAAGTTTTTTTTTTTTTTTTTTTTGCCTTTACTTCTTCTTCCTCTTCTAACCTATCACTAAAGCCTTGTCAGGGCTAGGCGAGATCAATGTTGCTTGGCCATGGTGAGGCCAACCTCATTGTGGCTAGGCAAGGTTGGGTCTCGCTGGTGGCCAAGTGAAGCTTGACCTTATCGGGGGCCAATGAGGCTCCCTCGAGGCTAGCGAGGTCACAGGCTCTCGTCTCTAGCCAATTGTCAGCCATTGCCAATGCTCGAATATTGACTAGAGGAGGAAGGAGAAAAGAGGAAAATAAAATTTAATAAGAAAAATCTCAAAAAATGATTAATAATTTAAAGAAATTTTACATCATAAAAAAATTTAAGGGTTGTACTAAACATATTTATGTTTTTTTTTTTCTATTTCGGTAATAGAAATTTTATGCAGTTACCAAACGCACTTTTTTTGATTAAAAATTGTTCCAATGAATAGAAATAAAAAATTATTTTTAAAAGGAAATTGTTTCCAAAATCAGAAATGTTACCAAGTGGTCATTAGGTGAAATTTGAGGTATATTATTTTGTATTTTCCTAAAAGATAATCATATATCCCAATTTAATTTTTCATTTATCTATTTAATAATATTATTATTTTATTTATTCAAAGCCCCTCCAAATACACGTATTTTGACCATCGTAATTCATCTGGGGTATGTTTTTTTCGTGTAAAATAAATGATTTAGAAAATATTTTCTTAAGAATAATCATCTGTATTGCTTTTAAAAATAAATGAACAAAAAAGAGTTTCATCGTCCTTGAAAATATTTAAAATATAAATTGTTATCAATAATGAAAACGTCTTCATTGATTGATTATTTCAGAAATATAAACAATTATTTTTAGAATTTTTTTTTTCAAATTGTTAATTTTTTGTGAAACAAACTCACTATTAATATGCACACTAGTGGAGTAAAAAGGGGAACGATCCAGGTGAGAGTAGATGATGTTTTCCGCTGGAGGGAAATTGAAGCGACTGTGGAGACGAATAATATAGTGCATCTGTATAGTGTAATTTTCCACAGAGAAGACGGACGGTAGTTGAGGAATAGTCATCGACGGAGTCCTTGTCAATACCCGTAAATACCCGCTCATCTTCAGGCTCATCCCCCTTCCATCTTCTCCGCTCTATATCTCTCACGATCTCGCCGTACAAAGTAAACGAAATGGGTGCAGTTGCAGGTGCAAGCAGTTCATGGTGAAGTTGGGCAAGAGAGAAGTGGTGGCGACACCACTGCCCATGCAAGAGCATTGGCTGCCCTTCTCTAACCTCGACTTGCTCTTGCCTCCGCTTGACGTAGGCATCTTCATCTGCTACATCAATCGAAAGCCGGAGAGGTGGTGTAGAGGCTTGAACATGGGTCCATGGTTGGTATTCTGAAAGCCGCCTTGGCCCAAGCTTTGGTCTCCTACTATGCTCTCGCCGGAGAGGTGGTGCAGAACTCAATGTTGGAGAAATCCTCGTGAAGAGTTTTGAAGTTGACAAAACATTTCCGTCAGTCTAGTCTGAAGGTCTGCAGACTCTGTTAGTTAAAGTCTGAAGACTTCCGGACAGCCAGACTCAAGACTCAAAGTCTATCCTCATTGACAGTCTCTGATCCGTTGAAGTAAGGTTATCCCGAACTGGATGTTTTGTTCAGGATTTAACCTTATCATTTTGAGAAGATCTCGTGGTTGGAGAAGACGTATCAGAATCCTTTGATTGATCAAGTTTGATTCAATGACTGAAGATTCGATGATTGTCTAAATATTATTGGAAGGTTCTACTTATAGAAACCGAGATCCTGATTGTATGGGCGAACATGATTGATGGGCTATCAACACGTTCCTTTAATAGCTCGAACGATCTTCCTAATTGATTCCATCCAACGGGTAGATTGGAGGAATTCCTTTGGAAAGTGTCAACGGGTATGATGGCATAAAGGAGTATATAAGGAAGACGTTCTTAGTTGTTTGAGAAGTGTGCGCGATAGAAAAATTCCAAAGTCTGAAGCTCTTATTTGTTTAGATAAATCCTTTGAGTGAATACTTGTATACAAAATAGAGTCTATATTTGTGAGAGACCTTGAGGAGGTGTGGTAGTACATCTACACTGTGGAATCAAGGCAAAGCTGTGCGGTAACTACTCTTTTGATCATAGTGAAATCCAGCCGGTGGGCTATCAGTGCGGAAGAGTGGACGTAGGCTTGGAAAAGCTGAACCACTATAAATCCTGTATTCCAATTTCTCTCTTTCTACCTTGATCGTATTTCAATTTGTTAAGAATTGCTTCCGTATATCGATAAATTGTTTGTGCGCCTATTCACCCCCCTCTAGGTGTTTATACTAGCAATATCACTCAGCCAGTGAGCCTGCGCTCCTGTGCAACAATCACGGGGTCGACTTCATCGAAGCTTTTGCAGACGTAGAGCCCGGCCATCTCAACCTGTATAATCTCGACGAAACCATTGAAGGGAAACTGGTGCCCACAAAGAAGCGAGGCGTGCTTGCTGTTCAGGCATTGATTTTAAATACGGACACGCTATATGTCGTTTATCCATTTCAAGAGATCATATCACTGTACATCTTCACTTCCCAACTCGTTTTATTTCAAGAAAAATAAATAATTTAAAAAATAATTTCTCGAACATTATTAGTATTACTTAAAATAATTAATCAATAAAAAATATTATCATTACTAATAATAATTTATGTCTAAATATTTTTTTGAATGATAAAAATATTTTTTGTTCATGCATTTTTATAAGTGATTCACGTGAAAATCTTTAGAAAAATAGTTTTTAAACTTTTTTTTTTTTTTTGCAAAACAAACAAGAGACTAAATCAACAATTTGTTTTCTTAAATCTTTTATATATACATGGACATATCGGTATAACCAGCATCATATGGAGCAGTGTACCACCATTTATCTATATGTCTATGGGTCGGATTCTCCAACTTATTGAAAAATGGTTCACAAAGTTGGTTCATTCATCGATGTTGAAGGTCTTTCATCAGGTGTCGAAATAAAACCTTTTGTTTTTATCACTCGGCATGCAAGTTTTACAAATCAAATTTTGATACTATTTGGCATTGTTGAGACAGAACAATAAATGTTTGGACTTTCTTCACATGTCTGACATTATAGTATGTGATTACACGTCATCAAGAATTTGTCATAGTTTACTTCTTCTTTTTTTTGGTAATAATTCAAAGATGTCCTAATCAAGGTCACATCAATAACTTCACACGAAACAGAACAATGAAGCAAGATTATTGCTACATGATCAAAGGGAAAAAAATAATCTGACACTTCATACGAGCTTCACTGATTTATTTATGCGATCATTGAGATTATGCATTTTTTCTCATTGCGTCCATTGAGAATAGTAAGATAACAATAGTGTGATGCGTTAAGTGATCATAATATAAATGAAGGAGGAGATTATCATTTTGTCCATTGTGGATGGAATTGAATCAATGGAAGAATCTTGCGAGGGAGGATCTTGGAATTGATAATTAACTTGATGAGAAACCGTAACATTACGGCAGGGTTCCCCAGTGACCTGAAGCGCGAAGAATTCATATTTATATGGGAGAGAAATGCTAGTTTCCACAAGGCCTTGCTAAACGGACGGTGTCGTTGTTCTAAATTGATAGCGGTTCAATTGTGACCGCAAATTGGTTTTATAAATCCCTGGCAACAGGGAGGACTTGTGGAGGAATTTAAATATAAATCTTATAATAAACGCATACCTTATTCACTTTAACAGTGGAAGCTAAAATGAAAGGGAAAAAAAAAGGATCACGGCATAAGTAATATTTGTGCACCAGTGATTCTTACATTTTTTTTTTCTTCAATTTGTTAGATTTTGTTGATGAAATTTTTTCCAAATGTTCTAAAAAACATGTTTATTTTTTCCATTCAAATTGGTTATTACGTTAAAATAGTAAATGAAAATACAAATGGAGACAATTAGTCGTAGTTAACTAGTGATGTGGTTGTCGTGATCAAAATTTCGGGTGAACACCTAGGGTTTAGCTAATGGACTACTAAGCCTAAATTTAAGTTCTTAACATGCAAATGATTTTTTCAATTAAGAGTCGCCAATAATCTATTTTTTGATGGATTGATTAAAAATCTAAGTAAAGTAACAAGAGATTTACTTTACTCCAACCAACCAAAGATTTGTGAGTTCGGGGACTTGATTACGTCAGATTTCTCTAATGCCTTTCCAGTACATTTCCCTTTTATTTTGAAAAAATGTTTTGCAAGCAGCTTGAATTAATTTTAATTTCCTAATATGTAAGGTGATCATGCGGGTACGCAAACCACCAATTTAACATTTAAGAAAAGCAATGAATAAATTGCAAAACATACCTTATGGCAACGAAAGTATCTGCATTGTTAGATCAAAATTTATATCAACAATTCTAGATATGATTTCTAATTAACATACAATCATTAAATCTTTTTTAAGAATTTTCTCTTGTTTAATAAAATCTAATTTATATGCAATGCAATATAACCAAATGACCTCCTTACCTTAAAAAAAAAAAAAAAAAAAAAAAACCAAATGACCTAATTCTAATAACGAACAATTTGTAACTAAATGGACCTAGCAACAATAGCTAAATAACATACATTTTATGAATCTAATTATATATGACGTGCACATGATATTTTTATTCTCTTCAAAAGCATGCAATCTATCCTAGAGAATGAAATGAAATTACTCTAAGACAATTTTTTTTTTGTATTTTTCATGAAATTCGAAATTAAGAAAAATGCAAAAATTATCTAGATAGATTAAGATTATATCCAACTTTCATTAAGAATTTGGTTAGGCCAAATCTTAATTTAAACTAAGATATTATCTTAACTTGGTAATCTCTAATCTAAGATGCAACTTATCTAAAAAATCTATCTAAACTTAAAATTAAACATGCAATTTTATCATAATATGTAATGATGTGTGAAGAATGCCCTAATTCTACATGACATATTCATGATAATTTTTGTGTTTTTCTTATTAAATTCGAAATTAAAATTGCCAAATAATTAAATATGCCAAAAAAAAAAAAAAAACTAACATCCTAAATGAATGTATTTTTTTGGATTTTTATTTTAAAAAAAATCGAAATAAAGCTCCTATTCTAAATATGTAAGATAATCCTAAGATGAGAAATATTCTAAAACGAATCTAATCCTAATTCAAATATTTTTTTGGAAATTTTCCTTTTTACGAAAACAAATTCGACCCAAGCCACGTGATAGCAAATTAGAGAAATATAAAATTGATATCCAAAAATTGGCAAATTATATCTCACACATAAGAGCAGATTGATCAATGCCTAAATTTACTTGAATCGCGAATATCATGATATATCAGGTTTTTCAATCGGATACATCAAGGAATAATTCGGATAAAGAAAATAATAATAAAATCTACCTAATTGGGATTTTGAGCTTCTAAGCAAGGATTAGCAAACGGTGGCTACCCACGATGGATCGGCGCGGCTCGCGATGGGGGTCGGTATGGCTCAAGGACGGGTCGCCGGAGCTCCGGTGAGGACCGGCGGCTGGCGGAGGCGGCAGCAGAAGCGACCAGCGGGCAAAGGGGGCGGAGCATCTCGGCAGAGGCGTCGGGTCGCTGGTCGGAGGCGCTGCAGGCGTCGGGTCTAGCTGCAGGAGCGGCAGAGACCGGCGGAGACAGGGCGGAGCTTCGGACGGCTGCAGGGCGGCAGCGGCGTCACGATCGGCTCAGATCTGCTGGCGTCGGGGGACGGTAGCATGGCGTTAGGTGGGCAGAGGCGGGGCGCTGGCGCTCGGGCGGAGGTTCAGCGGGGCGACGGTGCTGCTGGCGTCGCGGGCTGCTCGCGGAGGAGGCACGGCGGGGCGAGGCAGTGGCGCTGCGACAGGGCTGGAGTCACGAGGGGGCGAGCTGCGGTGGTGCTCAAAGAGGGCGAGCGGGCGGCGAAGGGGATCGAAGACCAGCGGGATGCAAGCGAGGCGGAGACGCGGCGCTGCTGCAGAGATTGGAGCGGCTCGGCGGAAGTACAGGCAGAGGCGTGGTGGTGACTGGCGGAGCCGCGAGCGTGGCGGACGGGCGGTGCTGGCGGACGAGCGACGCGGACGCGGCAGCCGGCAGCTGGGCAGGGAATCGGCGACTGGGGGGCGCCGGCAGAGGGCTCAACGAAGAAGACAAACAGTGGTTCTTCTCTCCTCTCTGCTGCACGTCCGGTCACTTCTCTCTGCCGTTCACTGTTGCGGCTGTCCCTTCAGCAGAAGCTTTGTCCTTCTGCTGCTGCTGATTTTTCTCAAAAAGCTTTCTCTTTTTTCTTCTTCTTCCTTTGTGTTGATTTTCAAAGGAACCCAGGGAAAAGAAGCCCCCAAAAACCCTAAAAACGAAGGAAGAAAATTTTCTCTCTTGCTTTGAATTTTTAACCTAGAAACCGTGAGGAAAAGCCCCGTCGATGTGATAAAAAAAAAACCCAAAAAACGAAAAACTGAAAAATACTCTTCCTTTTGCGTTGAATTTTAACCTCCAAAAAAACAAAGGCAAAGTCTCGAAAAATAGAATCCCTCTCGTACAACCGTATATTCAATGTGTAGCCCCTTTGCTTTGGTGTGAAGAGTTCCTTTCATATGTCAACGGACAGGATTACGAAGAAAGAAAGCAAATCGTACTTCCTATTCTGTTTGCTTAAAAGATATCATGATTTGTCATTCTCTTGCCTCCTTTTGAGCGTGAGTCCATCTTTTGGCCATTTATGCATATCTCTTTCCTTTTGATCACGTATGCTGAATAATCTTTATTGATTTTATTTCTTTCAACTAAATATCAGCTCACTGAGTTAGTCGATTCTAGAGGTGTTAAAATGGGTCACAAACCCATTTATGACCCATTTAAATCTTAAATGGGTCATAAATGGGTCACTTGTTTATTCACAATTATAGGTTTAAGATAGGTGAGTCTTAAGTGGGTTTTAAATGAGTTGGGTTGAAAACTCATCTTTACCAAAAACATTATAATTCCTCCCTTCTCTCTTCAACTTTATAAAAATCCAAATTATAATTTTTTATTTTTATTTTCTCTTTTCTTTTTCTTCCTTTTTTTTTTTTTTTTTTTTATTTTCTTTCTCCTTCCTCCTTCCGGTCGCCGGCACGGCGACGGCCGGCGACCGGCCAGGCGAGCTCGAGCTCGCCGGCGTCGGGCGAGCTCGAGCTCGCCGGATCTGGCGAGGTGGAGGCCTCGCCGACGCCCGGCGAGGCTCGAGCCTCGCCGATCTGGCGAGACTCGAGCCTGCTGGCGTCGGCCAGGCTCGAGCCTCGCCGATCTGGCGAGGCTCGAGCTCGCTGGCGTCGGGCGAGGCTCGAGCCTCGCCGATCTGGCGAAGCCTCGAGCTCGCCGGCATCGGGCGGGCTCGAGCCTCGCCAGTTCCGGCGAGGGGCGAGCTCGAGCTCGCCGGATCTGGCGAGGCGGAGGCCTCGCCGGCGTCGGGCGAGGCTCGAGCCTCGCCGATCTGGCGAGACTCGAGCTCTCGGCGTCGGGCGAGGCTCGAGCCTCGCCGATCTGGCGAGCCTCGAGCTCGCCGGCGTCGGGCGAGGCTCGAGCCTCGCCGATCTGGCGAGCCTCGAGCTCGCCGGCGTCGGCGAGCTCGAGCTCGAGGCTCACCTGTGGCCGGTCGCCGGCCGTCGTCGTTGCCGGCGGCCGGCCAAAGAAGAAGAAGAAGGAGAAGAAAAAGAAAAAGAAAAAGAAAAAGAAAAATAAAATTATATTTTAAAAATAAAATAAAAATAATTAAAAATTTAATTTTTTAAAAAATAATTAAAAATTTAATTTTTTAAAAAATAATTAAAAATTTAATTTTTAAAAAATAATTAAAAATTTAATTTTTTTAAAAAATAATTAAATTTCGATTTTTTTAAATAATTATTTTAAAATTTATAAAAATTGTCCATTAAATTTATATTGTATAAAACTATTTTAGCAATACAATTTTTAAAAAAATAATATATATATAAAAGCTTGGAAGTATTTTAATAATATAATCTTTAAAAAAACATGGGAATAAGTTTTTCTAAATTTGTTAAATATAAAAATATATTTATTAATATGAGTTGGGTCGGGTCGGGTATGGGTTGGGTATGGGTCGGGTCGGGTTTGGGTCGAAAAATTTACATTAAACACAATGGGTCATAAATGGGTTAATGGGTCAATTTGGGTCGGACCATTAATGACCCGACCCAAACCCGACCCGACTCACCCGTTTAACGGCTCTAGTCGATTCCATATATTATGCTAAGGATAAGCGCTTTGTTCGTAAAAAGGAAAGATTCATATTTTCAATTGTCAAAAGTTCAAGATTATGTGGACACAACCATAAAGGAATCGATGAAGTATATTTCAGAACCTTGTTAGAAAATATTTAGAGTCTCATTCTCTTTCATAAACTGTCAAGGTTGTTAAAATTTATGTATCAATAGTGGTGTTGACGTGGCATCCCACAAGACTTTCAATTTTTTTTAACTAGTGATGTGGTGTTGACCCATCAAGCATCAAGGCCACTTGCAAGGCTAATGCCTATAGTCTACCGATGGTTAAGGTTGCGGTGATCTGAATAATGAATGGTCAGGGTAGCACAATCTTAGGCTAGCTAGATCTTGCTGGGAGTTGCACGACCCTAGCAACAATTGGGTGAAGAAATTAATATGAACACTAATTCATTCTACACAAAACAATCGCTGCCAAACCTATGGACTCTCTTGCACCATTTGCTTTCGATTTTATGCTAGTCTACCTTTATTTTAGTCATTTAAGGGTAAAAAGTAATATAAGTCCTATGATAATTTCGTAAAAGGTATATATATATATATATATACACACACTTTCATAAGTTGTTGCGTGACTTGTCAGCATTTTAATAACTGGGGTGCTGCACCCTCCTGCCTGCATCGGTTATTTCGAAGCTCCATGAACGACAAAATATGTACCGCTACTCCTGCTCCTTGAGGAATCGTGGAAAATGCGCTCAGAAACTGGTATCTTTTAGCATATTTTCCTAGGAATCTGTTTCCAAGGGCTCGAATCCCCGGACTCGACGGATCGGAGGACTTGGATTGGAGATTTATGGGTCAAACTAGTTCTGCGCACTTAGACACGGAAGCCTAACTGCGAACTCCTCGATACCCAAACTTGTTACTCTACGGCCGTTTGGGACTATAAATGCCGGCTCATCTTCAACCAAACAGGTCCATCCCTCTTCCTTCTCCTCCTCATCCTCCTCTCTCTCTCTCTCTCTCTCTCCCCCTTCTTCCTCTCAAACTCGCTACAGAGTACATAAAATGGATGTAGATGGAGGTGCGGGCAGAGAGTTCGTGGTGAAGTCGGGCAAGAGAGAAGTGGTGGCGGCACCACTGCCCGTGCAAGAGCATTGGCTGCCCCTCTCGAACCTCGACTTGCTCTTGCCTCCGCTCGACGTAGGCGTCTTCTTCTGCTACGCCAATCCAACCACCACCATGTCGCAGAGGCTGGGATATGGGTCCGTGGTTGGTGTTCTGAAAGCCGCCTTGGCCCAAACTCTGGTCTCCTACTATGCTCTCGCCGGAGAGGTGGTGCAGAACTCAGCCGGTGAGCCTGAGCTCCTGTGCAACAATCAGGGGGTCGACTTCATCGAAGCTTTCGCCGACGTGGAACTCCGCCATCTCAACCTGTATAATCCGGATGACACTGTTGAAGGGAAACTGGTGCCCACAAAGAAGCGAGGCGTGCTTGCTGTTCAGGTATTGATATTAGATACAGCCTCGCTATATATCGTTTATCCATCTCAAGAGATCATATCACCGTGTATGCACCCGCACCCATTTTCATCTTCATTTCACCTATATCTATAGTCTTTTTCTTATATCTTTTATTTATGCATAACCAGCGTCGAACGAAATAGTGTATCTTCTGCCTCTAGTCTATCAGTCGAATTTTCCAACTTTACTTAGAACGGTTCACAAAATTGATTTAATCATTGATATTGAAGTTTTTTGAATAGGTGTTGAATATAAACTAATTGTTTACATCACTTGGCGTGCGAATTTGACTGATTGATTTAGATACCCTTTACCATTGTTCAGAAAGAAGAATAATGCTTGGACTTCGATCACACCTAACATCATAATCTATGATTAAGACTTTGTTTGTTTCACGGAAAATATTTTCCAGCATTTAGTTATTTTAAGAAAATGAGTCAACGGAAAACTATGCTTAAATCTAACCCGAAAAAGAAAAAGAAAAAAGATCAAACGAGAAATTCGGGAAAACGATTTCCTCTTTGAAAGATTAGAAAACATTTTTCAAAATATGATTTTCGCTTCTTACTCAACCACAACGACAATAGCCCATCACAGGCGAGCCAAGGCTCAAGGTTGTTGGAATTTGGAGAGCATGAGCCTAGCTAGTAGCCGTTATGGCCAGCGATTGGTCGAGGAAGAAGGAAACAAAAAAAAAGAATAGAAAAAATAATTGAAAATATATCAATTTTCTCTAGGAAATCAAATTCCATATCAAATAGTAGAAAATATTTTCTAATTCATTTTTTATTTTTTAGCTAAGCACTAGAAAATATTGTCATTTCCTCGAAAGTGATTTCTTGGAATATATTTTTCAGAAATATTATATTTTTCCCGAAACAAATTGAGCTTGAATATTGAAAGGAAAAAGAATCTCACATTTTGCACGGGTTTCTCTTGTTTACTTGTGTGATCGTTGGGATTATACATTGGCTCATTGAGTCCATAGAGAACAGCGAGATAATAAGAGCATGATAGATGAGTGATAATAATATATCGTAGGAGGAGACTATCATTTTTTGTTTTTAATGGATAGAATTGAATTAGTGGAAAAATCTTGCGAAGGTGGACCTCAGAAGCAATCATTAATTTATTGAGACCGTAATGGCATGGCGTGGGTTCCCAGTGCCCTCAAGCACAAAAGAATTCAAATATATGTGGCAGAGGTGGGATCTCTCTTTTACCCTTGACTTCATGGGAAACATGTTAAGGTCTTATTAGATGACTAGTCAATCCTTGATTATTTTTATTCTTTTATTTCTCAAAAAAAAAAAATCATTTGATAACATTAGCTAATTTTTCTATTCACGGGAATAAATCGGTGACCATGGAATAGATTTGGAACAAAAATATGAAATTGAAAAAAATTACTTCTTTGTTTTTGGGAATAATTTATAAAACCAAATCATTTTTCTTTTCTTTTCTTCTTCTTCCTCCTCTAACTAGTTGTAGGGCTCGGCAATAGCGGTGACTGGCTAATGACCGATTAGAGATGAGGCCTAGTGACCTTGCTAGCCTTTAGCAAGGTTGGCTTTGCCTTGATTGGGTGAGGTCGAGCCTTGCTGATAGCTAGGTGAGGTTGACCTCCCCAAGGGCTAACGAATTCGCTAGCTCTTGTCTTTGGTTGGTTACTAACCATTGTCGAGGCCCGGTGATTAGCTAGTGGAGGAAGAAGAAAAAAAAGGATAAAAAAGAAAAATATCATAAAATTATTAAAAAATTGAAAGGAATTTTACTTCATAAAAAAAATTGAGGATCGTACAAAATGCATTCATGTTCTTTTTCTATTTTGGGAATAAAATTTTTGTGCAATTATTAAACACATTCGAATACTTAGAAACTTGTTTTTTTTTTTTTCATAAAATAAGGCATGTATTAACTTTAACCCAAAACGGAACTATACAAAAAAAGAGGGGACCGGGGGGGACCCGACACCAACATAAGGACTTGCACTTCTGGTGACATTAGGAAATGTCAATAGGAGTGTAAGGGGGTCATGGTAACCCAAATGAAAAGAGGGGGCTAATACTTAGAAACTAATTAAGGGAGCAAAATCAGAAAAAGCTATTTTCAAGTACAAATTGTTTTTGGAAATAGCATGGTTACCAAATACATACTAAGACTCTTAAATAATCTCTCCTCTCTTTAGTAAGTCTTGTATGAAGTAATTGGATAATGGATATCACCTTTTTTGCAGTCTCTATGATAAAGACCAAGTTCGTTTCCACTGTTAATCATGTATTTCCATGTTCGGACATATATAATAATTTATTGAAATAATATTGTTCTATATGGTCAATATGTCATTTGATAACTTCTTGGTGTAAGCTACCAAAGGTATGTCTAGAGTGTGTAGAACTAATCTTAAATCTCACCAAGGCATAAGTTTTTTTATACAGTTTCCGCGTTAGGATTGGTTCTATTCATCGAGACATGAGTTTTTCATTTGATGGAAAACATTTAGGCAACGGAGCTAAAGTGTGGAGGAATAGTGGTGGCATGTACGTTTGACCATCGGATAGCTGACGCCTACTCGATCAATATGTTCATGGTGTTTTGGGCAGAAACGGCTCGCTCCGCTACACCCATTTCCCTCCCTCCTTCCTTCCGTCACTCTCTTCTCAACCCAAGGCATCCGCTCTGCTTTGACCCTTCTCTAGACCGCATGTACATCCCGGTCTCCGCATTGCCCCCACCTCCCAAACACAAGCTGCAGGTGGATGAGCAATGCGAGACGGCGACATTGAGGGACGATGACCGCTTGTTAAGCCGCCTGTACTATGTGACCGCTGCCAAGCTAAGTGAGTTGCAGCAGAGTGCCTGCTCCAATGGAAGCAAGAGGACTAAGTTGGAATCGTTTAGCGCTTTCCTTTGGAGGATGGTGGCTGAATCCTCCTTGGTTGCTGATAATGATGACAACAAGACAATGTCAAGGATGGGGATCGTGGTGGACGGCAAGTGTAGGTTAATGAGTCAAGGCGAGGATGACAAGCCCACACCCATGTCATCCTACTTTGGGAACGTGCTGTCAGTTCCATTTGGAGAGAAGAGGGCGAGGGAGGTGGTGGAGAAGCCGCTGAGCTGGGTGGCGGATGTGGTGCACGAGTTTATAGAGAGGGCGGCAACAAAGGAGCACTTTCTGGACCTGATAGATTGGGTGGAAGAACACCGGCCAGTGCCAGCATTGGCAAGGATATTCTGCAAGCCCGGTAGTAAGGAGGAGGAGGAAGGGTCAACGGCGCTCGTGGTGTCATCCGGACAGAGGTTCCCCGTGACCGAGATGGACTTTGGGTGGGGGAAGCCAGTGCTGGGGTCCTACCACTTCCCATGGGGAGGCAAAGCCGGGTACGTTATGCCCATGCCCAGCCCGCTCTCCAACGGGGATTGGGTGGTCTACCTTCACCTCCCTAGGTCTCAGGTGGCCTTCGTTGAGTCCCACGCTCCCACCGTCTTCAGGCACTTGACCCCTCACCATCTTAACCTCCTTTGATTCTTCTTATTCTTCTTCTAAGAGTATTGTTTATGTGCCTCCTCAGCACTGTTGATTGTTGTTGTTTGTCCTATTGAATTAAAACCTTATGTTCCTTATGTGTTTTCTTCCCGTCCATTCGGTCCTTATGATTTAATCAATTCGAGGCATACATCTTCTTTGTAATTGCAAGGTGTCTCGCTTGCTCAGTCTTTCAATGTCATAAGCAATTGACGAATGTAGACATTTCGAATTGCTCATTGCATGTGAATGTCACATAAACCTTGTGTACGGGTGAGTAACTTTTCCTTGCACTACAAGATAATTACAACCAAATATACAAATTACATAATT
The DNA here is from genome assembly GCA_014182385.1 of Eucalyptus viminalis. Taxonomy (NCBI): domain Eukaryota; kingdom Viridiplantae; phylum Streptophyta; class Magnoliopsida; order Myrtales; family Myrtaceae; genus Eucalyptus; species Eucalyptus viminalis. The sequence continues at coordinate 36,592,214 of CM024530.1, forward strand.
TGTGTATCTTATAGAATTTTGATTGATAGTTACATTGAACATTTTCATATAGTTTAGAAACTATATCAAAGAAGTACTAAAAGTTCATGGACCATCAATTGAAAATTAACATGTCATTTTCATATAAAGAAAGATACACAATATCACCATCATCATATTTGTGTAAATAAACACAATGGTAAACCTTACTATGAGCGAATCTGTTTTCTTCCATAAAACTATCAAACTTTAAATACCATTTTTGCAGAGCTTGTTTTAAGCTATATTTGCTTTTCTTCAAGCGACACACTAGTCGCAACCCAATCTCACCACCCTTGATCCCTCATCATCACAAGGAAAGGAAGGGGAAAGGTTGAGTTTAGGGGTACTTGATCACGAGAGTTCCCTTATGGCTTGCGTTCCAAAAGATGTCATCACATTGCCTTTCCAATCAAGCCTCTCGTGAGCTCACTCAACGAGATCGCGAGTTCACCTAAACTCATACCCCACATGATGGTGGAGTGTCGCGACTCGTACCCACATGGATGACACACCTCGAGAGATGACGTTGGATGTAAATATCGGATTTAAGGGTACCTTTACCATGGTAGCCCTCTCAATAGTACCCTTCGCCCATAAGGATGACATCACTTCATCCTTTGGGGTACTGCCACATCAAGTATGTTAAACGATGGTGATTTTTATCCAAATTCATACCCCATGCAACGGTTCATTATACAGACTAGTTGTTTATAATAACCTAAAAATAAAATGGGAGTCGCCAATAACCTAGTTTTGGAGGTCAGTTAGAAAACCCAATCGAGGGTCAAAAGTATTCCCTCGATTCCTACACAACCAAATATCTAAATTCGGAGACTTGGGTTACGCTAATATTTCTATTACCGTCCTTTCGGTACCTAAATAGTATGTTGTGTTTTCTTAACGTGTCCATGCGTTTCTTCTTACATTTTCAAGATCATTAATTATAAATTAGGCGATCATGCATGGTTGGTCATTTTCATACTATCTATTTCTAGAAAAACAAGAAAATATAGCAATCAATGGAATTGAAATTACGAGATAGAAAGTAAACAATTAAGGAAAATGGTAAATCTATCATGCAATCCTATAAAATATAAAAGTAAAACACAATTGATAAAAATGAGAGAAAGAGAAAACATCTGCAACTCGTCGGGCTTTATACAACAAATGAAACCTGAAACATATGTCGGGAAAATGAATAATACATGATAATGGCGAAATGGATATCGACCTCCACCGTCTTCGTGCTTTCTCCATCTTCGGGGTTCTAATCTAAATCTAATCTAGAAATCTATAACTAGGTGCATACAATGAAAAGAAACAAGCATACACATCAAAACAATAAAAGACAAGACATTATGTCAATATCAATCATTTAAAGAAAGTTCAATACGAAAATCAAATTTTGTGGCCTCGGGGTTAGCCTTTGTCTTTCATGCAAGGGTCCTGTAAAGATACTTACCCAATCCATTTTATGACTTATAGCTATTATTGACCAATTGTGTTATTGCATGACCAATAACGTTTATAAGTCTCCTAATCAAGCAATTTATATGATCCCAGGGTTTTCCCTCAATATCATACATCGATCCTACCATTCATCTAAAAGTCACATGCATTGCAAAAATTTAAATATGCATGCAAGTCTTTTGAATTTTATTTCTCAACCAATCAAGCAAGAAAATGAACCGTCGGTAGGTTACTTATTACCAAGGGCATGCGCCAATCACAAACATAGGCAATTTCCAATGCATGACAGGATTATATGTATGAGGAGTACATGCGATAATTCAAAAATATATTTCAAAATCATTCATGAAAAGTTTTGAGACAAAGTGATGTTTTAGCTATGAAAGACATTCAATTACCAAGGCTAGCTTGAGGCTTGCATAAATGCACTCACAAGTATTGTAGATATTTCGAATACAATTCAAGCTGTGCCTTTTACGATGTCAAATCGAGATTTTAAAAATGTTTGAAAATATTTAGGATTAATGAATATCTAGGTTGTGGAACACATTCAATTGCCAAGGCTAGCCCAAGACTCACATAAACACACTCACAAACATTGTAGATATTTCAAATATAATTCAAACTGTGCCTTTCACGATGTCAAATTAGGATTTTAAAAATGTTTGAAAATATTTAGGATTAAGGAATATCTAGGTTATGGAATACATTTAATTGCCAAGGCTAGCCTAAGACTCGCATAAATACACTCACAAACATTGTAGATATTTCAAATATAATTCAAACTGTGCCTTTCACGATGTCAAATTAGGATTTTAAAAATGTTTGAAAATATTTAGGATTAAGGAATATCTAGGTTATGGAATACATTTAATTGCCAAGGCTAGCCTAAGACTCGCATAAATACACTCACAAGCAACGCAGACATTTTGAATATGATCCAAATCTGATTTTTCCTTAAGCCAAATCGGGTTTTGGGGAAGAACTTTTTTAGAAATTGTTTTGAAAAATATCACATGTACCAAAGTATTTTTTGAAAGATGTAATTTTGAAAAAGCCAATTGTTTAACAAAAAAGATCAAAGCACTTTGAACAATTTCCATGAAGATGGCATGGCCTAATTTCATGCACAAACTAACCTAAAATGTATAACTAAACAATCACAATCATGTTTATATTAGGAAATTTCAGAACAAATGTGTAAGAACAACAAAAATTTTCTTAAAAAATCTATATATGATTTTACAAAAATCAAACAACAAGCAACAATACATCAAAAATTTGTCAAAACAACAGGACATTCAGCTAATGTCACAAGAATTTGTCCTATCAAAATATGTCTAAAAATCATCAAATTTACACACAACATAGCCAACATGATGAAAAGCAAGTTTCATTGAAAGGTTGAGTGCAGATTCTAAATAGAAAAATGAAACAAAAATATCAAAGATCTGTCCAAACATGGGTTAGGATATGGGTCCAAATTTGATCCTATGTCCAAATTCTGACTTAGTTTTAAAAAATGGAAAATGGTACAAACAATAAGCGATTTATGTGAAATCAACGACATTAGAAACCTCTAAGTGTGCCTTACATCCTCCTAGAAGAGCTTGAGTCCAAACTAGGTCAATTTGGTATCCTAAGATTAAGATCTCTATATGCACATCAGTAACTAAGGAAACAAAACACAAGCATTCATTATAAACCTTAAAATCATTCAAAGAATGCACAAACGACATGAAGAAATCACATGAGACTTAGGATTGGATGCGAAGGTAAGTTTAGGTAATCATCTAATCCTAAATCGGCATGCAAAATGTCATACTAAAATGATTCATAATTTCTAATGGTATGCTTGGGAATCCCAAGTGTGATGAGCACTTTTGTGAGACAAATTTAATGTGCAAGATGATACTCAAATGATATGAACTAAATATGTATGCAAACCTTGCAACATGCGGTTCAATCGTCAAGAAAGCATGATCGTAAGATTTGGTCTCTAGATGACTCAAACAAGTATAGAAAGGTGCATATATGACAAGATTTCATTTCAACATTAAATTTATAGAACATGCATGATTTCAGCCATCCTCAAGATATGCATAAATCCTACTAAAAATCTCACATATAGATTATACAATGAAGAAGATTGCTCGTTAAGGGTTTGAAACTCAATTAAGATCATATGAGTCATGGAAAAAATGGCAAAACTGACAAATTATATGTCTAGCTCATGTTGCTGCAGTGCCTTTTAATTTAATGCCTTTGCCAACATAAAGACCTTGCAAAGTATACATCAATTGAACATATGTATTATGTATTTAAACTCTCATGAAGGATTTAAGATCAAATAGGTGCATTTATAGACTCAATTTCATCAAAAGAAATCTTGGACCAATGTAGGACAGATTGTCCTATGTTCAGATCGTAGTGATTTTAACCTAGCTAAATATGTCTAAAAATTTTGAAAAAAAAAAATAGAGGATATGCAAAACACTTATGTGAGTAACTTTTGTGAAGGAAAGTTATTACTAGGCTTAGATTTGACCTTACTATGCACATCTAAAAATCATGAAAATATTACAAAAGATGCACGAGCTGATTTGGAACAAAACTCATGAAGAAAAATTTGTCAAAAAACGATCATGAAAGTCGGCACAAAATAGCAAGGAGAGAAGACAGAATAGAAACAAAATTGAAAAAAAAAAAAACCTAAACTACTACAAAATCGCTAATTTTTGGAGGTATTTTTCAAAGGTCAAACGATGCTCGATTGGGGTATGCGACCTACCGTTTTAAAGCTTGAGATGTCTATTATCTAATCCTAAGAGGACTCAAGTTGAAACGAGGTCGTTTCTAACCTCATTTTGGTCAAAACAGTAACCTAGGTACAAACATATGAAAATCCAAAATAGACTCAAAAACACAATCATCACTCAAATCAACGATAAATTATTGTAGCATTCATAATCATTGATCTTAAGCATATAAAAGTTCATAATCTTGAATCTGAGCCCTGATTGATCTAGTTTCATTGGATTCGAGTTTTGAATTGTTATGTTTGTTGCGATTTCATCGGTTTCTATCGCGATCAATTGGATCAAGTTGCTAGATCACGATTAGGACTCCAAGAATGCAGATCGGACCACCATGGCTCGGATCGGGATCAATCAAACCACCGACTCAAGGAAAACAGAAAGAACCGGTCCAAAATGGACGGGCGTTGACTCACCGGTGAAGATTGGGTTGTCCGTGAAGATCCGTCAACCTATTTGGTTACCTCTAACCACAGTAAGGTCAAAGAACTATGGAACTGTAGATCACCAGCGGTTTGGATGCTTGGGGTCTTTAGCGACCGCCAGTTCACACCTAGAACAATACTGGTCCAAGAGATGGACTGAAACTAAAGAGAGAGAGTGATCTGTTTTGGGCGGGAGTTTTGAGGGAGAAAAGAGAGAAAGAGATTGAGGAGAGAGAATTTTCGTGCAAATGAAAACCTCCTTGAAAATGAAGGAACTTTTCATTTATATACTCTTTAGATTAAGCAATTTCAGTCATCGATTTGCTCCGACGGTTGAAATTTCAATCCAACAGTCAAAAATAAATTTTGAAGGCTCCATCATGATCTCGATATGTTGGGTAATTGATCTAATGGGTTTGATTTCCAAAATACCAAGCCAAAATCGAGAATTGCGTCAAAATGTCTAATTAGGGGTTAATCTGCAATTTGATGAAATTTGAGGATCAATTCATAAAAATTTGGGAAATTGAAAGTCTAGAAGTGAAATTGGCATTGAGAGGATTTTAGAACGGGTCACTCAAGGCCAAGAACCGGCCAATCTCGCTGACGCCCGTTCAAACTCGTTCAGTCCAGTGTGGTTGGATTTTGATTGGTTTGGTCCGATTCTGGCTATTTTGTCCACTTGAGACTCCTGTGAGTCAAAAAATTATGCAATTTGGTCCCTAAAGGACCAAATTAAAAAGGAATTTTATCCTTTTTACGAAAAAATTGTAAAATTGGTCATTCAAGATACTATTAAGTTAATCAAATCTTATGAACGTGACTAGGGGTCTTTTATTGACCTAATTGAATGATTATCGTGAAAAACAATGAGTCGAAACCATGTGTGCTTTTAAATTGGGCTTAAAGGGCTAAAATGGTAAAATTTGCAAATCAATAGGTAAAATTGCAAATTAACTAAAATTGAACTCAATTAGTGTCACAATTGTCCTATCTAATGAGTCACCCATATGTAAGATCGCTTATCATATTCAAATTACCGTTGAAATGAAGCGCTGGAGCTTAGGTCAAAAATCGATCTAAGCCTAATATTAAAATTGGACCTATATTCATAAAATTAAACCATAGCCAAGAATGGGTCCATTTGAATTTTGTCGATTGAAGCTTAATTGCTTGATTTTCAAATGCCTAGGAGGATAAAATTCTTCAACTTGATGAGTTCTGGTGTGAACTTTACAAAATCGATTTTGAATTTGGACTTATCTTAAGGAAATGAGTAGATGACCCATTTATTGAGCCATTTATATTTAAATGGGCCGTTAATGGGTCAAGTTTTATTTTCTAAAGCACCCATAATGGGTTTTAAAATTAAAGAGAGTGAGATATATGGGTCTTAAATGGGTCAGCTTTGCACCCATTTAAGACCCATTTATCAACCCATTTATTTTCACCCAAAGCCAAAACCTCAAAATCTCTCTCTTCTCTCTTTAACTTTACAATTTTTTTTTTTAACCTGAAATTATAATTTTTTTTATTTATTTTTCTTCTTTTATTTTTATTTTTTTCTTTCTTCTTCCTCCGGTTGCCGGCACGACGATGGCTTATGACCGGCCAGGTGAGCCTCGAGTTCGATGGATCTGGTGATGCCACCGATGCCTGGTGAGCTCGAGCTCGCCCAACACCGGCGAGCCTCGAGCTCACTGGATTTGGTGAGGCGGAGGTCTTGCCCGACGTCGGCGAGCCTCGAGCTCACCAGATCTGGCGAGGCGGAGGCCTCAAGCTCGCCAGATCTAATGAGGCGGAGGCCTCACTGATGTCCGGTGAGGCTCGAGCCTCGTCGATCTAGCGAGCCTCGAGCTTGCCGGCGTCGGGTGAGGCTCGAGGCTCGCCAGTGTTAGGCGAGCTCGAGGCTCGCCTGTGGCCGGTTGCCGGCCGTCGTCGTGGCTAGCGGCCGGCCAAAGAAGAAGAAGAAGAAAAAATAAAAAAATAAAAAAATATTTAAAAATAAAAATAATTAAAATTTTATTTTAAAAAAAATAAGAGATAATTAAAATTCGATTTTTTTAAATAATTATTTTAAAAATTATAAAAAATTTCCATTAAATTTGTATTGTATAAAATTATTTTAGCAATACCATTTTTTAAATATATAAATATATAAGTTTAGTTAAATGGGTTGGGTAAGGGTTGGGTATGGGTCGGGTCGGGTATAGGTCAAAATTTTTGCATTGCAATAAACGGGTCATAGATGGGTTAAATGGGTCGATTTGGGTTGTACCATTTATGATCTGACCCAAACTCGACCCGACCCACCCGTTTAACGGGTCTAGAAATGAGTGAGAAATAATCGTCCGTTCGCAAATTATGAAGGATCGATTTCTGGTCTCCTAATTAGGGCTCCAACGGCAATTCGTATTTTGACTCTATAAATTGTGAAATTGAATGCTCAAGAAAATTTCAAATAGTCCATTAACCAAATGTCAATGAATGAACTATACCTAATCATGACTAGAATAAAAGTAATTTTATTTTTGGTTGATTTATAACCTAAAACTGAAAAATTCAGAAATCAAGGTTTTTAATCGAACTTTGTGAAATTTTTGACATAAAAGTCAAATTGGCATTAAAGGAAATATATTTGTGAATTTACTATTATTATTTATATTTTTTTTATCAAAGGTTTGACCAATAAGTCAACCATTTAGTTGACAAAATTGAAATTAAAGCTAAATAGAATTTTTTGGGGGTCAAAAGTCAATTTTTAACCCCGGTTGACTTTTGGTCAAAGGATTGACCAAAAAGTCAAGTCCAAAGTCATTTGTTTGACTTTTCGGATTTTTTTTTTGAAAATGAGCTAGAAATTATTTTAAAACAACAATGCAAAAAAAAGAAATAAAAAACGACACTTTTTGATCGAGAGATGGGGCTCCGTCGCGATCAGAAATCCAAATCTCAATTTATTACATCTTAATAATGCGTTAATTAAAAATCACGTGTCAACAATACTATGTGCTCATTATCTCTGACTTCAAAACCTTTACTTTGCGCCATATATAACTCTTCAGCTAGGTCACCATGTAAAACGTCATTTTGTACGTCTAACCGCTCAAGATGAAAATCCTCCATTACAACTATACTTAGTAGAACTCTAATTGAAGTCATTTTAACTATTGGTGAAAATATCTTGGTGTAGTCAATCCATTCTTTTTTAGAAAAGCTTTTGACCATATGTCTCACCTTATATCTGATACCACCACTTGCTTCATTTTTAATCCTATACACTCACTTGTTTAATATCAATTGTTTAATAAGGCCTTTTTACTTTTGGGTAACTTGGTCAACTCCCAAGTTTTGTTCTAAAGTAACGAGCCCATCTCGTCTTTCATATCATGCTCCCATTGCATGTGTGATGTCTTTTTCTTTGCCTCATCAAAAGTCTCCCATTCTCCTAAATCTATATATAAGACATGGCTCTTAATAATATTTGCTGGTGGATCAAAATTATCTTTGACTTTCTCACACGTGTAGACTTCCTCAAGACAAGTTCTTCAAGGTTGTTAGTCTACTTCAAGTCACTGTGTTCCTCTTAAACTACTTTTTTTTTTTATTTATTTATTGATAATAGGCTCATCTTTAACCTTATCCTCTAGTGCACTCTAATTTGCTGGAATCATCTTCAGGTACATTGTGTCCAGCTCAAAATATTCTAGTTCTACTGCCTTCTCATTCTCTATCTAACGATCCTTGTACCTTTTTTTTTTTTTTTTTTTGTGGAATACCATATTCCGTTAGCGGATGACTTTGTTATTCTCATAATCCCTAAGCTTATAGCCATACTCATCATCACCATATCTAATAAAGACACTTCTAGGATTTAACATCAAGCTTTTTCCTTAAGCATCAATAAGATCATATGCAATGCAACAACATACTTGTAGATATGAATAATTAACTTTTTACCTGACCACTGCAATTGCAGTATTTCTCCATCCAACGCACTAGATGGACTCCAGTTGATAATGTGAACAGCTGCACTAACTGTAATGGCCTATAAGTGTAGCGAGAGACCCTCGTGTAGCCTTATGCATCTCACACATTGTAGAATGGTTCTGTTTATTCTCTTAGGTACATCGTTTTCTTGAGGGGAACAGTCTTAAACCGTTGTATGCCTTCTTGGCTCAAGTATTCTGCAAATTCCTTGCTCATGTATTTACCACTATTATCAAACTTCAGAGCTTTGATTGGATCAATTATCTCTTTTTCTACCATGGTTTTCCACATTTCGAACATCCTGAATACTTATGAATTTTCTTTGAGAGTATAGACCCAAGTCTTCCTTGTTGTATCATCAAGGAAGATGACGAAATATTTCTTACCACCATAAGAGAGTTGTTGTGTTTGCCCCACTCATCAATATGAACTCTAACTTTCGACCTTTATTTTGTTACCCATTCAATTGAAAACTGACTACTATCTTTTTTTCTTTTTTTTTAATAAATGCAATTCTCATAGAAATCCAACTCAACTTTTGGCAAACCTAGAAGTAATTTCCTTGAATGTAATTGCTTTACACACTTCATCAAGATGTCCCAAACGATAATGCCAAAAAGTAGACAAATTACCTATAGTCACTATACTTGCAACCATATCACTAATATTGTCTCCTCGGAGAAGGTAAAGTATACTCGTATGATTTCCCTTTGCTACGACTCTTGCCTTTAAGGTTATCTCCCACTCTTCACATCCAAAGGTTGCTACCATACCTCCTTGGTCAAGTTTCCTATTTAAGATGCTATTTTTCTTTAATTTTGGAATATGCCTGGTTTCATGCAAAACTAGACATTCCTTACCTGAGATGTTCACAATTGCATATCATTTTCCAACAATTGGACACATATAGCCATTTCCCATAACCACTTACCTGAAATCTCCACTGGCATAATTAGCAAATATATCTCTTTGTGAGGTGCAATGAAAAGAAGCACTGGAATTAATAAACCGCTTATCTATTGTCAAGTTAAACTTTGCGGACAGGCATAATTTCTTTAGCAAAGGTTCATCGCCAACCACATTAGCTCATTGATTCTCATCATATTACTTTTTTTCTAGGCTTCACACTGAAACCTCCGGTATCGAGTCTAGTGACAAAATCAATACTCATCTTTTGCAACTTGTCTCTTTCCCATTGATTGTGACTTACTATGTCCGCTGAATTTTCCTCCACTTTTATTCTATGGTTCTCTTTTGCTAGTGCCTTTGAAGATGTAGATGTCGAAAAATTATCTCCACCTAGGACTTTTTTTCACATCTCTTCATCCATCCAAAATCAAATCATCCTTCATGGTGTTTGAAATTCCTTGCAGTGTCGTATTGTAACTTTTTGGAAGGGAACATAAAAATAATAAAGTTTGAAACTTCATATCCAGATTTATGCTTGTGGATTCCAACTAACTCGTGACCAATGTGAAACTATCAATATGTTTTGCCACAAATAACTTCATATTAATCAATTTCTTCAACAAAAATAACTGATTTGATGTGGACGGTTTCTCATAAATATTCATTAGAATATCCATGGCTTCTTTTGCAGTTTTTGCTTTCACAATTTTGTATCTTGTCCATTTCATTAGCCCTAGACGAATTGCACCTAATGCTTTTTGTCAAGAATTTTCCACCCCAATTTTGCTACTAGATCTACCTCCGTGATCTTGGGAATAATTCTCAATTTGGAGTTTCCACCATCTAAAATCCTGCCCATTGATCTTGTCGATTCTAATTTTATCTTTTGTCATGTTGTTTGCTTTCAATTGAACATTATCGAAAAACCTTCTACGCTCTCAATTAGCCAACCTAGGCTTTGATACTAATTGCTAGGAAATAGCACGCCAATTCTAGAAAAATAATGCTTGTAAACAATTTGCCCAAGTAGAATATAATAATAAAGAAAAAAAATTGAAAGAACACATTAGAAAATTTGTTATTGAAGTTCATTCAAACCTGGACTATGTCTTTGCATAGAGGTACTCTACGAATCCATTGGACATTCAAGAAAGTTGAAATACAGCTATGATATTTTCTCGAGATAAGGGCACAAAAAGGTTGATTCATAAAAAAAAAAAAAAAACTCACTTTTTCTTCTCTCATTTTATTCTCTCTATTTTCCTTTTCAACCACTTGACTGGTAACGTTTAACTATTATTGATATAAAGGTGTAACTTTTAACTTAAAATCGAAATTAATGGAAAAAACAAAAAAGCCCCTAAAAAGATTTGGCTTTATCCGCCAACAAATGTTCCATTTTATTGATCAATCTCATGCTCAAGTATCTAGCCATAATCACGTACAATGCCTGTAAAAGGTCACCAAGATTCCCTTATTGGTTAGGTCTCCTCCTATTATCAGCTAGTGGCTCTACCCACAAGATATTTTAAACTAGTATGTGCATACTCACACACCTCTCAAGGAGTTTACGGAGACACTAAGTATAATCCATCAACCTCAATATCTAGAAATCCACAATTAAAATAAAAAAAAATCATCTTACAATTTTGGTTTAATAACCAAATCACAACTTTTCACCATCACAATTCGAATATTGATGGTCAAGTCCATTGATTAATCTCTATTAAATCACATTTTATATATCACAATACATTTCGCAAACTACTTCAAACTTGATTTCGTAAACTAGTTGACAAATTAGTAAGTAACCTTTCATAAACCATATTTAAAATCAATGAGTTCTCATGAGTCTTTCCCAAAAGACTTTGCAAACCCATTTGCAAGCAATCGGCTTAGATTGTAATCAAAAGATAACATTTTCACATCTAATATACGAATGGTAGTAAATGCTTGATCCAATTTATGCAAGGAATATATTCGTTCTTAACTTATAACATAGCCAATTTATTTTATTTTTGAAGCATGAATTTATAAACTCATAGAAGAAATAATATTACTCACCTAAAAAAAACCGAAAACCAACCTATGGCGGTTACTTAAGACGTTGCACTTGCATTCCTATCAATAAATTGAAAAACGATATTCAAAACCGAGTAACACAATATTAACAAACAACTCGACTAAACTACGTTTAATTGTACATAAATGACTTCTATGTGTTCATGAGTAACCTCGTTCAAAGCACACATTCATCATTTTCCTTACATGTATCATCCATTATGCAAAACTCGCACGTGAACTTCAAAATTTTGTTTCAATCAAACTGTGCTTCATAATCGAATTTCTTCAAACCCCAAAGCTTCACAATGCCTTTATCAATCATTTGCACATAAATTTAAGCTTAAGAGCTCCTCAATCGTCCATCAGAATCCACAGAAGTCCGAACTCGTGCCCTAAATCAGAAATTGACTCCAATTAGATGAATGATCAACTTGAATACTCATCAGGTGTCGCGACATGTAGTTGATTCGGCTAATCGTGGAGTCCTGATTGGCCAGGCACTAAAGTTTTCTCTCTTTTCTCTCTTTCCGCTTCTTCTTCTTCCCAGGATGAGCTCCCTCTAAGTTTCCTTCGTTATTCCCCAGAGACGTCTCACTTAATCTGATGCGGCTTACAACGGTGATGATGCGGCTCACAACCAAATTAATAATGTTGTCGATCGGCTGCGGTTGTTTATGGACAAGTTTAATGTCAATGTCTATTCAGATTCCACAACTGGTGCACGAGTTAAGAAGGGTCTTCATTGTAATGTTATTTTAAAGAGTCTGTTAGTATTTCTATGTCTTGACTATTGTCTAGTTAATGTTTTGTAAATTCCTAGGATTTATCTCATTGGGATTATAAATATATTTATGAACCATTTAATTGTAATAGTCATATAGCAAGCCTATATAAAAGCAAGTATTGTAATCGTTTCTGATAAGGTGAAATAAATAAAAAAGCCTACATGTCTCCTTCGCTTCCTTCACTTGTGTAAGTTGTGAGTAGTTCACCTTCAAATTATCCCATCAAGCAATGCCGTCACGGGCAGCGGTGACTCAAACAGCAGCTAGCACAGGATTTACGACAACAATCGCAACAATAATGATGGACTAGTGATCACTGAGATAAACACGGTTGACGGATGGAAACAAGCGGTCATCTTTAGTTACTCATGGTGCCTCCTCTTCGTTCGAATGCGTCATTGCCTCTAGCAATTGGTGTAGCCATCTGACCTGGGAGAGAGTAAATCACGTCGTGTACCTGTATATTCAAATGAATCCTCCTTTTTTTCTCCTCTCCTTTTCTCCCAAAATACCCCCTCTAAATCTCGCCTTCAGTCTCCTTTTAACAGAAAAACAAAAGGGAGGAAGAGCTCCCTGAAGTCCATCCCGAAGTGCGCGTTCGTCTTCTTCCATCACGTTCTGTCCATGCTTAGCTAAACGTGTTCTTGCCTTCTTCCAGCTTGCTGCTGTTTCTTCCTCTCCCTTCGGCCGTGAATGTTGACCCGCTCTTCCCAAAATTTCTGATTCGTAGCTGAACAAATATTCCCTCTGAACCTTGCTTTCTTCTTGTCTGTCACATGTTTCTTTGCTGTTCTTTTTTTTTTTGTCTCCACATGCGCACACACCCTTTTCTATCTCCCCTCTATCGCGTGCTTCCTTGTCCGTTCATTCGCTCACCTCCTCAAGAAAAACGCTTCTTCATTTGATACCTACTCAGCCTACGCTTATCATGATGCCCGCGCGTAAATATGCTCTTGCGTCTCATAAATTACGCTTCATTTCCTCATGTCTCCTTTTAGCCTTTCTTTGACCACCGAATTCAGAAATTCAAGCTTGCTTAGGCTGATCAGTGACACCTTCAAAGTAAATTAAATTGTATGTGTAAATGATTTATTTAAAATCCCAAAGTTGCGATTGGTATAGGCTGGGGAGAGTTCGCGCTAAGCGACGATACCATCTCTTTAAGCTCCGTTTGTTTCCTAAAAAATATTATTCTTGAAAAAGATTTTACTCATTTTTCTAGTAGTTAGTTCACTTAGGAAAATGAGTTAATAGAAAATGCTTTCCAATTAAAGAGAAAATATTCTCCTACCCAAGTTTAAATTATGAAAGATGATTCCCTTTGAAAAATCAGAAAACATATTATAAAATATGACTAGGTACTGCAGCTTGAACTTGAAACTATGCTTGGGCATGGAAACCCAATGTTGGTTTTTAGGTCTCCAGTAGCTGGGCCTTGGACCTTGGTGCTTGAGCTTGAGCTTGGCCTTAAACCCATAGTGCCCATGTTCAATGCCCTGGCACTCAAGCCTGAGACTATAAAGGCTATGCTCAAGTCCTTGACACTCAGGCCCAGGTCCTCGGCGCTTGAGCTTGGGTCATTGATTAATGAAACATTTCTTCTTATAAAAAATATTTGAAAATCAAATTTGTATTTAATATTTGTTTTCTTTTTTTCTTTTCTTATTGCTTCATCCTCAGCCAGTCGCCAGCCACAACAATAGCCAGCGATTGGCCGTAGATGAGCTCAAGCCTCGTCTAGATTTGGCGAGGCTCACCTCCCTAGTTCCGGTGAGCTAGGCAAGGCTCACCTCCCTAGATCCGATGAGCTAGGCAAGGCTCAAGTCTCACCCAAGGTTGCTAGAGGTCTGTTGACGACCAACCACTAGATCTCCAACAATTGAACCGCTCGACACAGTCAACAAAGAAGCACTCTGATTGCAAGCAAGGGCGTCAGAGAGGCAAATAAACATAAAATTACATGAGTAGGAAACACCAAGCGCATCAATTCAGAGAGAGAATAGAGAGAGACCTGAGGTGTTTGTTATGCGTAGGAGTCCAGACGAGGAGATAATGAAGGTTTCAAGAACAAAGGAGAAGGCCCGGAGATAGTCGGAGGATACCGGAGTGCAGACGAGTCATCGCTGCCATTTTCTTTCTGCGGTTGCTTGTCTTCCCACTGGGTCGAAGCTTGACTGTGCTACGAAACCTTCTTTCATTCAGGAAAATTGCAGAATTGGTCGCTATTTGATTTCGATCTTCATACCTCGGCTGACCTCTGGCAACGTCTGGTGAGGCTCGAGCCCCACCAGCCTATGATGATCTTCACTGTAAGAAGAAGAAAGAAAAAGAAAAAATAATATTAAAAAAAAACAAATTTTTTGATAATTTTCCTCACAAAAATCAAATCAAATTTTCCATACCAAATGACAGAAAATATTTTTCAGTTAATTGTTAGATTTTAGCCAAAGATGTCAAAAATATTATCATTTTCTTAAAAAAATATTTTTTAGAAATGTCACATTTTTTACGAAAAAAAGAGAACCTTAATGAGTAACCGTTTATGCCCAGCTAATAATCCATTAACTTGTTTTTAATGGTTCACTTCAAAAAAGGTCGTGATGTTGGTGATCTAGTGTTGCGAGCCTAGACCCGATTCCGCGATAGAGGAGAACACAAATAAGTGGTGCCGGCCCATGGCGATGGCAAAATGTAGATCTTATTCTGTTCAATAATTAAATAAAACGAACTTAGCCGCACCTTTGAGAACGGCTAGTGCTCTTGTTTTTTTCGATAGGAGGTTGGCTTAAAACGATAAAACGATGATTTGTTGCCTTGGGTTACCTTAGCCGACAACCTAAGGTGACAAAATTCAGATTTGGCACCTTCGGGTCAGCTAATACAACAAAAGTCAATTTCGTTCCTTTATGGTATTTTTTGAGAGTATGGAAGTTTTAAACTTGGTCATCTTTATATCATCGAGAGCAGTAGAACTTAAATCAATATTCTATGTCCTCCTACAATAAAATGTTTTAGCTACTTATTAAACCTTTTTTCAATCAGATTAATCTATCATTTTGTGGTTGGAGTTTCATGAAGCGTATCTAGACGTAATAGTTTGCATGCATTGGTGACATCTGTGCAACATAAGGGTTATGATCATATTACAAGAGAAAAGGATCATAATTACTACTTACACATCAAGAATGCAAAGAGATCCACACAAAGAATGAGATTAATACAGTTATGATTAGGCTTAATAAGTACCTAAAACATTTTATTGTAGGACATAGAAAATTTATTAAGTTCTATTGTTCTCGACAATATAAAGGTGACCAAGATTTAAAATGTGCATACTCTCAAAAAATACCCTAAAGGAACGAAATTGACTTTTATCGTGTTAGCTGATCCTACGGTGCCAAAACTGAATTTTGTCACCTTAGGTTGTCGGCTGAGGTGACCCAAGGCAACAAATCATGGTTTTATCGTTTTAAGTCTACCTCCTATTGAGAACAATCTCATTCTTTGTGTGGATCTCTTTGCATTCTTGATGTGTAAGTAACAATTATGATGCTTTTCTCTTGTAATATGATCATAAACCTTATGTTGCACAGATGTCACGAATGCATGCAAACTATTATGTCTAGATACGCTTCATGAAACTCGAACCACAGAATGACAGATTACTCTGATTGAGAAAAGGCTTGAACGGGATTTATTGTATCAGAAATAATTGTTTATCACACAATCACCAGAAACTACCTAAATTTAATTCATCGATGAATGATTGAATTTGCTGTATTTTATAGTAGTTATTCTAAATGTAATAAACAATTGGTCGAGGACTGTGGTCCTCATCAATCCAACATTCACTGCACAGCAATTCCCTTAATTTTTCTCACGGCAAAAGAAATTCCCTTCATTTTTCTCGTGCACGAGGACCGTGGCTTTCATCATAAGATATTTTAATTTAGTTCCCATAGACACCTCCGAGGGACATTGGATTGCGTAAGGCACTAAATGAAAGATAAATGAGGCCCTCCCGTTTTTGCTAGTGAAAAGGAATGACATGCAAATAATGTCTAATTCTAGGATCTTACATTGCATATATGTGCACGTTTCCTATTCTCTAAAAGTATTTATTTCGAGAATAGGAAAGGGAAAAGAAAGAGAGAAATGATGTAGAAGCATTGTGTTATAGAAAGCAAGAAAGTTCGAGGGATTAGCAAGGAGAGCAAACTTGCCTAATCAAACTACAATGTTATACCGACAAAAAAAAAAAAAAAACTACAAAGTTATGGTTTAGTGATAGTAATTACGTCACGTTAAAATATGAAGAAATTTTTTTACCTGAGAGGTGTGGCGATAATTGTTAAGATATACGCGTGAGTTATATTAGACAAGTCTCACATTAGAGAATTAGTATGGTGTGGCGTTATTAATATATCCTAATTGACTCATAACTCATAGGCTTAAGTTTATGAGTGAAGGTAAGTCCAATTGAATATGTTGAAGGGCTCGGACTTGGGCTCCATCTTCACGATCTCCCTAGGTGAAGATTTTTGGTTTCTATTGCGCATTCTTAATAAATGATATCAGAGGCAATGGTCAATTGATGCTCCACCCCCAATTTGTTCTGACTTAAAAAAGAAATTTCATTATCAAAGCTTGTTTCCAGTGGAAATAGCCATCACGGTTAGTTTGGCGAGAAGAGAACATGGATAGTTGGTATGGTAATGCAAGATAGAGGCCATGGGTGATGTAATCCCGAGTTAGCAATTGATGATGATTGTTGTGCATAGTTACAGGGGCATTACAATGGCGGGGAGATTCAACTTGAGATAAGTTGATTTAGAAAGATACCTAAATTATAGGGAGTATATTTAACACTGAGCTCACACATGAAAGGGAGATTATTGAAATACACATGTGACTTATGTTAGAAAAATATCATATCGGAAAATTGTAATAAGCTTATGTGTGAGAGGGAGATTATTCAGATACATGTTGAGTTATATTAAAGAAGTCCCATATGTGGAGCAATTAATATAATTTTAATTGGCTTAAAACTCATTTACTTAAGATTTTGAATGAAGATGAATCCAACTAGTTATGTTGATAGGTTCAGATTTGTGCTCCCTCTTTATGATCTCCCAAAGTGGAAGTATCGGACTTCTACTGTATGTTTTTAACACTAATCACTAGCAATGATCAAATTAAAGAACATCTGCTAACTTATCATTGAATATTTTACTCTTAGAATAAGAGTGTCACGAGATAGAAACGATGTATTTAGTCATACAACGAGATAGATGAGATTCGGAGTTAAAACAAAAGGAGTAAAAAATCAGGCAAGAACGAAACAAGAAACCGAAAGGATTTGTACCAGCGATATACTCTTGGTCGAGGACAGCTGTCCTTATGATTTCATTGTTCACTGAATGACGGTTCCCTTTATTTTTCCAGTGTACGAGGACCGGAATGGTCCAACAAAAAAGACAAGCAAATAGTCCGGAACTGATGTGGTCCAATAGCGAGTAGTCCATATAACGGGTGGATGGTCCCTGGACCTCGCACGCTTTGCACGTTTGACAAGTTTCAGCGATCGAAAAATTGAATATAACCGGACGAGACATATGGCAAAAGTCCGATTCGCTACCTTGCCAAATTCAATTTGAGTTTTGGCTCTTGTTGGCCAAAACTCACGCTTTGGGACTAAACTATCATATTTTCAGGATGCAAGGCCATCGACCATTAATTAGATAAGCCTTATTCACCCACTAGAAAGGTTTAGGAAATAGGTAGAGCCATTCCTAATAAGCCTCTTCCCCAGCCCATCAAGCAAAAAACTCTCTTAAACATCCTAAACAGTCCAGAATAACCTAGGGTCCTGCCACCTATCCTAAGTTATTCATTCACTGAGCAATGCTAACGGGAAAAAAATCCGCGACAAATCCCTAATAATGGCATTTTTTGGTAAATTCATCAATGTGTATATAGGAATAATACATTTAACTGCTAAAAATAGGAAAGTACAAATTTACACATCAATATATTCTATTTAAATAAAGTAGAGGTATTGAAGACTTCTTAATTACTAAATTTCTCCTATTGACAGAGCAATTTATTAAGTTTGCAATACTTCTTATGCAAGGGCCACTCTCACCTGCAGCTGGCTATGGCCTACGTGGGGTCCATGACTCTTGTTGGTAACAATGAATAAAAATAATATAAAATAAAATAAAAATTACTTAAAATTTTGACTTGAGAGCCCAGATCTAGCGAGGGCTTGTTGGTCCTTGCCACCGGTTGGCCGAGGTCACCGACCCTTGACTAACGCCCCACGACCCCAACCGACCCTCCCCCACCGTCGCTAGCCCTTCCAATGATGATGAGGAGGCAACAACAAGGGCTTGGCCATTAGTCGCCTACAATGTTCATATTCTTCCTTTAAAATATATATAAACATATTAATAAATTTAAATTTAGATATAATTAATTAAATAATCTAGTTATATAAAATAATGTTGTTTTTGCACCTAATAGCAAAGTGGATGGTTCATTCCCTTCACCAGTAGCTGCATTACCCATCATGTGGAAACAAAATATTGGCACATTTTTATAGCACAAGTATCACTCCTTACGAAAGACAGGCATGCAATCTTTAATGTTTAGTTTCGAGCTACTGAGACTGGATATTCACATTCTTATCAACTAAACTGAAGATATGCACGGTCCCTCTGATCCATTCCGTTCGTAGTGCTGAAGTTATTCTTGCCTATGCTCTAGTGCTAATTTCATTTAAACTTCAAATCTAACACCTTATTTTCATAGCCTGGTAGGTGGCAACCAATTACTCTACTGGAGACTCACCTAGAAATCGAGTACTCTCTGATAGATAATCAGGGGAGTTTTTCACGTGCCAGATTATGCACAAAGCAACTCCATCACGTAACTTATCGTAGCAATTTAAAGAAAAAACAAACCCTCGAAACGTAATGTGACCGTGCATGGCACAGTGAAGAGGTAGAGTCTATAAATTGCATGGAAGCAGGATTGCATCTCCACAAGCCTTTCCATCTAGAGAAAAAAGAATTATCAGTGAGAGTTCAGGGAGAGGGAGAGGGAGAGAGAGAGAGAGAGATACATACCATGGGAGGCGGCAGCACAAGGCCATGGACTGAGCTCAGCGGCGAGACCAACTGGAAGGACATGTTGGATCCTCTCGACGAGGATCTCCGGATGTACCTCATACACTACGGAGAACGAGTCCAAGCCATCTACGACGCGTACAACGGCCAGGAGGAGTCTGGAGACGGCTACGGCATGCCCCTGTACCCGATGGACAAGCTCTTCTCTGAAGTGGGTCTCGAGACGGAGAACAACAAGTTCAGGTATGTGGTGACCCGGTACTTCTACGTGCCGTCGCACGCTACCTTTCTGGTGCAGCCGGACAGGTCTTGGGCCGGGTATGTAGCAGTGAGCACCGACGAGGGGACCCAGGCATTAGGGAGAAGGGACATTTTGGTCACTTGGAGAGGAACGGCGAATCTCCTGGAGTCCATAGAAGATATTCGAGATGATTTGGCCCCGGCGACCAACATTTTCAAGGACGACACCGATACTAAGATTCACGCTGGCTTTTTAGATTTGTATACGAAGTCGGATCTTCTAAATGAGTACACAAGGCGTAGTGCCAGAGACCAAGTATGAAACTTTCACTCCATTTATAGATTGTTCTTGCTAATTTACCTCCCGAATAAGCTCCAAATTGCCTTCACCTTTTTTTAATTATATATAAATCTAAAAATATGATAAGATATAGCAAGTGATGTTTGGATTACTTTGTCAAATTAAAACTGGCATTGATGGACAACTTTGGTCAGGTTCTAAGGGAGGTCCGGAAGCAAGTCGATCTCTATGCCGGCAAAGGTGAGACAATCAGCATAACAGTGGCCGGCCACAGCCTGGGCGCGGCTTTGGCAACGATCAATGCGCTGGACATCGTGACCAATGGCTACAACGCGCCCACCGACCACCCCGAGAATGCCTGTCTCGTGACCGCGTTCCCCTTCGCCAGCCCCAAGGTCGGGGACGAGAACTTCCAGGCGAAGTTCTTGTCGTCCGAGAAGCTCCGCGCACTTCGAGTGACCAACGCCCTCGATATCGTTCCCTTCACCCCTCCAATCAGATATTACCACGTCGGAGAACAGCTGCTGGTCGACTCGCGCAAGTCCCCGGACCTGAAGCCTCTCTACAGCGGTTTGACTGGCGCCGTGGCAATCGGGCATATTTTGGAGACGTACCTGCATCTAATCGCGGGCACACAAGGGATCGATAGCAACAAATTCGATCTTGGCGAGCGTCGTGGGATTGCGCTGGTGAACAAGGGAATGGATGCTCTGAAGGATAAATACAAAATTCCGGCGTCTTGGTTGGTGGCCAAGAACAAGAACATGGTCCAGGATGAGGTCACTGGAGACTGGAGTTTGGCCCCTCCGTACATCCCACCTCCACCAGAAGATAATTAGAACGAATAATCGCAAGCTGTGTGATCAGCTATTACCAATTGTTGCTGCTTTATCACTTAGCAGTACCATAATAAAGGTTCGTAATGCAAAAGTGGAGTGGTTTGATTGAGTTGTATTGGTGGTACTAAGTTAAGTGTGTTGTACTAGTGGTCCTAAGTTATGTGTCTCATCTTTTGGTTTACCTTCATGTCATGAAATAAATAAGGTCTTAAATGAATAATAATGATTGATTCAGTATCATTTGTTTTCTTGCAGTAGTTTAATTGTGTAAATCTTGATTTCTTAATTTGCCCTCCTTTCTTTATTTCTAGCCTTCTATGTTGAAAAATCTTATTTGAGTTCACAACTAAACCTGTCGACACCTAGTTTTTTTCTCAAACATATATTAATGAAAGTCTCAAAAAAAAAAAGAAAAAAAGAAGTAAAAAAATGTTTTAAAAAAATGTTTACAAAAAAAAAAAAAAAAACGCGTGGGAGAGGCCGGGTCGGGCCGAATCCGACCTCGACCCAACCCGCCCTTCCTTCCTTCCCTGCGCGGCCCAGCCCATCTTTCTTTTCCCCCCTTTTCTCCTTTTCGCGCAGCCAGGCCCGGCCCAGTCTTCCCTGCCCTTCGGCCCGGCCCATCCCAGCTTGTCTTCTCCCTCCGGACGAGCTTCGCGTGCGATCTGCAGAAAAGAAAGGAGAGGACAGCAGCAATGGAGAGCAGGGGATCGCGAGGGGCAAGCGGGCGGCGTGATCGGCGGGTCGGGAGCAGTTCGGCCGGCAAGTTGGCAGCGGCAGAGGCCATGCGCGCCGGCCGGTTGCTCTCAAAAGGGGGGCGACTCGCTCATTTGCGAGAGGAGAGGGTTCGCGGAGAGAGAGAGAGAACTGGAGAAACCGAGAGAGGATATGGTTTTTTGGGAGAAGGGGCGATTGAGGGAGAGCGACTGAAAGCGAGGAGTTCTCGGGTCGATTGGCGCGCCTGAGTCTTGTTCAACGACCCCGGTCGTTATCCTCGTCGTCCCGACCTGGTCACCCCTGTAACCAAACCTCTCCAGTGAGTTTCATTTTTCCGGTAAGAACCTCCCTTCTCCCGAGGATCACGCCTCGGAAACATTGTGGGGGCGGTCGGCCATTGCTTGATTCATCTCGAGCTCGCCCTCCCGCCGCCATCTGTGAGCTGGTAGGGACCCCCACGACCAAATGCTCGCTCCTCAAATCTTTTGGTGCCTCACCCTAGTTTGGCCAAGCCAAGAAACCGAGACTTGTTCTTTTTGTTAGTCCGTGTGCGTTTTGGGTTTTACAGAGCTACCGCAGACCATTTGTTTGACAAAATATTTGAACCAAGGTCGCACATATTTTCCTCCGATTTTCAGTCGCTGAAATGTGTTGTGATAGGTGTTGCTTAATGGTGATCTTTTACTAACCTCAACACATGGTTTTTTTAACTCTGTGGTTCAATGTGCCTTTGTGGCCTTTGTGTGGTAAATGTTGGCATGTTCATAAGTGAGAGTAGATGATGGTCGGGTGGTGATGGGAGTCTCGGTTATGTTGGAGTTTGGAGGTGTTATCACCCCTTTGATTGCCCGGAGTTCACATTCCATCTTCGGCTCCTTTTTTGTTCTGCGATAACAGGAGCAAGAAGACCGCGTGAGGCTGAGTAAAGTGGCCAATAGGAGATGGTGTTGGGCTTATTTTGGTGAAATTGAAAAGGGCGTTGCTGTAGGTTAGTGCGGGCTTTGTTTTAGAACTCATACTTTGGTGCGGAATGTTAAAAGAGTCATGCTGGACGATGGGTTTAATCTGGTCTATGGAGCTTTGACCTCCACCGAGTCTCGATCGGTTGGGTTAGATGAGTTTAATGAGTCTGGGTTTGCTTTGGCTTTAGTGGGTTTGGATAACTTCGGGCGTGCAGAGGGGATGCGCGAAGAAAAAGAAGAAGACCAAAAGGGAAAAGAAAAGTAAGAGGAAAAGAAAAGAAAAATGAAATAAAAAGGGGTAATGAAAAGAAATGAAAAAAGACAAAAGGGAAGAAAGGACGGCAGATGGGGACGTTGGGTGGAGAAGTAGGGAGTGCAGTGAATTGGCTAAAACAGGGAAAGGACAAAAAGACAAAAAAGAAAAAAGAAAAACTAAAAGACTAAAAAAATTTCGTTTTTATTTGATTGGGTCGGGTTAGCGAGTCGGATCAGGTTTATCCGGTTTGAACGCTTTGTCTCGAATATTAGGAAAACTCAAAGGATCATACCGCTTTCTATAGACAAGTTGGTTGGCACACTTCAGTCTTATGAAGTGGAGCAAATCAACGAGGAAAAGATCCCAAAGATAAGAAGTCGATTCTTTAAAATCTAACGATGATTCGATGTTACTGACTTTGAAGATGATTTGGACGATGAAGAGCTAGCACTCATGATAAAGAGGTTCGGAAACTGAACAAAAATGGAATAAGATTCAATTGGAAGAAGTAGAGCACTCAAAAATTTCAAAACAAATCAACTGAGGATGATGAAGCCAACAAAGATGTGATCTGTTTTGAACGCAATAAAAAGGGATATATTAGACTCAACTGTCCTCTGTTGAAAAAGAAGAAGGGAAGAGATGAGAAAAATAGAAAGGCACTCAAAGCAGACACATAGAGTGATATTGAATGCAAAGAAAGTGATGAAGGTTATGTCAATATTTGTCTAATAGTAAAATTAGAATCAAGCTCGGACTACGAGATAAATTCAGACTTACACTCAGATAGCGAAATCAAGGTAAGCAATTTAAAAATTCTTACTAAAGTCTCGAAATATATTGATGAACTTTGTCTTAGTTTCAAAACCTCTCTTAAAAGGATTTTCGAGCTAAAAAGGGAAAATTCTATACTTAAGCAATAGGAAAATTCTTGGAAAGAAAAGTTCGAAAATTTACATAAAAGTTTTGTTGTTTTAAAAGAAAACGCAGACTCTCTTTCAAAAGAAAATACAATTTTAAAAAGGGACATATCAAATATCTCAAAAGGTTTTCAATAGGATATGAAATGTTAGAAAAGATTCTTTCAAGTACAAAGACCTTATTTCAACAAACCGGGCTTTGGAATGACTTGAAACTATTCCTCTAATTGATTTTCCAAAAGTAAATAAAAGAATCAAAGACCTACAAATTTTTTTTACATAAACCATTTTTAAAAAGTCTTTGTAAAACCTGTTGGTTAAAGTGTTCTCAAATGTTCAAAATGCAACAGTTTAGAATATTTTAAGAAAGAATGCCATATGGTTTGAAGACCTGTTAAAAAGGAATGGACAAAAATCGTATATTGCACTAACTCTCCTGGACCCAAGAAAATATAGGTACCAAAGAAAGTTTGAGTTCCATTTTTAATTGCAGGTCATTATCAAGAAAAAAAGTTAAATGGTATTTGGATAGTGGCTGTTTTGAAACACATGATTGGAGATTCAAGCTGTTTTATAAAACTTATGCAAATAAATGGTGGAAAAGTCTCTTTTGGTGAAAACGACAAATGAAGTATTGTTAGGCGCGGAACTGTAAAGATTAGAAGTCTCACAATCAATAATGTCTCATTGGTGAAATGATTAAATTACAATATACTTAGCATTAGCCAATTGTGTGACATTGGATTCAAGATTAATTTCAAGAAAGAATATGTTCGGGGAACTAGTAAAGATCTTTCCTAATCTTTTATTGGACGAAGACATTGGAACATTTATCTTATGGATATAAAACAGAAAGATCTCAATGTCTAATATCAATTCAAGATTAAGCGAATCTATGGCATTGAAAGCTTGGCCATGTTGACATGAAACAAATTGCCAAGATCTCATCCAAGAAGCTTGTTTGTGGACTACTGAACCTGAAATATCAAAAATCTAACTTATGAACACCATGTGTGTTGGAAAAACAGGTTAGAAGTTTTTTCAAACCAATAAATCAGGTTTCTATTAATCGTGTTTTGCAGCTTCTGCATATGGATTTATTTGGACCAACCAGAACTCAAAGCATTGGTGGAAAGAGATATTGCCTAGTAATTATGAATGATTACTTTCAATTTACTTAGGTTTACTTTCTAGCAAGTAAGTTTGAAATATTTTCTCACTTTTCAAAGTTTTCAAGAAAGTTTAGAATTAGAAAGGATATGTTATTTTAAGCATACGGACAGACCATGGAGGTGAGTTTGAAAATCAAGACTTTGCCAGATTTTGTGATGAATCTGGTTTTCAGCATATTTTCTCCTCTCCATACACTCAAGAACGAGAATGGAGTTGTGGAAAGAAAGAATAGATCTTTGCAAGAAATGTCAAGAACTCTTTTAATGAAAGTAATATTTATTCTCTTTTTTGAGCTGAAGTAGTTTCTACTGTTATATTATTAATAGAATATTCTTAAGGTCTATTCTCGGAGAAAACTCCTTATGAGTTATTCAAAGGAAAGAAGCCAATTGTTTCTTATTTTCATGTGTTTGGTTGCAAATGTTTTGTCTTGAAAAATACAAATGATCAAATTGGTAAGTTTGAAGAAAAATTAGACGAAGGAATTTTCCTTGGCTACTCAACTTCAAGCAAAGCCTATAGGGTATTCAACAAGAAGACTCAGTCTGTGGAAGAATCTATGAACGTCAAATTCCAAGACTCTTTGCAGAATCAATTGATTCAGACTCAACTTGAAGATTCCGAAATTGCTCCAGACTTTACAAAGTCTAGCTCCCTTGAAGTGGGTCAGACTTCTAAAGAACAACAATGAATGGAAGTTGAAGAATCAACTAAAGTAGAAGATCAACAAACTGTCGGACCGACCAGTAATTAGAAGCACAAGTCTAGTCATTCCAAAGAACTCATCATCGGTGACATTGATGAATGGATTTGCACCAGATCCAAAAAGCAAGAAGAGTCTAGCGCCATGACACTTATTTCTGAAATAGAACCCAAAAGCATAGAAGAAGTTTTAGCTGACAAAAGCCGGATTGAAGCTATGCAAGAAGAACTCAAACAATTCAGCATTAACGATGTTTGGGAACTAACTCCTAAACCAAAATGTAAATTTATTATTGGAGCTAAATGGGTTTTCAGGAACAAGATGGACGAAAAAAGGAAAGGTGGTTAGAAACAAAGCAAGACTCGTGGCCAAATGATATACGCAAGAAGAAGGGATAGACTATGATGAGACCTATGTACCAGTAATAAGGTTAGAAGAAAATAGATTATTGCTTGCCTTTGCTTGTTATAAAAATTTCAAGTTATTCCAAATTGATGTCAAAAGTGCATTCCTAAATGGATTTATCCAAGAAGAAGTCTATGTGGAACAACCTCTTGGATTTGAAGATCCAAAGAGACCGACTCGGTTTTCAAACTGAAAAAAACTCTATATGGATTAAAGCAAGCACCTCGAATATGGTACGACAGGTTAAGTAACTTTTTAATTCAAAATGGTTTTGTCAAAGGAAAATTGGATACTACCTTGTTTATTAAAAGAGAAGGTAAAAACTTTTTATTTGTTCAAATCTATGTTGATGATATCATATTTGGATCACCTAATGAAAATCTGTGTAAGAATTTTTCTAAGTCTATGTATGATAAATTTGAGATGAGCATGATGGGTGAACTATCTTTTTTTCTTGGATACAAGTGAAATAATTGAAAGAATGAATTTTCATTCACCAAGAAAAATATGCAAAAGATCTCGTTAAAAAGTTCGGATTGGAGAATTGCAAAAAGGCGAGATACCAATATCAAGTTCTTCGAAACGGACAAAGATGAAGGAGGAAAGAAAGTTGACCAGAAACTTTACGGGGAGTATTATTGGTTCACTTCTTTATCTTACTATTTCTAGACCTAACATTTTGTTTAGTGTTTGCATTTGTGCTAGATTTTAATCAGATCCCAAAGAATCTCATCTAAGTGCTGCAAAATGCATCATCAAATATGTTGCAACTATTTCAAAGTTAGGTTTGTGGTATCCTAAAGAATGAGACTTTACTCCCCTTAGATATTCGGACGCATATTTAGCGGGTTGTAGCGTTGATAGAAAGAGTACTTTCGGTACTTATCAATTGCTGGGAAACAGGATAGTATCTTGGTCCTCAAGGAAGCAAAGTAATGTAGCTCTTTCAATAGCAAAAGCAGAGTATGTGACAAAACAACAACCGAGAGACTTTGGAATCAAAGACTTATGCACCGAGATCAAATGTGACAACACCAGCACAATTAATCTCACAAAGAATCCAATTCTTCACTCAAAGGCAAAGCATATAGAGATTCGACATCACTTTATTAGAGATCATGTTCAAAATAGAAAAGTTATGATTCAGTTCAATGATTCAAAGAATTAACTGGCAGACATATTTATAAAGCCACTGAAGAAAAACCTATTTGAGTCCAT
Source organism: Eucalyptus viminalis (assembly GCA_014182385.1). Lineage (NCBI taxonomy): Eukaryota > Viridiplantae > Streptophyta > Magnoliopsida > Myrtales > Myrtaceae > Eucalyptus > Eucalyptus viminalis. The sequence continues at coordinate 36,619,558 of CM024530.1, forward strand.
TCGCACCGCACTGAATATCACATCTCTTATCCAATAAAGTCCGAAGGTGGTCGACTTAGAGGTAAAGTTTGAAGGTGTTCAGACTTAGAAGACCAAACGTTACGATTGTAAATTATTTCGGTTCTAGCAATTTAATTTTTGATTGAAGGCTTGAAAAGGTTCGGTTACTTTTTAATCGCAAATTGATTGAAATTATCTTTCCAAGTTTTTGAATTTATAGCAGTTATTCATTTTCAAAAAGGCAGCTATTCATTTTTAAAAGGCATTTTTATGACGATTCGTTTACCTCGCTTCATTTGCTTTATATACTTTGTTCAATTTTGTCTTCTCCGTTTTTACTCCCAAACCTTAAAATACTAAAATCCCACTTGCTTTCACTTTCACTCTCGATTAACCCAAAAAAATTCACATTTTCAAGCAAGTTTGAGAATTTCTTCCTTGAACCGAAAATATCTTTGAGAAAGTCTTTGAGAATCGTAAGCAGGGGACCATAACACATGCTTGAGGTCCTATTCACTTCGACTTGACCAAAGAGAAGAAGAAAGAAGGGAAGAGGAAGAAGAGGCTCAAGATGACTCTTTTGAGCCAACTTTGGCTATATCCTTGTCAAATCACTCTAAGAAGATAGGAAATGGAACTGCTGAAGAGCATGACAAAGAAAAAAATCACTCTAAAGCTGAAGTTGAACAAGAAGAAGAATTCACCACTCCACCAGAAGGCAAACAAACGGGGGAAGTTATCGAAAAACGAGGTATTTTTTCACCTATCTTTACTAGTGATGTGAGTCGTTCTACAACAGACCTAGAGGATGTGTATGTCTCTCATTATCCAGAAGCATCCACTCCTAGTCATGGTGGACAAACTGCTGAAGAGCCATCCCTTCTCAAAACTCCTAGATTAGACTCAGCTGGACCTAGTGCTGCACCAGAACAAACAGCAAACTTTTCAAGACTGCTTGATATCATGTTGGATTTAAGGAGACAGTAGTATGGTTTGGAGTATGAGATGAAGGATCTCCAGAAAGCTTTCATGGCCACTTCAGTGTCACTGCAAGAATAGCTACTCGCCTTGAAGACTCAAGTACATACAAATGTGAAGGGTGAAGATTCATAACCGTTGAAGGAGACTATAGCAAATCTTGATAAGACAGTGAATTCTATGGGAGAATTCCAACTTGTTTGCTTGCCCAAACAGCCTTGACTCAAACCCCACTATTTTCAAACAACTATTTTTATTTGTTCTCCACTTTTTCTATAGACAAAAAGGGAGAGATGTTTGATGCAGATTTGACTTTTGTTTGTTGGTTTGGATTATTTTACCCTTGGACTTATCTTTTTTTTTGGTTGTGGATTGGACTTTTTGACTTTGGATTGTTTGATTTAATCTTTTGATGCCTGCGGTAACTTAGGCTATGATAATGATTATGGAAGGATAGTTATTTTGCAGGACTAACATGTTTTCTATGGTTGCAAAATCATTACTATCCATGTCCTAATCTTCTTATCTTTTATGAGATATCTTGTTTTGCTTAAGTGTTATTTTGCAGAACAAAAGTGTTCAAATTTGCGAGAAAGTTTTGTCACCATCAAAAAGGCGTAGATTGTTGGAGAAAACTTCCTTATTATTTTGAAATTGACAAAACATTTCCATCAGTATAGTCTGGAGGCTTGTAGACTCTATCATCAAAGTCTAAAGACTTCCAGACTCAAGATTTAAAGTCTACCTTCACTGATAGTTTCTAGACCGACGAAGAGAAGATTTATTCAGATGCGAGTTTATCTTTAAGGATTTGGTTCGTATGGTTGAAGAAGATCTTACGGCTGGAGATAGCATCTCATGATCAAATATTCTTATTGAAATCAATTCGGATAATTAGATCTGTCGATTGGCAAAGTATACTTGGAAAGTTCTACTTATGGAAACCTAGATCCTGATTGTATGAGCAAGTAGGATTGGTAGGCTATCATCACATTCCTTAAATAACTCGAGATCTCTTTGATTGATTCTGTCCAACGGGTAGGTTGGAAGAACTCTTTTGGAAAGTACCAATGGTTATAAAGGCATGGATGAGTATATAAGGAAGACGCTCAAGTTATTTGAGTGTGTGCGTGAAAGAAAAATTCCAAAGTGTGAAGCTCTTAGTTCATTGATATTTCAATCGCTAAGCTTAAGTTGTACTCAAAAGAGATATCAAATACTTGTGAGACCTTGAGGAAGTGTAGTAAAGTTTCTACACTATTGAATTAAGAATGTGAGACTGTAAAATCTCTTCTGATTCTTAGTGAAATCTAGCCAGTAGACTGTCAGTGCGGGAGAGTGGACGTAGGCTTGGTCTAAGCCAAGCCACTATAAATCTTGTGTTTCAATTTTCTTTCCCCGAACTCTTTACTTTAATTCGTAGCTTTATATAACTGTTTGTAGTCTTTTACGTCTTCACTCTATTATCCTCAAAAGACGAGTTAATCTATTAAGTATTGCAAAAACATCTTTTAACACCTATTCACCCCCATTTAGGTGTTTTTACTAGCCCTATCATACTCGACGTAGGCGTCTTCTTCTGCTACGCCAATCCAACCACCACCGCATCACAGAGGCTGGAATATGGGTCTGTGGTTGGTGTTCTAAAAGCCGCCTTGGCCCAAGCTCTGGTCTCCTACTATGCTCTCGTCAGAGAGGTGGTACAAAACTCAGTCGGTGAGCCTGAGCTCCTGTGCAACAATCCGGGGGTCAGCTTCATCGAAGCTTTCGCAGACGTGGAACTCCGCCATCTCAACCTGGATAATCCGGATGACACCATTGAAGGGAAACTGGTGCCCACAAAGAAGCGAGGCGTGCTTGCTGTTCAGGTATTGATATTAGATACAACCTCACTATATATCATTTATCCATCTAAGATCATATTACCGTATAAGCAATCGCACCCATTTTCATCTTCGTTTCACCTAAATCTATAGTCTTTTTCTTAAATCTTTTATTTATGCATAACTAGCGTCGAACAAAATAGTGTATCTCCTGCATGTAGTCTATCAGTCGAATTTTCCAACTTTACTTAGAACGGTTCACAAAATTGATTTTTCATCGATATTGAAGTGTTTTCAATAAGCATTGAATATAAACTAATTGTTTACATCACTCAGCATGCAAATTTGACTGATCGATTTGGATACCCTCTACCATTGTTCAGAAAGAAGAATAATGCTTGGACTTTGATCATGCCTAATAGCATAATCTATGATTAAGGCTTTGTTTGTTTCACGAAAAATATTTTCCAGCGTTTAGTTCTTTTAAGAAAATGAGTTAATGGAAAACTATGCTTAAATCCGACTAGAAAAAAATCAGACAAGAAATTCAGGAAAATGATTTCCTCTTTGAAAGATCATAAAACATTTTTCAAAATATGATTTGGTATTGGTGTGGGTCTTTGGCACACGGGCTTGAGTTCTTGTTTATGAAACGTTCATTCTTATAAAAATATTTAAAAATTTGAATTTTCAATTAATTTTTTTTATTTTGCTTCTTTTTGGCCAATTGTGGGCCACGCCAACAATCGTCGAATGGCCATAAGCTAGAGCCTCACCAAAGGTCGGTGAGACTTGAGCTCGAGCTCACCAAATTCTGGGGAGCTCTAGTCTTGTGGAAATTTGGCAAGTCTTGAGCTTGCTAGAATTTGGTGAGCTCACACCTCAATGACCACTAAAAAGTCTCTAGCTCATCGAAATCTAGCAAGCTTGAGCCTCATCAATCGTCACCATGGCCGATGACAAGCTGAGAAAGAAGGGAAAACAAAAAAAAAAGAAAGAAAATTAATAAATTCAAAGTATTATTTAAAATATTGAATTTAGTAGTAATTTTCCTTAGAAAAATCAAATTATATTTTATATACCGAATGGTGAATAATATTTTCCAATTCATTTTAAGGTTTCAACTAAACACCATAAAACATGATCATTTTCTTGGGAAATGACTTTTTGGAAAAGATTTTCTAGAAATATTATATTTTATGTGAAACAAATAGAGCATAAATACATCAATGATTTCTCATACAAAACATAACAACGTAGAAAGATTTATTGCTAAGGTTCTATTTGTTTCGTGGAAAATATTTTATAAATTTTTTTTTCCATTTTTTTCCATCATTTGGTTTGCTTAGGAAAATGAGCCAATGGTAAATGTTTTCCTAGTTAGCAAAAAATCTATACTAAAATTTGGGAAAATGATTTCCTCCTTAAAAGGTTGAAAAACACTTTCCAAAATATGACTATATATCGACATCGGTCTTCGGCACTTGGACTCGAGTCCTTGGTTGATGAAATGTTTGCTCTTATTAAAATATTGCAAAAAAAAAAAAAAAAAATTCAAACTTTAAATTATTTTTATTATTTTTCTTTCTACTTTTCTTTTCGCTTCTTACTCAACCACCACAGCGACAACCCATCACAGGCAAGCCATGGCTCAAGCTTGCTGGAATTTGGAGAGCATGAGCCTAGCCAATTGCCGCTATGGCCAGCAATTGGTCAAGGAAGAAGGAAAAAGATAAAAAAGAATGGAAAAATAATTGAATATATTAATTTTCTCCAAGAAAATCAATTTCCATGCCAAACTTCTTCAGGAGTCCGTCATTCAATAACAATTGATGGGGATCTAGCACATTAGCTAGAATTCTTCTAGCAACACCAGCACTTGAGATCATTTTATGGGCCATCTCTAGTAATATTCTGCTCATTAATTTTGCAAATTGTTGTGATTTACTAGCACTAGTGCAATGTTTCACTATGCCCTCTTTCATGCAGAATTTATTTGCTATTGTCAGTCCGCACATACTTGATTGACTTACCAATCTTCGTCTCGATCAAAGCTCTCAACTGCGTGATCCTAACACCAGTATCAAACTTATGTATCAGCACAAACACTTAGGTCTTTCTCGAGCAGTCAATAGACTTTCGAACAGATGCATCCAACGTCTCCGGGGCAAAACCTATCACTGTCTCACCTTGAAGTTTATATAGGCCTCCGTGCTTGATTCCTTTCATTATCACTGGGGCACCTCGAACAACCTTCAAAACTCCACCTTCTGAAGAATACCCGCAACCAGCTGAATTTATGGCACCCATGGAAATTAAGTTCTTTTTCAATTCTGGAACATGTCTTACTACAGTAAGTGTCCTCACGATACTATCATGCATTTTGATTTTAACATCACCAACGGCCACAACATCGTACTCAGTGTTGTTTCCTAACTAGACTTTATCACTACCCGTGCACTGATAAGTGATAAACCAGTTCCTATTTAGTGTAGTATGAAATGAACAACCATAATCCATTATCCATCCGTCAAATGACGAATTCTCAGTGACAGACAAGACACAATTGACACCATCAGAATCATTCTTAGCTACAGCTGCAATATTATCTGTAGACTCAACTCTAATTCCCTTACTCTTTTCATTTTTCAGCTTAAAATAGTCTCTTCTACAATGTCCACTATTACCACAATTCCAACAGACAACCCTACCAGTCCTAGACTAATTATGTCTATTCATGTTCTTGCTAACACATGTGCTAGTTCTTCCTCTACTTTCACCTACTAAAGCAGTAGACACGGGTTCACCAGATTCTTTCCTACAAATGTCTTCCCTCAGAATCAAATCGCAAACCTCATCAAACATCAAACTTCTTGACCCAAAGGAATTACTAACAGTAGTAATAGTAGTATTCCAATTATCAGGCAATGAGGATAATAAAATCAACGCACGTACCTCATCTTCAAAGTTAATCTCCATCGAACTCAATAGGTTAACAACCTCATTGAATTCGTTGATATGTTCAGCTATTGACGTACCTTTGCCCGTCTTTAAGTGAAACAGACATCGCATCAAATAGACTTTATTGATTGTAGAGGGTTTCTCGTACATATTTGACAGAGCTTTCATCATTCCCGCAGTGGTTTTCTCCTTCATGATGTTAAATGTGACGTTACAAGCCAACGTCAGCCAAATAACACCCATCGCTTGTCTATCCAGCAATTCCCACTCAGCATCCTTCATTGAGTCTGGTTTCTCCCCAGATAAGGGTAAGTGCAAATTTCTCTAGTACAAACAATTTTCAATCTACATCTTCCAAGAAGCAAAATCCTTCCCATCAAATCGGTCGATTCTCACCTTTCCTTCTTCCATTGATACCGATTTGCTTCACGTCAGCCAAACCAGGCTCTAATACCACTTGTTGTGTGCGGAATATGAACCAAGCGAATCGGATAAAATAGTCGGAATGAAGGAAAGGAAATCGGACACCGAATTTACGTGGTTCAGTCCGAATATCAGAACTTATGTCCATGGGGAGAGCAGCACAAAATTCCACTATAGAAACAAGCGATATGCCGGAGATTACAATCACTCGAACACTCCAACACACTCTCAGTGTTTCCCTGCCCCAAATTACACCCAAATAACTCACACAGTATTTAGCCCCTCACAATTTCTAGTGAAACCCTCATTCAAGGAATTAAACAATTTCTACTCACAAGAATTTAACTGGCTAAAATACTCAGGTATAATTACAACGAGATTATTCCTCTCTACTGAGAGCTTCTGGCTTTTCTCCAGGAAGTCTCGTGACTTCTCTCACCAGCTCTACCTCGGCCACCGAAATAACTCGGTGCACTCTTCTCCGTTGGACATCTCTCTCTTTTACAATATAAAAGAAAGTCTCCATCATTTATTGCAACATGAGGAAGTCTTCTTCAGAGAAAGAAAGGACAAAGCAAGCCCACCATAATCCATGGGCGTCCATGCATGTGCATGCATTAAAGGAGAGAAGAAAATGGACGTATGAAGCTTTCTTTCTTCTTCTCTCAAAGTCAGCAATGATGGCTTTGGCAGAAAACAAGAAAGGGAACACCCATCCTTGCATGCAAGTGGGCCACCGTCCACTTTCCTCCATACGTGAAGTCCAACCTGCAGATATGAGTAGAAGACAACAAAAGAAGCCGCACATTAGCCTCTTCACGCTTGCGGCTCATAGATTTGCATGCAATCTTCTTCTGACAATTTCGGCTAATTCACATGCACGCTTTGACTTGCACATGGTCGAGTTCACGTATTCTCGTCAATCCAGTTTCATTCAACGGGCTCAAACTCGAGAGATATTTTCAACAGAACACACCTCCACTATAGCTCAGGAACTCTTGGTGGCTTGATGAGATTATGACTGAGACCGGCTGATGCGCAACTGCCTTCATGAGCTCGTCCTCCCCAGACGGGACATCCCTGAAACCCTTGATCTGTGTCGCGTGCTCTGCCGCTTTTGTTGCATCGGAGGTCCCGGCTACTCCTCCATATGCATAGCTATTATCGGACGCAATTCCTTGGTTTTGGATAATGTACTTGAAAGAATTGTCTAGGTAACCGCCTCCACAGCCGTAGCTTGTGGTCTCACAATCTACTAGCTGTTGCACGGAGAGCACTAGCAGTGTACCGTTGGTGATAACCGCGATTCCTTATACTGCTGCAATGACTGAGAATGCCTAGCAGGATCCTACATAATATTTGTTCACGTTATAAACATATGAAATTACATTATTTCCATAACTTTGTTGCCATTGGTGTCTGACCTTTCATTACAGTATGGTAAGCATTTGTTTGGTACAATTGTGGCTGTGTTTTAGTTGTGTTACTCGGTGGTTGTGCTAGAATGTGTTGTTACACATTAACTATGGCACCTTAAATTTGGGTGAAACAACAACCAAGAAGCTATAAACTATTACAGTTGTCAAGAGTTTATCAAACCCGTTATAAAAGATGAAGCACTTCTGTTCACAATTGTAGATGCCTAGAGAAAATTTTACCAACTAGGCCACAAAATACCTACTTGTTTATTGGGTAAAAAGATGGTGGATGCATACTTAACATTTGTACTTACCACAGTGGCCTTGGTACTTAATCGCGTTTACGACACCTTTCTCTACCCAGTCAATGTGATCAGGAACTTCTCCGGTCAACTTTTGGTGGTTAACGGATGGTGTTTTGGCAGGCTTAGGCTGCTTGGGTGCCAAGCATCCAGTATGGCTCCGGACAAACTCCTCGTTGGTCAAGTCTGAGAATTGATTGAGACCTAATTTGAAAGTCCGATTCCCGGACTTGTTGAAATCTTCGATGAACTGTAAGTTCTTTGCGAAAATCGCCTGGCGCATCGCCTTCTCCTGTGGGTCTTTGTAGGTCCGGCCGTAATTGGCCATCCAATGCTCATGCTGCTCGGCAATGGTGGGATTGTGCAACGGGAAAAGTACCAAAAAATTCCTAAACCTATTGCATTGGTACCAATTCAGTCCTAAACTTTCCAATTGGACCAATTCAGTCCTAAACATTTTGATATTGGTACCAATACAGTCCATCCGGCCAATTTTGACCGGCCAGCGCTAACGTGGACGTCGGCCGGTGACCGGATGCTGACGTGGCAGTTTTTATTATTCTTTTATGATTTTTTCGAATTTATTATTATGTTTTATTATTTTTTATTAATTTTCTCTTTTTTTTTTCTTTTTCCTGTTATTTTTTGCCTTCTTCCTGGCGTTGGCCGGCGAGGGTCGCGGCCCTCGGCCGGCCTCTCGCAGGGTAGCCAACGAGGCGGCTTCACCCGGATCTGGGCAAGGCCAGCCTCGCCCGCGACTGGCGAGGCCATGGTGGCCATCGCCAGGGCGGAAGCGAGGGCCGCGAAGCCCTCGCCAGCAGCCGGCGAGGGTCGCGACCCTCGCTCGGCCTCGCCCAGGGCTGCAGGCGAGGCGGCTTAGCCCAGATCTGGCCTCGCCCTGGCCTTGCCGCTAAGTCCCCGGCGAGTCCTCCGCTGCCGACCCCGGAGCTTCTCGTCCTCGTCACCGCCGCCCTCACCTCCACGAAATCCCAATTCGAGGCCCTGGTCCCCCACCTCCCGCGCCTCACGCCGCCGCTCCTCCGCCCAATCTTCGCCTCTGAAACCCTAGCCCGTCGCCCCAACACACTCCTCTCCTTCTTTCGATGGTGCCAATCCCACAACCCGTCCCTCGCTCGCTCCCCGTCCCTCCTCCTCTCCCTCCTCCCACAGTAAGGCCAGGGCGAGGCTAGCCCCGCCCAGATCCGGGCGAAGCCGCCTCACCGGCGGCCCTAGGAGAGGCTGGCCGAGGGCCGTGACCCTCGCCGGTGGTAGGCGAGGGCTTCGCGGCCCTCGCCCAGTGGCCGGCGAGCCTCACTGGAGGCTCACTGACCAACACCAGGAAGAAGGCAGAAAATAACAGGAAAAAGAAAAAAAAATATAATAAAAATTCATAAAATAATAATAAAAAATTCATAAAAATCATAAAAGAATAATAAAAACTGCCACGTCAGCATCTGGTCACCGGCTAACGTCCACGTCAGCGGCGGCCGGCCAAAATTGGCAGGATGGACTAAATTGGTACAAATATCAAAAGGTTTAGGACTGAATTGGTCCAATTGAAAAGTTTAGGACTGAATTGGTACGAATGCAATAAGTTTATGACTTTTTTGGTACTTTTCCCATTGTACAACATCCTATGCCACGCTCAAGCGCCAAGAATTAGAGCAAGGCAGATGCTGAGTTCACTCTTGAGCATAAAAGCCATTGCGTGGACACTCTCTCGCGGGAATGTGTTTTCTTCTTATTCAAATGAATCCTCCTTTTTCTCTCCTCTCTTTTTCTCCCGAAATTCGCTCCCTCTAAAACTCGCCTTCAGTCTCCTTTTAACAGAAAAACAAAATGGAGGAAGAGCTCCCTGAAGTCCATCTCGAAGTGCGCGTTCGTCTTCTTGTCTTCTTCTGGCGTGCTGCTGTTTCTTCCTATCCCTTCGGCCGTGAATGTTGACCTGCTCTTCCCAAAATTTCCGATTCGTAGCTGAACAAATATTCCCTCTGAACCTTGCTTTCTTCTTGTCTGTCACGTGCTTCTTTGCTCTTCTTTTCTTTTTCTCCCCATGCGCACACACCCCTTTCTATCTCCCTCTATCGCACGTGCTTCCTCGTCCGTTCATGCGTTCACCTCCTCAAGAAAAACGCCTCTTCGTTTGATAGCTACTCAGCCTACGCTTCTCATAATGCCCGCGCATAAATATGCCCTTGCATATCATAAATTACGTCCTTCATTTCCTCATGTCTCCTGTTAGCCTTTCTTTGACCACCGCATTCAGAAATTCAAGCTTGCTTATGCTGACCGGAACTTCTCGTCTTAGGCATAATAGATCAGTGGCACCTCCAAAATAAGTTAAATTGTATGTCTAAATGATTTATTTAAATTCTCAAAGTTGCGATTGGTAGAGGTTGGGGAGAGTTCGTGTTGGGGGATAATACCATCTCTTTAAGCTCTGTTTGTTTCCTAGAAAATATAATTCTTGGAAAATATTGTACTCATTTTTCTGGTAGTTGGTTTGCTTAGGAAAATGAGTAAATAGAAAATGCTTTCCAAGTAAAGAAAACATATTTTCCTACCAAAGTTTAAATTAAGAAAAATGATTTTCTCTTTGAAAATTGGAAAACATATTATAAAATATGACTAGGTACCAGAGCTTGAACCCGAAACTATGCTTGGGCACGGAAACCCAAAGTTGGTTCTTAGGTCTCTTGTGGCTGGGTGCCCATGCTTGGGTCCATTGAGGTTGGCCTTGAACCCCTAGTGCCCATGCTCAATGCCCTGGCACTCAAGCCTGGGTTTGTAAAGGCCATGCTCGGGTCCCCCGACACTCAAGCTTGGGTCATTGATTAATGAAGCATTTCTTCTTATAAATAATATTTTAAAAATCAAAATTTTAATTAATCTTTATTTTCTTTTCTTCATTTCTTATTGCTTCATCCTCGGCCGGTCGCTAGCCATGATAATGGCTAGTGATCAGCCATAGGTGAGCTCAAGCCTCGTCCAGATGTGGCGAGGCTCACCTCGCCAGCTTTTGTCCGGGCAAGGCTCAAGCCTCACCCACGGTCGCTAGAGGTCGATCAGTGACACGCCACTAGATCTCCAACAATCGAACCACTCAACGCAGTCAATGAAGAAGCACTCTGATTGCAAGCAAGGGTGTTAGAGAGGCAGATGAAACATAAAATTACATGAGTAGGAAACACCAAGCGCATCAATTCAGAGAGAGAATAGAGAGAGACCTGAGGTGTTTGTTATGCGTAGGAGTAGAGACGAGGAGATAATGAAGGTTTCAAGAACAGAGAGGAGAAGGCCCGGAAATAGTCAGAGGATACCGGAGATGCAGACGAGTCATTGCTGCCATTTTCTTTCTGCGGTTGCTTGGCTTCCTATTTGAACTGGGTCGAAGCTTGACTGTGCTACGAAACTTTTTTTCATTCAGGAAAATTGCAGAATTGATCGCTATTTGATTTTAATCTTCATACTAGTCACCCGCCAACCTTTGGCGACGTTAGGTGAGGCTCGAGCCCCGCCAGCCTATGGTGATCTTCAATTTAAGAAGAAGAAAGAAAAGAAAAAATAATTTTAAAAATTATAATTTTTTTGGTAATTTTCCTCACAAAATCAAATCAGATTTCCGGTACCAAATGATGGAAAATATTTTTCAGTTCATTGTCAGGTTTTAGCCAAAGATGTCAAAAATATTATCATTGTCTTAGAAAATAGTTTTTAGAAATGTCACGTTTTTTTACGAAAAAAATAGAGCCTTAGTGACTAACCGTTTATGCCCTCCAAGTAATCCATTAACCTGTCCATTAACTTGTTTTTAATGTTTCACTTCAAAAAAGGTCGTGATATTGGTGATCTAGCGTCGCCAGCCTAGACCCGATACCGCGATAGAGGAGAACACAGATAAGTGGTGCCGGCCCATGGCGATGGCAAAATGCAGATCTTATTCTATTCAATAATTTAAGAAAACAAACTTAGCGGCACTTTCGAGAACGGTTAGCGCTCTTGTTCTTTTCAATAGGAGGTAGACTTAAAACGATAAGGTAATACAACAAAAGTCAATTTTGTTCCTTTAGGGTATTTTTTAAGAATATGCACGTTTTAAATCTTGGTCACCTTTATATCGCCGAGAACAATAGAACTTAAAATAAATATTCTATGTCCCCCTACAATAAAATGTTTTAGGTACTTATTAAGCCTAATCATAACTGTATTTATCTCATTCTTTGTGTGGATCTTTTTGCATTCTTGACGTGTAAGTAGTAATTATGATCCTTTTCTCTTGTAATATGATCATAAACCTCATGTTGCACAGATGTCACGAATGCATGCAAACTATTACGTCTAGATACGCTTCATGAAACTCCAACAACAGAATGACAGATTGATCTAATTGAGAAAAGGCTTGTCTTTTTTCAACAGGAGGTAGATGTAAAACGATAAAACCATGATTTGTTGCCTTGGGTCACCTCAGCCGACGACCTAAGGTGACAAAATTCAGTTTCGGCACCGTAGGGTTAGGTAATACAACAAAAGTCAATTTTGTTCCTTTAGGGTATTTTTTGAGAGTATGCACGTTTTAAATCTTGCTCACCTTTATATCGTCCAGAACAATAGAACTTAAATAAATATTCTACATCCTCCTACAATAAAATGTTTTAGGTACTTATTAAGCCTAATCATAACTGTATTAATCTCATTCTTTGTGTGGATCTCTTTGCATTCTTGATGTGTAAGTAGTAATTATGATCATTTTCTCTTGTAATATGATCATAAACCTCATGTTGCATAGATGTCGTGAATGCATGCAAACTATTACGTCTAGATATGCTTCACTTTCTCTTGTAATATGATCATAAACCTCATGTTGCATAGATGTCGTGAATGCATGCAAACTATTACGTCTAGATATGCTTCACGAAACTCCAACCACAGAATGACAGATTAATCTGATTGAGAAAAGGCTTGTTTTTATTTATTGTTTTCAATAGGAGGTAGACTTAAAATGTTAAAACCATGATTCGTTGCCTTGGGTCACCTCAGCCGTCATCCTAAGGTGACAAAATTCAGTTTTTGGCACTGTAGGGTCAGTTAATACAACAAAAGTCAATTTTTTTTCCTTTAGGGTATTTTTTTTTTTTTTTAGAGTAAGCACATGTTAAATGTCACTTGAGGATGGATAAGCTATCAAATCAAAGATTGAATTTATATTTCACGGATTCCCACATCTATAGCTCCAGTTTCTCTAGGCAGGCTTTGGTTGCTGATCTCTTCTCGAGGATGGACAAGCTATCAAATCGAGATTGAGTCTTGGGGTTCGCCGCTTCCCTCCTTGTCTGGAACCCAAGATCGGTTCTGTTGGAGGGAGGACTCGATAGGCTCGTTCTCGGTGGCCTCGGCTTGGGAGGCCTTAAGGCGGAAGAAGGCTAGAGTCAATTGGCATGGTTTCATTTGGAGTAATGACATCCTGCCTCGATACCAACTGAGCATGTGGCTCATCACTAAGAGGAGGTTACCTACACGGTCTCTTCTCATGTCTTATGATAGGATTGATCCTGCTTCCTACCCTTTTTGCAATGAGGTGCCTAATTCTATCAATCGTCTCTTTTTTGGATGTCGCATTACCTCAAGTATTGCCTTATTCTGGGTTACTAGATGCAATCTCCCCTGGACCAACAGGACTTGGGAGGAGACTCTTAGTTGGGCCATTACCTTGCTCGTCGACAATGATTTTTATAAGAGTGTTGCCCGGTTCTCCTTTGGGGCGCTATGTCACATCATCTGGAGGAACAGGAACAATATTCTCTTCACGGGAGAGCCATTATCTATTTCGGCCATGAAGAAGCATCTCCTCAATGTCGTTAAGGATAAGGCCCTTACCTTTAAGAATGTTGAGGACTCTCCCAGGAACAGGCGGATGCAATGCTCGTGGGATGTGGACCCCATTATCTTCGCTTCCTCTGAGCGTAATCTAACATAGGCTTTTTGGTGGTTGCTTGGGTGTTTTTGCCAAGCTTGTTTGCCGTTGGCTTTCTGTTGGTCTTTTTGTTGCTTTTTTGCGGCCTCCATCCACTCTCAATGAGCGTGTTCATTTTGAGTGTAAGTTTTTGGAGCCGTGTTGGTTGTACAATTTGACCCCTATTAATATATTGCTTACTCTTACCAAAAAAAAAATGTCACCTTTATATTGTTAAGAACAATATAACTTAAATAAATATTCTATGTGCTCCTACAATAAAATGTCTTAGGTACTTATTAAGCCTAATCATAACTATATTAATCTCATTCTTTGCGTGGATCTCTTTGTATTCTTGAAGTGTAAGTAGTAATTATGATCCTTTTTTTCTCTTGTAATATGATCATAAACCTCATGTTGCACAGATGTCATGAATGCATGCACACTATTACGTCTAGATACACTTCATGAAACTCCGACCACAGAATGACAGATTACTCTTGAACGGAATTTTATTGTATCAGAATTTATTGTTTATGACACAATCACCAGAAACTACCTAAACTTAATTCATCGATGAATGATTGAATTTGCTGTATTTTATAGTAGTTATTCTAAATGTAATAAACTATTGGTCGAGGACTGTGGTCCTTATTAATCCAACATTCACTGCATAGCAATTCCCTTAATTTTTCTCACGGCAAACGAAGTTCCCTTCATTTTTCTCGTGCACGAGGACGGTGGTCTTCATCATAAGATATTTTAAATCAGTTCTCATAGACACCTCCGAGGGGCATTGGACTGCGTAAGGCACTAAATGAAAGATAAATGTGGCCCTCCCTTTTTTGCTAGTGAAAAGGAATGACATGCATAAAATGTCTAATTTTAGGATATTACATTGCATATATGTGCATGTTTCCTATTCTCTTAAAATATTTATTGCGGGAATAGGAAAAGGCAAAGAGAGAGAGAGAGAAATAATGTAGAAGCATTGTGCTATAGAAAGCAAGAAAGTTCAAGGGATTAGCAAGGAGAGCAAACTTGACTAATCAAACTACAATGTTATACCGACAGAAAGGGAAAAAAAAAAAAAACCTACAGTGTTATGGTTTAGTGATAGTAATGACGTCACATTACAATATGAAGAAAATTTTTGACTTGAGAGGTGTGGCGATAATTGTTGAGATATATGCATGAGTTATGGTAGCCAAGTCTCACATTAGAGAATTGGTGTGATATGGAGTAGTTAATATATCATAATTGACCCATAACTCATAGGCTTAAGTTTATGAGTGAAAGTGGGTCCAATTTGATATGTTGAAGGGCTCGGACTTGGACTCCCTCTTGACGATCTCTCTAGGTGAAGGTATCTAGTTTCTATTGCGCCCTCTTAATAAATGATATCAAAGATGATAGTCAATTGATGCTCCACCCCCATTTTGTTCTAACTTAAAAAAGAAATCTCATGATCAAAGCTTGTTTTTGGTGGAAATTGCCATCACAGTTAATTTGGCGAGAAGAGACCATGGATAGTTGGTCTGGTGATGCAAGATAGAGACTATGGGGATGTAATCCCAAGTTAGCAGTTGATGATTATTGTTGTGCATAGTTGCGGGTACATTACAATGACGTGGAGACTCAACTTAAGATAAGTTGATGTAGAATAATACATAAATTAAGGGAGAATATACATAACACTAAGCTCACACGTGCGAGGGAGATTGTCAAAACACACATGTGACTTATATTAGAAAAATCTCACATCGGAATATTGGCATGAGCTTACGCGTGAGAGGGAGATTGTTCAAATATACGTGTGAGTTATACTAGAGAAGTCTCATATGTGGAGCAGTTAATACAATTTTTGTTGGCCTATGCTCATTAGCACATTTTTATAGCACAAGTATCATTCCTTACGAAAGACAGGCATGTAATCTTTAATATTTAGTTTTGAGCTACGGAGACTGGAAATTCGCATTCTTATCTACTAAACTGAAGATATGCGTGGTCCCTCTGATCCATTCGGTTCGTACTGCCATTTAATATAGTTGGTCACGCAAAAAAAGGTGGAGGACTCACCTCGAAATTGAGTACTCTCTAATAGATCATCAGGGGAGTTTTTCACGTGCCAGATAATGCACAAAGCAACACCATCACGTAACTTATCGTAACTATCTCGACACGTAATGTGATCGCGCATGGCACAGTGAAGAGGTAGGGTCTATAAATTGCATCGAAGCAAGATTGCATCTCCACAAGCCTTTCCATCTAGAGAAAAGAAAAAATTATCAGTGAGAGTTCAGGGAGAGGGAGAGGGAGGGAGGGAGAGAGAGAAAGAGAGAGAGAGAGAGAG
Source organism: Eucalyptus viminalis (assembly GCA_014182385.1). Lineage (NCBI taxonomy): Eukaryota > Viridiplantae > Streptophyta > Magnoliopsida > Myrtales > Myrtaceae > Eucalyptus > Eucalyptus viminalis. The sequence goes on from CM024530.1 coordinate 36,635,766, forward strand.
AGAGAGAGAGAGAGACATACCATGGGAGGCGGCAGCTCAAGGCCATGGACGGAGCTCAGCGGCGAGACCAACTGGAAGGACATGTTGGATCCTCTCGACGAGGATCTCCGGATGTACCTCATACACTACGGAGAACGAGTCCAAGCCATCTACGACGCGTACAACGGCCAGGAGGAGTCTGGAGACGGCTACGGCATGCCCCTGTACCCGATGGACGAGCTCTTCTCTAAAGTGGGTCTCGAGACGGACAACAACAAGTTCAGGTACGAGGTGACCCGGTACTTCTACGTGCCGGCGCACTTAACCTTTCTGCTGCAGCCGGACAGGTCTTGGGCAGGGTATGTGGCGGTGAGCACCGACGAGGGGACCGAGGCGTTAGGGAGAAGGGACATTTTGGTCACTTGGAGAGGAACGGCGAATCTCCTGGAGTCCTTTGAAGATATTCAAGATGATTTGGAGCCAGCGACCAACATTTTCAAGGACGACACCGATACTAAGATTCACGCTGGTTTTTTAGAGTTGTATACGAAGTCAGATTTTATAAATCATTACACGAGGCTTAGTGCCAGAGACCAGGTATGAAACTTTCACTCCATTTATAGATTGCTCTTGCTAATTTACCTCCCGAACAAGCTCCAAATTCCCTTCACCTTTTTTTTTTAATTTATTTATCATATAGAAATCTAAAAATATGATAAGATATAGCACGTGATGTATGGACTACTTTGCCAAATTAAAACTGGTATTGATGGACAACTTTGGTCAGGTTCTAAGGGAGGTCCGGAAGCAAGTCGATCTCTATGCCGGTAAAGGCGAGACAATCAGCATAACAGTGGCCGGCCACAGCCTGGGCGCGGCTTTGGCAACGATCAATGCGCTGGACATCGTGACCAATGGCTACAACGCGCCCACCGACCACCCCGAGAATGCCTGTCTGGTGACCGCGTTCCCCTTCGCCAGCCCCAAGGTCGGGGACGAGAACTTCCAAGCAAAGTTTTCGTCGTCCGAGAAGCTCCGCGCCCTTCGAGTGACCAACGCCCTTGACATCGTTCCCTTCATGCCTCCAATCAGATATTACCACGTTGGAGAACAGCTGCTGGTCGACTCGCGCAAGTCCCCGGACCTGAAGCCTCTCTACAGCGGTCTGACTGGCGCCATGGCAATCGGGCATATGTTGGAGACGTGCCTGCATCTAATCGCGGGCACACAAGGCATCGATAGCGACGAATTCAATGTTGGCGAGCGTCGCGGGATTGCGCTGGTGAACAAGGGAATGGATGCTCTGAAGGATGAAAGAAAAATTCCGGCTTATTGGTTGGTGGCGAAGAACAAGAACATGGTCCAAGATGAGGTCACTGGAGACTGGAGCTTGGCCCCTCCATACATCCCACCTCCACCAGAAGATAATTAGAACAAATAGTCCCAAGTTTCAATATATATATATTACTGTGTGATCAGCTATTACCAATAGTTGCTGCTTTATGACTTAGCAGTACCATAATAAAGGTTCGTAATGCAAAAGTGGAGTGGTTTGATTGAGTTGTATTGGTGGTACTAAGTTATGTGTGTTGTACTAGTGGTCCTAAGTTATCTTTTGTTTACCTTCATGTCATGAAATAAATATGGTCCTAAATGAATAATAAAGATCTCTTCATTATCATTTGTTTTCTTGCAGTAGTTTCATTGTGTAAATCTTGATTTCGTAATTTGCCTCCTTTCTTTATTGCTAGCCTTCTATGTTGAAAAATCTCATTTGAGTTCACAACCAAACCAAATCGAGATCAATTAAGTTGACAATCTTTAAATCATTTCGATTTAACCCGGGTGCTATTGTTCAAGAGTTTGATTGAATGCCCAAAATTATATAACAATGTGTCGTGACCTAACCTGAGTTTGCACCACCTAAGGACAAATGGAATACTAAACCTAGACTCAATTTGGGCTCTCCTAAGCCCATACCAATATGCAACTTAGAATTTATGTTTTTAACATACAAATGATTTTTTTAATTAGGACTTGCTACTAATATATTTTGGTAGATCGAAGAATTAATTCTCTATGAAGTTTAAAAACTTGATTAATTCTGGCCGTGAACTAAGTAACCGGCTTGGAATACTATCATGGGCTCAGTCCAATTAATTAATTAAGCTAAAAAATAATCATTTGAGTCCTTCTACCGCCAATTTGATTAAATTGCAAATTACATGAATCTATTAACTACTAATGCGAATGTTCCTAATAACTATATGCATTTTTAAATAATTTTATTTAGGGACTAAAACTTAGTCCCTAATTTTCTATGTAATTAACAATTAAATGGAATGTCAAAATTTAGGTGTCAACAAAATGAAAGCTAATGCATCCTTCTTAATCGAGATCAATTGAGTAGCCGTGGTGTATATACCCAGTCGCTCAAACAAAAAGGAAAATTCATTGGAAACCGGATAAAGAAGCTTCCAACTTTCGAACTTTAAAGAAATTCCTTTAAGGAAGAAGATGGGCATGCACTAATTCGAATTTTAACGTGATAAAATCATATAGTGGAATTGATCAAAATAAAGAAAGAAAATGAGGTTATCTATTGATATTGCTTTGTCACTGGACTTCGGGGGCTTTGCATTAACTACTAAACTCTATAGAGATAATTGTCAAAAAAATTCTAAATTTGTTATACGATGGCCAATTTAGTCATAAATCTTTCTATTGTGCCAATTAATCCTAAATTGCAAATTTAAACATAAACCTTATTAAAATTTGTCAATTTAGTTCTAAACCTATGGATTTCAATTGAAATGACGAAAATTCTTCATATGATTTCTTCTTGGGTTTTCTTTTCTAACTTTTTGGTTACTTTTGCCATGTCATATGAACAAATTTCCAATTTGGAGTTCAAAATTTTTAAGAAGTCACATTGGACTCTTAAGAAGTTCGCCGTGACCACGTACCCCTCATCCCATCTCAACCCCAACCCTCTTCGAGGCCAACCCTTGTTTGCCCATCCGCCCATTAGCCTAATGGAGTTGGCAGTCCCGGTTAAGAGGCCCACTGGGGCGCTGTCATTCCCTGTCCATTCCCAGAGTAGGCCGCTCCTGAAGTATAGGATCCTGGTGAACTCATTCCTTAAGTTGCCGGGGAATGGTTGGAGGGAGTCGGCATTCACGTTGATCTGTCTTCAATCAGTGGTTGCTCTGGCAAAGGGTCTGCCGTCGGCGATGAAGCTTTCAACTACCACCTTCACAAAACGGCAGCCCCTCCCCTCCGTATCGTTTTGGCCAAATGCGACGTACGCGGTGACAGCTACCAATGGCGATGAAGCTTTCAATTACCACCTTCACAAAAGGGTAGCTCCTCCCCTCCGTATTGTTTTGGCCAAATGTGACGAACGTGGTGACAGCTACCAAAGCTTCCAAAGCGTAGTTCACCCCGATCGACCTCTCTACTAAACCAATTGTGACATTCTCTCTCATCTTAAGTCTAATCTTTTTGCCTAGTATTAAACGTGAACATATTTAATTGAGGAGGCAAATGAGGCCTATACAAATTTAAACTCAGGATCTCTAACTCTAATATCATGTGAAATTTTATGAAACTATTGCCAACTATTCTAAAAACTTAAATTATTATATAAAGACATGATTTATTATTTAAATATTCTAACAGGTATTACTAGCTCTTGCTATTACTAGCTCTTGCTGTGCAATCTCTTAAATCTATCCGCTGACTATATATAAGGTTTGTTAGCAATTAAAACCATGAAATGTCTCGATCGCAGATTATTTCATGCTCAATTGAATTGCGTAGGTTGGTTGTCGATACAAATGTAATGATTACATTTGTCTCTTTTCCACGTTTTTAGTTAGGGTTTGTCCCATGTATTGAGACTCATGGAACGCTTTCTCTCTAGAAAAGTCTGAAGCAAGGCGTAACCACCGACGAGTTCCTTCCATTTGGTTAATTTTATTATACTATATTAAGTCAATTGCAATTTTGCCCTTCATGCGTCCTATCTTCAAGCGGAGGAATAGAGCTTTTCAATAAGATACAACCAAGTTTAAAACAGAGGCAATTAAGCAGAGGATTCTTGAGAATGGACCTTGGTTATTTTCTCATCATTTGGTTATCTTGAAACCTTGGATCCCGAATACACCCATGCATTGCTATGACTTTCATACCTATGTGTTTTGGGTCCAAATTCTCGGATTACCTCTAGAACGTTGTACAGAGACTATGATTACAAAAGTAGCATCACATATAAGTAGGGTGACAGAGTTTAAAGTAGAGCATAAAGATGGATCTACTCTTCGATCAAGTCGGGCACGTGTGGAACTTAACCTGCAACAGCCCCTTAAAACGGGGCTCCTAATCAAGGTGGAGGGGAAAAACTTTTGGTTGGATTTCAGATATGAAAGACTGTCTCATTATTGTTATTCATGTGGAATACTTGGGCACTACGCTATGTACTTTGTAAAGATTTTCCATATGGCGAAAGCAAAATGGATGGGAAAGACAATCTATTATATGGTGCTTAGCTACGAGCAGAGGTTAATGCACCAAGTCCCTTCTGGCATACCTTTTACGCTTTGGATAACCCTCAGGATGATGTTGCTGAAATCATACCGGAGACACCGCAATCATCATCTGCTATGATCACTTTACAGGAACCTGCTGCTTCTATTCCTGCAACTTAAGAAAAGAAAGATAAAGGCAAACAGACTCTGGAGACTCCAATGACTAACCCACCTATCATAGTTGCCAAACCACTTAAATGGCAGCCTCTGGTTAAGGAATCTTCGACAACCAATTTCCCACAGCACAGGCTTCCTTCCTATCAAAAGCACATCACATCTCCTAAAAGTGTAGTTGCTACAATTCAATCCAAGAAAGTTAAAAGCCCATGCCTGAATACGAGATCAGGCCCAATTAAGAAAGCCAAAAGACTTATTACCTCTGATGTTCGCTCTCAGTTTCAACAGGGACTTGATGAATCACTGTTACAAGAGACCCCAGTCCATGAAGTTTATGCTTCTGCATGTTGGGCCCTGGTGGCTGGCCCTAAAAAGCCACCAGGTGAACAATGAAGTTAGTATGTTGGAAATGTCGGGGTTTGGGCAATCCCCTGATAGTTCAAGCACTAAAGGTCTTAGTGACCCAGAAAAGCCCGACATCTTGTTATTAATGGAAACAAAGAACCAGGAAACAATGCTACTTAACTTACAACAGAAACTCAGATTCTCAGATGTTTTTCTAGAAAATCCAGTTGGATTGGCAGGAGGTTTAGCACTTTTTTGGACTGACTGAGTAACCTTGAATGTAGCTCATCACTCTACAGCAATGCTTGACTTAAAATGCACCAATCTGGAAGTAGGAATCACAATGTGTATCACCTGCATACATGCTCCAGCTAGTTATCATCTTCGGCAACATTTTTGGGCTGAATTAAGACAAATCGACACCGCAAAACTTACCTTGGCTATGTGCGGGGACTTCAATGAAGTTTTGTATCCATGGGAGAAAGTTGGGAAGCGACTAGCTGAGCCTCATCGCATCACTTCTTTCTGCGAAGTCCTTAATGATTGCTCCCTTATGGACCTTGGCAACAAAGGATGTGCCTTCACCGACGAACAATAGAAATGGGGAAGACATTGTGAAGGAAAGGATAGATCGCATGCTCGTACAAAGGAATGGAGAGTTACCTATCCCCTTGCTGAAGTGTTCGCTCTTCCAGCTCTTGGCTCGATCATAGCCCTCTCCTTTTGAACACAAGTAGCAACACATCGACCTAAACGGCACCGATCCTTCTATTTTGAAGCCTACGGTTACAAGATGTAGAGTGTCGATCAACTATTGAAGCTTCTTGGAATACTCATCAACTTGGAGTAGTGACTTTTCCCTAAAAGCTACGTGCTGTCTCCGACACTCTCTATCAGTGGAACCGATCTAAATTCACCAATGCCAGACTTCATATTAACACTCTCAAGAATCAACTTCAACTCTTGACAAATCAGCCTACAAGCCACTCTGATAAGGCAAGATCAATGACCCGAAGAGAAAATTCATCGATTATGGCAGCAGGGGGAAAGTTTCTAGGCAATGAGATCTAGAATTAATTGGCTTCGATGGGGGGATAGAAATACGAAGTTTTTCCATGCAACTATCATTCAACGAAGACAACACAATAGGATTAGTATGATGTATGATGCTGAACAGAATTGGGTACGTGACCCTAATTGATTAAAAGAGATGACTTCTACTTTCTTCAGGAGTTTATATACATCTGCAGGAAATAGAGATTATAGGCCAACACTTAGCATATGCAACCATATCGTGACAGCAGAGATGAATGCAAGTTTAATCACATAAGTCAATCCTGTGGAAATCAAAACAGCAGTTTCCCAGTTAAGGGCAACAAAAGCACCCGACCCTGACGGGCTGAATGGTCAGTTTTATCTAACCTACTGGGATATTTTGCATGAAGATATCTATAATGATGTTCATCAATTCTTTCAAACAAGGGTATTGTTACCTGAATATAACCGGACCTATATCTCTTTGATCCCAAAAATCTCACACCCTGAAAGATTGGATCAATTTTGCCCTATTAGCCTTTGCAACTTCATCTATAAAATTATATATAAGATTCTCGCTAACCGACTCAAGCCATGGCTCCCAAAACTGATCGCGCTAGAACAAAGCGCTTTTGTCGGTGGCAGGCAAATTCAAGACAACATCATTGTAGTACAAGAAGTTCTTCATCAAATCGAACTAGAAAAAGAAAGAAGCATTTTCAAGCTGTGCTCAAACTAGATATGCAAAAGGCCTATGATAGGGTGGAATGGGATTTCCTAAGGGACTATCTCCTAAAGATAGGGTTTCATACTCAATGGGTTAAATGGATTTTGCAGTGTGTGACTACAGTTTCTTTCGGTATTAAGTTCAATGGAGAAGCATTACCCTATTTTCAGCCAACCAGAGGACTGAGACAAGGCGACCCTCTATCCCCGTACATGTTCTAATAATGGCCAATGCTTTAACCTGTCTTATCAACAATGCAGTGCACATGGGCCATCTATCAGGTATACAACTAAATCGATGGTGTCCCACCCTTTCCCATTTATTCTTCGTAGATGACGCCATTTTTTTCTTAGATGCAACGCTCACTGAATGTCAAAATATATCTATGGCTCTGAATGAATATTGCTTAGCTACAGGACAAGCTGTGAATAGAAATAAATCAGGCTTATTTTTTAACCGAGACTGTCCCGTTAGCTTACAAGAGCACCTAGCTCGGGAACTTCGAGTACCGGTATTACGAAAACCGGCAAGTATCTTGGAATTCCTTCGACTGGGTAAATCTAAGAGGGAAATGTTTGCGTGGATCTTGGGGCGTGTTCATTCAAAGCTGGAGGGTTGGAAAGAGAAGCTAATTTCTAAAGGGGGAAAGGAAATTCTGATTAAAAATGTAGTGCAAGCAATTCCTCAATATGTGATGTCTATATTTAAACTCCCAGTTGCTATATGTAAAAAAAAAAATAGAGCAAAGGATAGCAAGGTTCTGTGGCAAACTAATCACAGTAAAGCTAACATACATTGGCAGAAATGGGAAGATCTTAAGAGAAGGAAAGATGCCGGGGGAATGGGCTTTAGAGATCTTATTGCATTTAATAAGGCTTTACTTGGAAAACAAGCTTGGCGAATGTTTCAGCAACCATCTTCTCTTTACAACAGAGTTCTAAAAGGCTTATACTTTCATTCTTATGATTTCTAGCATGCGACAAAAGGGGCACGACCCTCTTGGGGTTGGCAGAGTATGCTGTTGGGTCGGGACTCTATCAATGATAACATCTTATGGTCTATTGGTGATGGTACTAGTATTAAAATACGCAAGGACAGATGGCTGCAAAAGGGAGTTATTGGAGGGCCTGCCCCTCAAGATGAACCTGAACTAGTTGCTGATTTTATAATTCTAGAACATAATACTTGGAATGGTTCCTTACTTTGCCAGAGTTTTAACAAACAAACGGTGGAAGAAATAGTTTCTATTCCTTTAAGAACTCAGTTTACGAAAGACAGGGTAATATGGCAAAGAAAACAGAACGGGAGCTTTACAGTGAAAAGCTGCTACAATATTCTCAGAGCACAACAAACCAACAACAATAACAGCCATGCTTCTACTTCCTTTTAGGTACCTCGCACTTCATGGAATGCAATATGGAGTATGAATTCAATGCCTAAGTTACGATCCTTTCTTTGGTCAGTTTGCAACAATGCAATGGCAACTAGAGCCAATCTTTTTAATAAGCATATATTGTCAGATCCACTATGTTGTTTATGCAATCAACAGACTCCAAAGACAATAGAACATTTTTTCTTGTTCTGTCCATGGACAAAAGGGGTGTGGAATCACTCAGCAATCAACATCACATATTCATTAACAAGAGTGCAGTGGATAGAATGTTGGTTAATTGCTATAATGGAAAGAGCGGATGCCTTACTGGATCTGGAATTAATTTCCTCTCTCCTGTGGCACATCTGGAAAGCTAGGAATACTTTCATCTTTCGCCAGCAGCTACCAAATGCCGAACTTGTGGTGCAAGCGGCCCTCGCATTTGCCAGATCCAACCGATCTTTCAATGATACTCGGAAGAAAAGGGGTTCACCACAGTCAGCAACAGATCTACGATGGATTCCACCATATCAAGGAGTAATCAAGATAAATATCGACGCGACTTACCAACCTCTTGACAGCGAAGCTTCCATTGCTTGTGTGTGCAGAAATTCTTCAAGCATATTAATCGATGGATTTGCGAAATCTGTCTCTACATCTTCGCCCCTGCAAACAGAGGTGATAGCATTGAATCTCACACTGAAATTCGTGATATAGAAAGGACTGGAGATGGATCGAATAGACCTGGAATTGGACTGCTTAACACTAGTGAATGCCATCCGTAATCCGACTCTAACGCCATGGGAGCTCAGTTGCCTCTTCGACGAAAATGCAGACCTTCTCCTTCAATGCCCTAATCTTAGGGTTTCCCATTGCAAAAGGGAGGCAAATGTTGTAGCAGACCGGGCTGCGAAAGCCCATGGAGCTAACTTGCTATCTATCAACTGGGTTCTTTTTCCACCTTCGTTTATGCGAGATCTTTTGTATGCTGACTATATGCATGATGTAATTTCTACAGCTTAATATATTGGTTACTTTTTCGACCAAAAAAAAAACAAAACAAAAAATAAGAGACCAAATCAATCGGCTATGTGATGATATCTTTATTCACCATTGGACTTCCTTGTTTCCCAAGTCAATCACCTATGATATGTTTGAAATTGTAGGCCCAAGTCGACCTTCTGATTCTATGCACGAAATCAATGGGCTAGGACGGTTATCGTATGATTACACATTATTATTTGAAGGCCTGTATATTTCGATTGACTATCGATCCAAGTCGAAAGGAGTATCATTTTTTATTTCACTTTTTTTTTTCAAAAATAAGACTGGATTTGTTGTAATAAATATGGAAAGAACACATGCTAGGGTTTTGGCATCAAGAGATAACTTTTTGCAAATCTTAGAAATTTCTTCCTTATAGAATTATTTCACTTTTGCAAAAATCCTTTTCTTTTTCTCTTACAAAAGAAATTTCCTTGTTGTGCTCAACGACCGTTTCTTCTTTCAAAACACCTTGCTATTTCAATTTGGAAACTTCCTTTTTCAAATCACGAATTTTCTCGAAACCTTTATTATGCATTACACAATTCGTTAATAAATTCTTATGTATCATCAGAATTTGAACAATTTATCTCGTCTTCCTTAAATTGCACGTCAGCCATCAGATAGATGTGTGCTTGCTCCTCAATCCCATCATTGTTGGATTCACATTAAGTATCACTCCATATTTTTACCATTAGGCGCAAAAACACAACAAAATAGAGTAAAAGCGAGAGAGAAATCAAGACACAAGGTTTATCCTAGTTCATTTTTAAACTAGGCTTAAATCTAGCAGAGGATTCCATCATAATTAGCACTACTACCTCTTTATTACAACTCTCAATTACAGGATAAAGAAATTATATAAGTAGTAGTAGCAATTCATAGGCCTAAGCCCAAACTACCAATAAAATATTAACTAAACTATAAAAACCCTCTGGCAACCAAGGGCGCTGCTCCCTAAACTCCCGCTGGGGCAGCCTAGCGAGGCCCTTGTGTCTCTCTATCAATGGGGAATAAGAACCACACCTTAACAATACCTCAAAGGATACTCTTTTTTTTGCCCCCTCGAATTTCTTCTTCGATTTCTTGATTAAGGAATGATCAGGCTTGGTGTGTCCATGTTTTCGGCATTGAAAGTATATCACATCCTTACTTTTGTTATCCTCTTTCCTCTCAGAGAACTTCCTTTCGTCGAATTATTTTGATCGTTTGTTGCCCTAGAAGTTTCTCCTATTTCTCACAAGGTTTTTGAACCTTTTGGGTAATAACGTCATCTCTTCATCATCATCATCTTCATTTGCTTTCTTATCATCTACGTCATAAGTGTCAACCTTAAATGCAATGAACTTCTTACTTTTTTTTATCACATTCGTATTGTCGTTCAAATTCATAGGCCATTAGAGATCCTATTGGCTCATCCATTGTTAGAGGTATGATCTTTAGTGTTTCTCGAATGGAGGTATTCATGTGATTCCATTCAATTGGCATTGCTTTTACGATCTTGTCCACATATTCTTCATTGGTAACTGTCTTTCCTTGATAGGCAAGACCATTTACTATCTCTGTATACTTAGTGCTCATCTCAGTGATAGTTTGGTCAGACTTACTCTTGAAGGTTTCACACGCTCTCAGAAGTATGTTCATCTTGGTTTTCTTAACTCTATCAATGCCTTCGAAAGTCACTTAAAATATGTCCCAAATATTTTTGGCCTTAGTGCAAGTTGAAATTAGATTAAACTTAGAAGGAGATAAAGCACAATATAATGAATATAAAGCAATAGCATCTAAGGCCTCTTTCCTTGACAATTCTTCAAGAGTGATTGTGGCTTCTGAAGTTTTTAAGCTATTGCAAACTTCTCAGTACCATAAGATGTTGTTGATGTGATTGTTCAACTGGTTGAGCACCATTAAGACCATCTTAAAAGTGCGCCGCATTGTTGGATTTGTTGGTCCGATGTATGCTTTCATCTTGCATTTCGTGTAACAATAATTTGTTCCATCAAAATATGGAGCTGGTGACTCCGAATGACGACGCTAGGCGGATGCTGGAGCTGGATGCCGCAAGCAACGAGAAGCAATGGTAGCAAGCGAAAGAGAAGCGGCACCGGAGACAAGCTGACTTCGACGGTGGCTCCGGCAACCTTAGCAACGGCGACGGTAGCTGGACGACGAAGGACGGTGCCAGAGGCTCGGGCGGAGACGGCGCGACGGCTGCCGGCGAGCACGCGCGCGGACGAATGGCGACCGCGACGGCTCCGGCGACGGTGATGAACGGCGAGCGGCGAAGGGGGCGTCGAGCTTGCTGGTTCGGTCGCACTTCCTCCGTCTCTCCTCCCAATTTCAAAAACAAAACCCAAGGAAGAAGATGATGGAGATTGGTGGAAGTGATGTCCCACCTTTTAAGAGCCAATATCCACCCTCCACTTATCAAGATCTTAGACACTTTGGCCCCAACCACCATGACATCACATGAGGTCATCTTCCACTATCTCAAACTCCCACAACCTTATTCCAATAGGTGCAATTTCATCCTCCGCCATGGCATTATAATCTTGTACATTAATTTCTTCAATTACATTCAATTCTCTTCCAATTGAGTCCAATTGAAGTCCATAAATTAATCCAATTTTCCTAATAAGATTTGTGTCACAAGAGGACTTCCAATTTCTGAATTCAGTCTCAATTTCACGGTTAATTTCACTCTAGCACGATACTAGTGTGTCCTAACCTACCGGGTAGCTTTTAGAAATTTTCATGCATTTGACTTGTGGTTGATCATTTTCAAGCCACAATGTACATCTTTGACACATTGGCAACTCTCGGTTGTCGTGATAATCTCAAGATTTCAAATACGGACACAAGGTACCCATTGTGCCGTAATGACCCTTGTAAATTAGCACGGTCGAAAGGTCACTTCCTGGTCAAATTCTCGAGTCCGATGCATTAGAATTTCTTAACGGCTTCACCTGATAGACTAGTTTTCACATGAGTGGCCGACTCAATGAAAAGAACTATATGTGCAAAGATGACATGCCCATCTCAATTTACTGAAAATATAATTGGAAAATCGGGATGTCACAACTTTTCCCCTCTTATAAAAATTTCATCCTTGAAATTTAAACTATTACAAATCTTAAGCAAAAAGGTGGGGGTACAATTGTCTCATCAATTCTTCAGTTTCCCAAGTTGCTCATTCAGTGATGTGGTGTTACCATACCACTTTGACCAATGGGATGGTCTTGGTGCGCAGAACTTGCTCCTTGCAATCCACGATCTAAACCGGGCTTTCAACATACGACACCCTATCGTCCACGTCTAATTCTTCAAAATTTAGAACGTGTGTCGGATCAAGTTCATACTTCCTTAACATCGACACGTGAAAGATGTTAAGCACTTGTGCCAACCTCGGTGGTATTGCAAGACAATACGCTAGAGTTCCTTCTTTCCAAAATCTCAAAGGAACCTACGTAACTCGGACTCAGTTTTCCCTTTCTGCCAAAGCGGGAAGTACCTCTCATCGATGACACCTTTAGGAAGACGTGCTCACCAACTTGAAACTCCAATGGCCTTTAACGCTTATCTGCATAACTCTTCCAGCGGCTTTGAGCAGTCTTTAATCTGTTCCAAATAACGACAACTGCCTCCACTGACTGCTAAACCAACTCTGGACCTATGATCTTTCTTTCCTCGACTTCATCCCAACACATTGGTGTTTTGCACAATCTGCCATACAATGCTTCAAAAGAAGCCATTTGAATACTATGCTGATAATTGTTGTTGTAGGTGAACTCGACTAGATGAAGCTGTTCCTCCCAACTTCCTTTGAAGTCCAAATTGCAAGCTCTTAGCATGTCTTCGAGGGTTTGAATTGTCCTTTCAGACTGGCCATTAGTCTACGAATGATAGGCCCTACTGTACTGTAGCTTCGTTCCCAAAGCACTCTGCAAGCTTTTCCAAAAGACGGTGGTGAACCTTGGGTCTCTGTCTAAAGTAATCGTGACCGACACCCCATGGATATGAACCACTTGACACACATACAGATCTGCAAGTCTATCCAGAATCAGGTCCTTTCGAACTGCGATGAAGTGAGCCAACTTTGTCAGTCTGTCGACTACTACCCAAATCGAATCATTTCCTCTCTGGCTCCTCGGTAGTCCAGTCACAAAGTCCATCATGATATGCTCCCATTTTCATTATGGGATCTCGAGAGGTTGCAGAAGCCCTCCCGGTTTGCAATGCTGAGCCTTCACCTGCTGACACGTCAAACACTTAGCGACATACTTGGCGATGTCTGCCTTCATACCAGACCACCAATAATGTTGACGCAGATTCTAATACATCTTGGTACTACCAGGATGAATGCTTGTAACTGTTACGATGCGCTTCTAACAAAATCTCCTCTCTAAGTTCCACATCGTCAAGTACAACCAATCACCCTTGGAACCTCAATGTTCCATCGTCAGAAATCTAAAAGTCAGCTTTCCTTCTCTCTGTATCCTCTTGCAAGATTTTTTGAACATCTGGATTTGTCTGCTGAAGCGTTCTGATCCTAACCTGCACCTCCGGCTCAATTCTGAGGGTGGCCATAAGATTCGAAAGATGGCCTACCTCAAATTTGAAACCCGAATCTCGTACTCTCTCGAGTAGACTCCATTCCTTGAGTACCATCTACGCAACTGAAGACTTCCTACTCAGTGCATCAGCGGCCTTATTCGCCTTTCCGGGGTGATACAAAATCTCACAATCATAGTCCTTCAGAAGTTCCATCCATCGACGTTGTCTCATATTCACTTCCTTTTGAGAGAAGAAGTACTTGAGACTTTAATGGTCGGTGAAGATCTGAAATCTTTCTCCAGACAGATAATGCCTCCAAATCTTCAGGGCAAAGATGATAGTTGCGAATTCTAAGTCATGCGTCGGATAATTTAACTCGTGAGATCTCAACTAACGGGACGTATATGCAACAACCCTACCATGCTGCATTAACACGCAACTCAGTCCTTTAAACGATGCATCACTATAGATCTCAAACCCTACTTGACTAGATGGAATAGTAAGCATAGGTGCAGTAGTTAGCTTCTGCTTAAGCACTTGGAAACTACTCTCGCACTTATCTGACCATGTAAACTTTTCTTCCTTCTTCAGCAGTCTTGTCATCGGTGATGCTAACACTGAAAACATTTCTACAAACCGTCTATAATACCTTGCTAAACCCAGAAAACTTTTTATCTCTATCACTGTAGTCGGTCTTGGCCAGTTGATTACTGCTTCAATCTTGGCTGGGTCCACTGAGATTCCTTCTTCGGAGATGACATGACCTAAGAAAGCCACACAAGTTAACCAAAACTCACACTTACTGAACTTGGCATACAACTCGTGATCTCTCAAAGTCTGGAGCACTATCCTTAGGTGCTTTTCCTAATCCTCGATACTCCTTGAGTATACTAGGATGTCATCGATGAAAATGATTACGAACTGATCCAAGTACTCTCTGAATACACAATTCATCAAATCCATGAAAGCAGTTTGGGTGTTCGTCAACCCAAACGACATTACAGTAAACTCATAATGGCCGTATCAAGTGCGAAACGCCGACTTCGGTATGTCTTCCTTCCTGATCCTTAGCTGATGATACCCTACCCTCAAGTTGATCTTAGAAAATATCGACGCTCTTTGAAGCTGATCAAATAAGTCATCGATCCTCGGCAATGGATACTTGTTCTTGATCGTCACCTAATTAAGTTGTCGATAGTCGATAGACAAGCGTAATGAACCATCATTCTTCTTCACGAACAGAACTGGTGCTCCCCAAAATGATGCACTAGGACGGATAAATCCTTTATCCAACAACTCTTGCATCTACACCTTAAGTTCCTTAAGTTTTGACAAGGCCATCCGGTAAAGAGCTTTAGAGATCGGCTCTGTCCCGGGGGCTAACTCAATTACGAACTCTATCTCTCTCTCTCTCTCTCTAGCAACAAACCCAGTAATTCTTTCGAGAAAACGTCTGGGAACTCTTGCACCACTGCGATGTCTTCTACCCTCAACTCCCCCAATGTCTTGTCCATGACAATTGCTAGGTAACCTTGGTAACCCTTGTCTAGCAAGCGAGTTGCCTCGAGCGATGAGATTAAGGAAACCGAGGGTCCATCTCGACTCCCAATAAATTCAAAACTCTCACCCTCTAACAGGTTAAATTGAATCGCTTTGTGATAACAGTCCATCTTAGCTCATTGCTTGGTGAGCCAGTCCATGCCAATTATCACATCAAAATCATATACATGGTTAGGACTATCAAGTCTATCCTCCCCTCTCGCTCACCAATCACTAACTTACAACCAAGATAACCCACTGTAGCTAACACCTTATCCTTCAACGGCATAGATATGCTAATCACGGACTCTAACAACTCAAGAATTAATTCTACCAACTTAACATATCTTTCAGCTATAAATGAATGAGTAGCTCCAGAATCAAATAAAACATAAGCAGGTTGGTCGTTTAGTAAGATCATACCTGTGATCACATTAGGCACATCCTTCGCCTGTCCTCTGGTGATCGCATACGTCTTTCCCTGAGCTAGAAGTCAGTTCAATCCACCCTGCAGCATGATCTGTGGCGCGATTCCTCTGTTCTGACCCAACGGTGGCGGCAACGGCGACAATTGACGCTGTCCCATCTGTTTCCTGGGGCAATTCCTAGCTATATGACCCTGCTAGCCACACTCATAGCAGGCACTCGTCCTAGAGGGGCACGAGACTGAATCATGTCGTCTTCCACATGAACGACACACTCCATTATGGCTCAGCGATGATTTCCCTATCCCACCCTTCCTGTTGAATGGAACAGGATATCTTCCTCTAGACATCAGCCTCTTCCTAAACCAATTACCTTCTATGTTCGAATTAAACCGCGACCCAGATGCAGCAACTCTCTCATTTTGGTCTTTTTCATTCAGCTGGGCTCGTTTATAAAGGTCCTTGTACTCCTTCAGATCTAATGGCACCAACGAGCTCTTTACATCTGGTTGGAGCCCATCTTTAAACCTTTGAGCTCACTCTAACGGTCTCTAAACTAAATCAGGGGCATACTGCGACAGTTCAGCGAACTTCGCTTTGTACTGATCAGCTGTCATTATACCTTGGCGAAGGCGCCGAAACTCTACCATCTTCATTTCTCTAGCACAGTCAGAAAAGTACTTCTCATTAAAGATCTCGAGAAAGGCATTCCACTTTAGAACTACTCCTTCAGGGAACGCTATCCCCTTAGTAGTATTCCACCAAGTACCTACGATCTCTTTCAACTGATAGGCTGCCAAGACAACCTTCTCTACTTCGGTGCACATCAGTAAATCAAAGGCATTCTCTAACTCCTGAATCCACAGTGCTGCAGCTTCGGGATCTCCTGCTCCCATGAATATCGGTGGATTCAACTTCAGGAAATGCTCTACCAGCTTATGCATAGGCCTTCCTAGCGACCACGTTCCCAGGTGGAACTTCAACAGGTACTACCTCAAATTCGACGACCAGTACGACGGCAGGTGCAGCGGCAGGGGCGGCAGCAATTATGGTAGCAGCAGCATTGGCAGCATTGGCAACATTAGTGGCAGCGGCGGTTGAAGCGATGGTTTGCTGATCCATTCTGTCACCCATCAACTCAAGCATCCTCATGATTCCATCAAACCTTGGGTCCTCAAGGGCTACTACCCCAACATCGACTGGAGGCGATGCTACACCACTCACGCTGGCCTCAGCCGGCGCTCCCTCCATGGCAACTTGAGCACCGACTCTCGTCCACGGCCCACCCCGAAACATATGGCCTCCTGCCCCCTTCCTAGCAACTCTCAGCACTCGATCACTCATGCTACAGGCTCAATATAGATACTTGTGATCACATTAAAATCTGAGTGATCACACCAACAAGCTACCAATTAGCTATCAACCACATGCACCAGCATATTAAAAGCCTTTCCTACCAACTATCCCATGACTCCCTCGCACCTTATCACTCCAAACACAGACCATGCTCTGATACCACTTAAACGGGGTTATCGCACCCCAAACCCCAAGACATGTGAACAACCCGCCATAGTCATGCAAATGCAACATTCCCAGGTAGTGTCGCCGACCACAATTTCTTTATTGTGCAAGTGAAACGTACTATAAAACCCCTAACAAAAACTCACAGGATAGGAAAGCAGGAAACCAACTCATTCATAAACAAACATACTTTCATAGATATTCACGTCAAAGATTACATGCACCAAAAATGGGTCAGAGTTTATGTGCATAACAAAAAAGGGTCAGCCTACAAAAAGGGATCGATCCACCAAAAAGAAGGAATAGTCCTATGACTACTAGCCGGACTCGTTCGTCTATCCCACTTATGACTGCACAACCTCCGAAGACGACGGGTCATCCACCCCGCCATCGGGAGCGTCAGCTACGCCCTCACCTAGAATGGCTTCCATCACAGCAGGTGGAATATCAAAGCTATCAAGAGGACCAATCCTGAAACCATTGGGCCCAAAGCGAAACCACGCCCTATATCTATGAGGCACCCTGACATGCTCGGCCTCCTGGATCTAGACTGTGGACCTAATCAGCTCATAGGTCCAATGACTATCAGCATCGGGAAAGCTATGCTCCTGCTCCATAATCTGCACTGGGATACCATATCACTCCGGGGGTTTCACTATCTACGATCCTGTAATTTTGGCCCACAACGGGGGGAGACATTGTCTCAGCAAGTTCACCCCCCTAAAGCCCTATTAGAAAGAAAATACACCCAAAGGTGGCCTAGCCACAGAGTACAGAAGACTTACCCCATCTTATTTCCTTCATGCAGGTTAGTACAATTCATATCACTCAATCACGGTAGTAATAAGAACTTAAACCACTATAACACAATCAATTTCACATAATCCACAATCACATCATGTGTTCCAATTATTATTCACTGTCACACAAGAGCATAGCCTACTTGCAGTTCGCCTATCTACTGGCATATAGCCAGGCATCGTCTCCCCACCTTGGAGCATGGCTTCGTCATTACATCGACAACGTTCCCAAAGAAGCATGGGCCCAAAATCAAATGCGACATGCATCCGTTGTATAGGGCAACCCATATAGGGGCAAATCCAGCTCAATAGCTTAGCACAATTCTTCTGAACTATCACACAACAGTTCATACTTAGCCCAAGGCACTTTGCATTTCACTCAAGGCTTCCATTAAAGTAATAATCCATATTTTTCAAAATCAACATTCAATTTGCAATATCCAACCATCAAATTAATAATCTGAAAGCACAGCAACGATCAGCGCGAAATTCTGGAAATTTAGGGTCCCGAAATAATTTTTGAAATTTAATAAATGATTAAATTTATTCCGAAAATTAATTAAATAATAATATTTTAATAATTTCGAATAATATATTATTATTAAATTATTAAATAATTTCGAAATATTTATTAAATAAAAAATATTCATTTAAGTTAAATCAAGACTTATATTAATATAAACATCCACTTAACCCTAATTAATCATACTTTAAACTAACCAAACCCCTTTAATCTAATCCACATCTAATTAAACTAATCTAACAACCTAAGCTTGCTTAGATTAAACTAAGAACGCCCTAAGCATCATTAACCCTCTAATCAAGGTTTAAGAGGCTAAACTCATCGGAATCGCTTTCCAATGAGTCCCCGGCGAAGACAACGGCGAGATAGTCAAACAACCTCCTCAGGGCGATGCGAAAAGAGGACCGGAAGGCACCCAAAACGAGCCTTGAAGATCCGAAGCTTGCTGGAAATCTAGCTACTGGTCTTGGCCGAAGAGGGCTGATTCGGCAACTTCAACGGCCAGAAAAGGTCGGAAACGGCCAAGTGTTGGAGGTGGGGTGACGGTGGAGCTTCGGCGACGACTGGCGGTGGCTCCGACGGTGGCTGGCAATAGCAAGTAGCGGCTGGTGACTCCAGACGACAATGCTAGGCGGACGACAAAGCTGGACGCACAAGCAACGAGGAGCGACGGTCGCAAGCGAAGGAGAAGCGGCATCAGCGACGAGCTAACTTCAACAGTGGCTTCAGCAGCCTTGGTGACGGCGACAGCAACCGGATGACGAAGGACGACAATGCTAAAGGCTCGGGCGAAAACGGCGCAACGGCTGGCCGGTGAGCGCACGCATGGACGAACGGCGACCGCGACAACTCCGGCGACAGCGACGGACATCAAGCAGCGAAAGGGGCATCGGGCTTGCTGGTCCGGTCGCACTTCCTCCCTCTCTCCTCCCAATTTCAAAAACAAAACCTAAGGAAGAAGATGATGGAGACTAGTGGAAGTGATGTCCCACCTTTTGAGAGCCAATATCCACCCTCCACTTGTCAAGATCTTAGACACTTTGGCCCTAACCACCATGACATCACATGAGGTCATCTTCCACTATCTCAAACTCCCACAACCTTATTCCAATAGGTGCAATTTCATCCTTTGCAGTGGCATAATAATCTTGTACATTAATTTCTCCAATTCCATTCAATTCTCTTCCAATTGAGTCCAATTGAAGTCCATAAATTAATCCAATGTTCCTAATAAGATTTGCGACACAAGAGCACTTCCAATTTCTGAATTCAGTCTCAATTTTATAGTTAATTTCACTCTGGCACGATACTGGTCTGTCCTAACCTACCGGGTAGCTTTTAGAAATTTTCATACATTTGACTTGTGGTTAATGTACATCTTTGACACATTGGCGACTCTCGGTTGTCGTTGTAATCTCAAGGTTTCACATATGGACACAGGGTACCCATTGTGCCGTAATAACCCTTGCAGATTAGCTCGGTCAAAATGTCGCTTCCTAGTCAAATTCTCGAGTCCGATGCATTAGAATTTTTTAATGGGTTCATCGGATAGACTAGTTTTCACATGAGTGGCCGACTCAAGGAAAAGAACTATATGTGCAAAGATGAAATGCTCATCTCAATTTACTAAAAATAGAATTGGAAAATCGTGATGTTACAAGAACCACGAATATAAAGTGAAGAGCAATGATGGTCAGACGGACCTTAATAAAGGTGAACAAGTTAGAGAACAGGAAGTTCACGAAAACTTGGACATATTGTGACAAGGTGTACAACTCATAGTCTTGGCCATACTCAGGATGATAAAGTGGAAGGTAGTATGTCAGTAAACTATTGGCGAAAAGCCTTGATAGATTGATGAGTTGCTGATGGAAGTGGTTCCTTACATTACTTGAGAAGAACATGTGTATCGTATGATTATATAAGAGAAAAGAACACAACAAGTGTTATAACTTTTGTATAGTGCTCACTTGAGTGTCATAATATTTCTTTCGATCACTTAAGTATCATAATTTTTTTATGGCGCTACCTTGAGTGCATTAACATTTTTTTCCAATCATTTGAGTGACTTAACTTATTAAAAATGTTCATCGCCAATGTCATGCCATGTAAGATTTTCAACAACTTTGGGTGAAACTTTTTAAAAGTTGTGGAATTTAAGTGATTAATTAAAAGTTGTGACATTTAAGTGAACCTTTTTTTAGAAGTCATAACACTCAAGTGGTCGGAAAAAAACTTATGACGCTTGTGATGTCCTTACATTCGTAGTTGCGCTACATTGGCAAATCGTCCAAAGGTTTAAACCCAAATTCATAAAATTAAAAGTTTATGACTAAATTGGCTATCATACAATAGATTTAGAATTTTTGAGACAATTTATCCTAGTATAACCTATAGCATATGTCTTACTTACAATTAACATCCCTATAAGGATGAATAGCTCCCGAAAAAGAATCAATTGATTCTCTCCTAATTGGTTGGACTGTCATGCATTCCTAAGTGAGCCAATATGGTACGGTCAAATCCATCAAGATTATCAAAACTCTACTTGCCCATCCGATTGGGGATTGAGAGGTTGTGCTAGATGAAAGGGCTAGTAAAAACACTTAGAATGGGGGTGAATAGGTGTGAAAACAGATTTTGCGAAATGTAGTGAAAAATTTTACTTTTAACCTGAGTCTAGTTGATTACAAACTTTGCATAAGGAATTAGACTTTACAACTATTTTAAAACGCAGAAATATATTGCAGTAAATAAAGTAAAGGAGTTTAGGGAAGAGAAAATGAACACATAATTTATAGTGTTTCGGCTTAGATTAAGCATACGTCCACTCTCTCACGCTAACAACCTTCTGGCTGATTTCCACTATGAATCAAAAGAGAATTTACAATCTTGCGATCTCGACTTCTCAGTGAAGAGTCTCTACTGCTCTCACGAAGCCATAGTATAAGTTTCTCTCTCTTTTAAGTACAAAATTGAGCACAATGTAAGAAATAACAATTAAATGGGAAGCTTCAGACTTTGGAATTCTTCTTTCACGCACTCTATCGAACAACTGGAGTCCTCCTTAAATACTCCTTCGTGCCTTCACGACCGTTGGCATTTTCCAAAGGAATTCTTCCAATCAACCCATTGGACAGAATCAATCAAGGAGATCTCGATCCGTTTGAAGATTGTAATGAAAGCTTGTCAATCCTATTTGCCCATACAATCAAGATCTTGATTTCCATAAGTAGATTCTTTCCAAAATAACTTGCCTTCCAAAATTATTTGAAGTATCTAAATTGATTCCAATAAAGATAACCAATCTCGTAGGTGATATTTCTAACCAAAAGACCATATATATCCTATACAAACCGAACCTTTGAAGAAAGAAGGATAATCCCTGAGTCTGGTTAGGTCTTCATTCTTCACTTGTGTTCAGTCTGGAATTTGTCAGAGTGGGCAGACTTATGTTGTAAGATAGACTTTGTCACAAAAGTCTGGCAATTTTCAAAATAGAACTTAGATAAGTTTTGTCAACTTCAAAACATCATAGGAGTTTTCTCCAACACTAGATTCTAGATTACTTTTGGGAATCATCCCCATGACTACATGACAAATTTTTCTATTCACTCCAAGCTAACGACTAAGTTGGAAATTTTGGATAATAAGCATTGACCTAAGGATTATCTAGTTTTATCAATAGTCAGAGGTCTTAAATATAATTCCTCTCTCTTTCTACCTTCTTCTCCTAAAATTAAGTATACATACATATATATATATATATGGGTAGAGGAAAATATTTTTTTATTAAAAAAAAAAGGAAAATATGGGCAATTCCCTGTATTATTCAACCACATACATGCATTTGCCCTCGATTAGTTTATAGGTTTTTTTTTTCTGACCAACCATGTGAAAGTCAGATCTATGGCAACAATGGCAGAATAATGGGCCATGAATAATATATATCATAACTCATATACAATGTCAGATCTCTTAAAGAATTATGGCCATGAGTCATGTATATCAAAAGTCAAAACTCAGGTAGTCACATCTCTTAAAGAATAGAGAGAAGAAGAAGTAAAACATCAACAAAAAGTACGTTTGGCAACATTTTTATTCCTGAAAATAATTTCTTTTCATAAATAATTCTTTTCTATTTTTACTCTCTGAAATAATTTCTGAGTAAAATAATGTATTTAATTAATTGCATAAAATTTCTATTTTCGGAATTAAAAAGAAAAAAAAGCAATGCATTTGGTATGACATACAAGTTCTTTTTTCTTTTTGTAACATAGAATTTCTTTTAATTTTTTAATAATTTTTTGAGATTTTTTATTCTTTTCTTTTTTTTCCTTGCTTCTTCTTCCGTTGCAGGGCATTGCCGTTGCTTGCAGGCCAAACAGTAGAGGCCGGCGACCGGCGGCCGATGGACAAAGAGGGCGGTGGGCAACGAGGAAGAAAAGAAAAAAAATGACTTATTTTTGGAAATTGTTCCTCGAAACAAGAAATTACTTTTTTCTACTTCTTATTTTTATTCCAAATTTATTTCCCTGTCACTTTTCTATTATAGAGAATAAAATAATTAATTAATGTTAGCAAACAAAATTCTGTTCTTTTTCTATTACGGAGAGCAAAAGAACAAAAAGGTAGGAAAATAGAATTGTTATCGTACGGAGCCAAAGTGTATCTGTTACCGACTAAAAAAAGAAACACAAAAAACAAAGAGTATCTGTTACGAGGAGTTGCTAGCTGGCTGAGGTGAGAGATGGGGACGTCGGCTAGGCTGAATCGAAGGGAGAAGACTCAGGATCCGAGGAGGACTATTATAAAAGAGGCTGGCCTTTAGGATGAGGGATCTTATGCTGTTCGACAGTTACAGGAAAGAATCGAAGTTGGTCAATAGCTCATATCTCAAACGCGAACAGAATGTCGCCAGCCGAAGCAGGAGGCGATGATTACACGCAAGACGGAACCGTCGATCTCCGGGGAAACCCTGTCCGGCGATCCAAGCGTGACAGATGGACCGCCTGCTCCTTTATCACTGGTACTCTCTCTCTCTCTCTCTCTCTACCCCCAACCCAACAAGTATGACGGGGAATATGCAAGCATTGCTCGGGACGAAGTGCGTCTAAAGATGGAATGAAAGCAAACTGTATACACGCAAGCCCTCCTGAACATGCTTCCAATACTGCAGAAGAAGTAGGCAGAAGTGCCAGAAAGAAACAAAAAAGAAAGACACTATTCCAGGTTTATAAACACAAATAGCTGATCCCTTCTGCTTTGAATTATATTCTACACAAGTGAGATTTTCACCTGGTTGAGAATCGAGATGCACGTAGGAGATGGTCAATGGTCGACAATAATTGTTTTTTGTCACGGGTTATGTCCCTAATTTCAGCTCTTGTCTAATCATAAACAGTGGAAAGCTAGCTCCTTATCATTAACTCCAATTGTACGGACAAACTTCGAAGCATCCATTTGACACATTTCTTTTTATATCTAAATTTTAAACCACACTTTCTCAAAAAAATTAGAAAAACTGATAATAATCTCCCAATAATAAATCTTGAGTTCACGTCTTTCTTAATGTCGTATTTACCTCTCTTATTATATATTTTTATTTTTAGTCTTAAGCTAAAATTCAATCTTCGAATGAAGAAAATACATCACACATTATAGTTGATAGTAGTCCCATTATACTTTACAAGTTTTTCATGATAATACATCATCAATAGGTTAAAAACGCAATGATGTTTTTATTATAGTTTTTCTACTGAATCATGCAAAGCCTTGTGTACTTTTCATTTTCCTTCCTTCATTTTCCATGATTTTATGGTCATACATATTTTCCTACTTTAATCGTGCACTGAACATATTTCTGATTTCTTAATATGCAATCGCACTCTTAATGTATCAAATCAGTTGGTTTCACATAATTAAACACATATTTTCACGATATTCATTATTTATACATTATTTTTGTTAGCGTGATAAAAAATACTAGTGAAATCCAATTTTTCGTTAGAAAGAAAGGTAAAGACCATCATCAAGTCATATTATGTCACATTAGATTTTCAAGAATTATTGCAATATCGCATTTTTCGAAATTACTTTTGTTAGTTGTTATTTGTTTGGTTATTCTTTGTGTTGACCTGTTGACTAAATGGTGCAGTATATGAAGTCTTCGAGAGGATGGCATACTTTGGAATCTCATCCAACCTCGTCTTGTACTTGACCACGAAGCTTCACCAAGGCACGGTCCAATCGGCCAACAACGTCACCAACTGGGTCGGCACCAGTTGGATCACTCCCATCCTCGGCGCGCATGTCGCGGACGCCCATCTCGGCCGCTATTGGACCTTCGTCATTGGGTCGGGCATCTATCTCGCGGTACGTGTTATACAACATTGCCCCAAAGCATATATCCCGTATAGAGTCATCATTACCTTAGACGTGTGAAAATCATAACGAGCTAGCCTAAAAATTCGGTGCTATGAACACGTTATGCTAGCAAAGCATGTGATCCAAGTTGGGTCGATCTTGTTTAGTTAATAGTCAAGCTCAAACCCACTCAATCGCTTTGAGATCGGCTCGAGCTCGAATTCGTATTCTTAAAATACAATGGGGGCTTTTTTAAAACTGTATCGTTTAGCTATTCATAATAGCCGCATGTGTATGCGAATGCAGTTAAAAACGTCCGAATTAAGCCTTCGGGCAATTAGTATTTTAAACTGGAGCTCGACCCGGTCAAGTACACGTGAATGACGGGAAGTGCTCGACTTTTCCCGGACACCAAAGACTTGAAATTTTGACCGGGACACGTGGAGGATGCCCAATGCTTCCAATTATCCGGCATAATAGATAAATAATGAGTAATTTAAAAATAAAGACAAAATATGATTAGCTAGAGAATACTTGAGTCTATGGATTAAATTTAAAAACCCAGTAAAAAATGTATTACTTTGGCAATTTGTAAAAGATGACTAATTGTGATATTTTTATTGTATTATCACCAACTGTTTTAAAAATTTGAACTAATAGATAAAGGTGTGGTTTAATATTTAATTGTTCTAATAATAACTACCGAATTAATGTTGCTTATTATCATCTTTCTAGACACATGTAATGTGGAAAAAGCATCTTATTTTATACACCAATGAGAATTGAAATTTTCTTTATTTAACACATTTTTATAATCACAACTGAAATGCGATTCTGACCCCAAAAAAAAAGTTTTTTTTTTTTTTTTTTTTTTGCCATGGGTTAGACGATTAAGCATACCTAGCTTACCTGATGCAGGGCATGTTGGTGTTGACCCTGGCCGTCTCGCTTCGCGGACTCAAGCCGCCTCCGTGCTCGGCACCCAATGCCAGCAATTGCAAGAAGGCCTCCCTGCTGCAACTCGCCGTCTTCTACGGTGGGCTGTACACGCTGGTGGTCGGGACCAGCGGGACCAAGCCCAACATCTCGACGATCGGTGCGGACCAGTTCGACGATTTCGACACGAAGGAGAAGGCCCACAAGCTCTCCTTCTTCGACTGGTGGATGTTCAGCGTCTTCTTCGGGACCCTCTTCGGCAACACCGTCCTCGTGTATATCCAGGACGATGTGGGCTGGGCTCTTGGGTACGGTCTCCCTACCCTTGCACTCGCCGTCGCGATTGCAATCTTCCTTGCGGGCACCCCTAGGTACCGGCACCGGGTGCCTGCAGGCAGCCCAATCACGAGGATGGCGCGGGTCATCGTGGCCGCCACGAGGAAGTGGAAGGTGCAGATCCCGAGCAATCCGAACGAGCTCTATGAGCTCGACCCGCAAGAGTATGCTGGCAAGGGGAGATTTAGGATCGACTTGACACCAACTTTGAGGTTGTAATTTGCTTCAAAATTCTTTTGCTTTTGTGTTCTGATCTGAAATGTTGATACATCAGCTGTCCATTGAAAAAGTTTCCGTAAAATGGGCGATCACTTGGTAACGCATCAACTTTATGTCTTTCGTTCTGTCATGATTTAGGTTCAACTTTTTGCTCTATCCATCGTTAGTTGAAATGCTAGTTTTCCATAAGGCAATTGCTATCATCAAATCGCCATCACATGTCATGTGTTTTCACATCAAATTGGTTGATAAAAATCGTACGTAGATTCCTTGATTTATAGTTGTGGCAAAAGGATGTTATCCATGGACAATTGATTGAAACAAGGATGTGCAGCATTTGAACATTGTGTGGCTCACTCTCCATGCAGATTCTTGAACAAAGCATGCGTCCGAACCGGCTCGACTTCTCCGTGGAAGCTATGCTCGGTCACCCAAGTCGAGGAGACGAAACAAATGATGCGGATGATCCCAATCCTGATCGCGACTTTCGTCCCAAGCTGCATGATGGCTCAAATCAATACCCTCTTCGTCAAGCAAGGAACTACCTTAGACAGAAGCATGGGCAGCGTCAAGATCCCCCCGGCGAGTCTAGCTGGATTCACGACCGCATCGATGCTCGTGTGCATCGTGGTGTACGACCGTGTCTTCGTCAAGATCATGCGAAGATGGACCAAGAACCCGAGAGGCATCAGCCTTCTGCAGAGGATGGGGATCGGCCTTCTCCTCCACATCATGGTCATGACCGTGGCGTCGTTCACCGAGAGATGGAGGCTCCGAGTGGCTAGGGAACACGATTTGGTCGAATCGGGAGGGCAAATCCCGCTGACGATCTTCATTCTGCTTCCTCAATTCGTGCTCATGGGAGTGGCCGACGGATTCCTGGAAGTAGCGAAGATGGAGTTCTTCTACGACCAAGCGCCGGAGAGCATGAAGAGCCTGGGCACGTCTTATGCTATGGCCACTTTGGGGATCGGGAACTTCATCAGCAGCTTCCTACTATCGACGGTCTCGCGCCTCACCGAGAGGGACGGCCACCACGGGTGGATACTAGACAACCTGAACGCGTCGCGCCTCGACTATTACTATGCCTTCTTTGCAGTACTCACCCTCCTGAATTTCGCGTTCTTTCTGTTCGTGGCGAAGCACTACGAGTATCGCGCTGAGGTCTCAGATTCAATGGTGGTGCTCGAGGAAGAATTGAAAGGGGCGGTATCAGAGAAGGTACATGACCTGGAAGCGCCGGCACCATAGGCCTAGATAGGTCAATTGCAACGTATTGGGGTTGCGTCGATGAGATGACTGTGAAACGATGCTTATTGCCTAAGCTCTTCGCGTCATCGCTACAATGCGCGCTTTTACATACATGTACAAAAGATGATGACAACCATCAGCCATGGTTTTGAAACCCTATTTTTGGAAGTTGTAAAGTTTTCTGCTTGATGCATTTCTTTCTCTGCAACTTAAAGTCTTTTATAATGTACTCTTAGGTATATAAATACCCTTCTAAACTTAATGAAAATATATAACAATTTCTATCTCAATAATAACAATAATGATACTGATCTATTTTGGCTCAACTATTTCGATAGAACAACAACAATTATTGCATATGATGGATAAAAAAAATGCTAAATTCAGTTGCAAAGACAATGACAATTTCAATGGAAAAATTTCTCATGCTGTAATCACTAACAACTGAACATAATATTTCTCTATGATATACAACATAATAATGCAATATTTATTAACTGTTCTAAAATCAATAACATAAGATCAGTTATCATTTTTTTTGTCGCCTCTTATTATTTGGAATGTTCATTTCAATAACCGATTCACTACTCAATCGTTCCTGTGACACAAGACTTGTAGTATTGTTTTTGGATATGATATACCCTACCATTTTGTTGTCAGAGGCACAAATTGCTCTTTCCTAATATCACTGGCTCCATTCTTGTCAATTTTGATCATAACCCTAATGCCTTTGATTAGCTTGTTCTCCCGAGGTGAATTGTGAGGGATTTAACGAATTCTCCCGATGGGGGTCTGGCTGTTTATATTATAATATTATATTATTATTTTAATTTATAAAAATATTATTTAGAAAATAAAAAAATCAGAATAATACCCAAAAATATTATTTTTTCCAGAAAATCAGAAAAATCTTTAAAAATAGTGTTCGAGTGGTTCTTTCCTTAAGATATGTGAAAAACCTTGAAAGAAACAAAAAAAAATTGTGCTTAAAGTTCTTGGAAGCAAATGTTGAATTGTTGTTCGCACATTTCCTTTATTCCAATTATGCCCTTGTGGGAGTTGAATCCTAGGACTCGTGATTGGTATAATATGTTGCATAAATATTTTACCTAAAGTTTAACAAGATTAGGCATCGAAAGGGCATTAGTTGATTAACTAACATAATCAAGTCTTCGATCCTAGTTTTTCTAGTTGCATTGGATTAAAATATTTCTCCAAATATTTTATTTGAGTTTCTAATTGACCTAGCACATATTGATTAGTGGCATCTCTTAAATGAAAATGAATTGCAGATTAAAAACTAGGAACATAAGTCGAGAATTGGTGGGCTTAAAAGAGCCCAGACTAAACCTAAACTTAGTAAGCCATTAGCCATTTAGGGAGGTCGCGACTGACATTGTCGTGGGATGATTTCATTAGCTTTTGTTGTACAATGTCTTCAGTCTATCCGTTGACCATATACAAGGGGTGCCAGTGCTGAAAACGATGAAATATGTACAATTTATTATTGTCAAACGACTATGCCTTCAAAAAATCTATTAAGGGCCTGCATAGAAACACTCCTTGTTTCTGTTTCTGAACAATTTTTTTGTTTTTTTGTTCCTGGAACAAAATTGAAACAAAAAAAAAACTTACTTCTTGTTCCATTAACAATTTTGAAGAAACACTTCTTCTTCTCTCTCTTCTCTTTTCTTCTTCTTTTCTTCTTCTTTTTTTTGGCCGGTCGCGGCGTCGACCATGGCCGGCGACCGGCCGGCGACCGTCAGCAACCTCGCCGGAGCGTCGCCGGCCCCCGGCGAGGCCGAGCGTCGCCGGCCCCCGGCGAGGCCGAGCGTCGCCGGCCCCTAGCGAGGCTCGGCCTCACCAGATCTAGGCGAGCCCGAGCTCACCCGCCAAGGCAAGGCTCGGCCTCGCCCGCGCCAGCAACGCCGAGCCTTGCCTTGGCTGGGCGAGCTCGGGCTGGCCCAGATCCAGCGAGGCTGCCGGCCGAAAGAAGAAAAAATAAAAAATAAAGGAAAAAATGAAAAATAAAATAAAAAATTAAAAAATTAAAAGAAACAAAAAAAAGAATAAAATTTACCAAACGTGTTTCTATTCATTTTTTATTCCCGGAACAAATTTACCAAACGCATTTTTCTGGTCAAAAATTGTTCCCCGGAACAGAAACACTTTTTTATTTTTGTTCCTTGAAACAAAAAAAGAGCAGAAACATTACCATGCAGCCCCTAAATGTCTCGACCGTAAATTACTTCTCAATAAATCGAATTGCCTAAGTTCGTTGCCGGTACAGATGCAGAGATCACATTCGTCTCTTTTTTCTCGTTTTTGGTCAGGGTTTTTCCCATGTATTGAAGACCTATGGGAGGCCTTTCTCTATACGAAGGACCAAAAGCAAGGCGTAATCTCCCATGAGCTCCTTTCATTCTTCTAGGCTGAAACCAGATCTCCATGTATCAATTGTCACAAAACGTTGATGCAACAGACGGAACTCAACTTTTGAAATTGTGGAACCATGATTATATAGAACTCCACATATTTTGAAATCTCGTCGTCACACTCACACTCCATTTTTCAAAATTTTCGACATCAATGCTAACAATGCCACATAAGACGATTAGCAGTTATATTAACAATTGTCGGTCAAAATTGACTGGATTGTTCTTGGCAAAATTAAAAAGTTTATAATCGAATTGACAAAAGTGAAATAGATTTAGGACTTTTTGGATAATTTTTTCCTTTAAAATAACCAATGAACTTTTACTTAGTGTGAATGATCTTTAGTGTTCTTAGATCAACGTTTTATCCTCTCATTAGTCACTTTAAATTGTTCAAACATAAAGTTCAAGGACATGCACCTCTTGTTAGGGGTGTCAAAAAAACCCGACCCGACCCGACCCGACCCGAACACGAAACAAATATAAAATGTGTTTCGTGTTCGGGTCGTGTTCGAGTAACAAATATGAAACAAGCGGAATACATGTTTCGAGTTGGGTTTAGGGTTGGAACATTATTCGACCCGAAACACGCTTGTTCCAATTTCCAAACAAGTCACCAAACACAAACACTAAACACTAAACAGACGTGTTTTCGAAAACCCCTCCCCTTTGGCTTCTTCTCCGACGACTGCGCTTCTCGTGGATTCCGTTCCGCTACCGCCCTCCGGTCGACGGGCCTCCGCCTCGCCGTCGCCACCCCTAGTCTCAACACCGAAACCCTAGCTGATGCCGAATCAATCGATCGTCGCCGTCCAGGTCTCCATCTCTCGTCTCAACACCGGAACCCTAGCCATCGCCGATTCCTATTGTTTTAGTGGGAAAACACTGGAGCTGTCGATTTCGATTTTTCCTTGAAGTCGGGAGAAATTCTGCCGCGACTTCTCGCACTCGCGTTTACACAACGGCTTGATCCAGGGTCTTTAAATTCGTCGGCAGGCATCGGAGCTCTTCTCGTTCTTGGTAAGGTTTCGTTCTTCAGACGCCATCTTTGCTCCTTTTTTTTGTTTCTTGGATGCTTATCTTCAATTGGTGTTTCTTTCTTTCTTTTGGGTATATCGTGGTTTTGCGGTGTCTCATTTGCTGCTCCGGTTCTTGGTGGGTCTCTCTGTTGATGGGTCTTTCTTGTTCGAGCTTATCTTGTTAAAATGAATGGTTGATTAGAGTGTGAATGGGGAATTCGTGATAGGCTTCGGCGAAGCGGTTGGTGGTGACGGGGAGAGGGAAGATTGTGCTGAGGAGAGAGCCGGGAAGCAGCATCTGGCGGCGAAGAGAACACCAAAAGGAAGTTGCGGTTGTCGAAGTTATCAAGATATTTGCAAACTACAAGGAAGAGGTACTCTGGCTCCTAGACATGCTTGATTGGAAATAAGGGACCGGTGCATTGAAAGCAGAATAGCGGCTGTAACTTGTTCATTAATATGTATTTCTCTATATGTCAGATATTCCTTAGCGGCTGCAACTGGTACTAAGTATGAGGAATATCTATGGGATTTGCCTTCTGTCAATACTACAATTAGCTGGACTGATGTGGAGTTCATGTCAGCTGTTGTACATAGTCTTTGTCCAATTTCAATAAAAATGTGCATTCATCAATGTCAAGTCCGAATTTTGTTGCTTCTTTACTATTTGGTCTGGCACTGAAAAAGCCAAAGATGGTACAACGATGGCTTAACTAGCCATTTCAATTGTTGAAGGATATTGCATGCTTTTGACATTGGATTGAATTGATCTTGGTCAGAGTTCCTTTACTGATATGTTTGCTGCCTTGAAGCTTTGATGACACCACATGCACAACCCATTTTTGGTTCCCCCTCGGGTTGGCTTAGTGTGGATTAATCTTGTTATCTCATATCTAGATGAGCATTTGCTAGGAACAATGTGGCTTTTGATTTTGTGTGCTTGGTGTGTTTGTGCATCAGCAATCAACAAGCACGCCTAAGCTTGTAAGAGAAGTAGAAGCCAAAGAGAAAGAAGCAGAACAGCGACAACGACTTGAGATGCAATCACTGGTGAAGTAAACCGCAACAATGATGAATGATGAGTAGAGAATCGAACTTTTCCATGAAAGGAGAATTGTTACATATGTATGTTTCTCATTTTCTTGTCTGCAACTGCAGGATATTTCAACAGATTGTAATGGTAGGTGGCATTCTCATCCGTGGGTTGTACCAAGCCTCCGTCACATTAGATGGTCTAATATTGAAAAAAAAAAAAGGTGAAAACCCAGAAACCCAACCCGACCCGAACGGACCCGACCCGAAACACATTCGATATTCTGATGTGTTTCAGGTCGGGTCAGGTAACATCAAGACCCGACCCGACCCGACCCACATTTACACCCCTACCTCTTGTGCTATGCATTGTGCAAATAACCAAATGATTTTTTTTTATGTTTCACTATAATTTCAGTTCTTTCTGGGAATTACTTGTGAAATTTATTTTGTATTTTTACAATATTGATATGCTTTTAAAATAGTCAGAGATTTTGTAAGGGATTATTTGACGTCAAGGCGTAATTAACTTATGCCAGCGTTAAGTTCCACCATGACCGCTAGGTCATAATGGCTTGAGCTTGAGCTATCAGGTTGAGAATAGAGGATTTGGAGGGTGTTAGAAATATCTGTTAGATTGATTTTCTGATTTTGAATATCTATCTAATTATGAGTATCTTCCATGTCAAAATCTCATTATTCTCATTGATTGTAATTTCTATTATAATATTATGTTACTATAGATCGTCATTCTATAAAACCTATAAATAGGCTCATGTATAGTCCAATGAAACATATAGAAAATTCCACAACTTTATTTTCCGCTTTATGTTTATCATGTTGTTGACGCCTAAAATTTCCTTTTAATGAACGAAAAAACAAAAAAAAAAACAAAAAAACAAAAAAAAAAAAAAAAAAAAACAAGAAAAACAGAAAAAAAACAGAAAAAGCCCCTCCTCCGGGCCTCCGCGGCCCATTTCCACCTCAGCCCAGCCCCTTCTCCCTTGTCTTCTTCTTCCTGCTGTTGTCTTCTCCAAACGGATAAGCAGCACGCGCCAGAGAAGAGGACGCGCGTGACGCCGGGGCAGAAGGGAGGAACAGTAGCGCACGTGGAGCAGGTGGGCAGCTGGCGTCGGATGGGGACGTGCGGGGAGCAGCTGGTGTCGAATGGGACACCGGTTTGGCCGTCGGGGGTTCAGTTGGCAAGCCAAAGATCGGCGGCCGAGCCCCTCCGTCGACCAGATCCCCTCGCCTATAAAAGGGGACCACCTTCGTCGTAGAACGAAGGAGCAAGCTCCGAGATTTTCCCACTGAGAGACTTCGGGGGAGGAATCAAAGAGTGAGCGAGAGAGAAATCGGGCCGCGAGCTCGGCCGAACTCCCACTGAGAGACTTCAGGGGAGGCCACCAGCGAGCGAGTCCGAAGAGGTCAGATCTAGCCGGTGGAGGCTCGGATCTGGCCGGAGTGAGAGAGAAGCGAGGTCAGAGGAGGTGCAGGGGTTCTGGATTCGCGAAGAGGGGCGGAAGAAGGTCCCACCCCCGACACCGCTGCTGTGCCAAATCCCGCCATGCCGCCAAGCGCCTCCGCCGCTGCTGCCTTCGATCTAGCATTGTTGCCGTCACCGTTACCGTTGCCGTTCATCGTAGCCGTTTTCCATTGACCTAGCCGTCGTCGCCGTCACCGTTATCGCCTTCGTCGTCGCCGTTGTAGTCGCCGTCACCGCCAAACACCTCAGTTCCCCCCTCCCTCGGCACCGTGGATTCGCAAACCCTAGGGTTTGCGATTTTCCGGGTCATAGAATCGGATCCGGGTCTCGGAACTAGGTAGGGTTTCGCGAGATCTGGGGGCGGCGGGAGTCGGGTCGCGAGCCAAAGCTGGGTTGGGTAGGGTTTCCACTGGGAGCCGGGTCGTGGAGCGTGTCGTCGGGCCGGGCCAGGTGTCCCCGAAAGCCGGGCCACAAGCCGTTTCAATTTAAAAAAAAAAAAAAAGACAAAAAAATCCGAGAAGATACATAACCTGGAAGCGCCGGCACCATAGGCCTAGATAGGTCAATTGCAACGTATTGGGGTTGCGTCGATGAGATGACTGTGAAACGATGCTTATTGCCTAAGCTCTTCGCGTCATCGCTACAATGCGCGCTTTTACATACATGTACAAAAGATGATGACAACCATCAGCCATGGTTTTGAAACCCTATTTTTGGAAGTTGTAAAGTTTTCGGCTTGATGCATTTCTTTCTTTGCAACTTAAGTCTTTTATAATGTACTCTTAGGTATATAAATACCTTTCTAAACTTAATGAAAATATATAACAATTTCTATCTCAATAATAACAATGATGATGCTGATCTATTTTCGCTCAACTATTTCGATAGAACAACAACAATTATTGCATATGATGGATAAAAAAAATGCTAAATTCAGTTGCAAAGACAATGACAATTTCAATGGAAAAATTTCTTATGCTACAGTCACTAACAACTGAACATAATATTTCTCTATGATATACAACATAATAATGCAATATTTATTAACTGTTCTAAAATCAATAACATAAGATCAGTTATCATTTTTTCTAGTCGCCTCTTATTATTTGGAATGTTCATTTCAATAACCGATTCACTACTCAATCGTTCCTGTGACACAAGACTTGTAGTATCGTTTTTGGATATGATATACCCTACCATTTTGTTGTCAGAGGCACGAATTGCTCTTTCCTAATATCACTGGCTCCATTCTTGTCAATTTTGATCATAACCCTAATGCCTTTGATTAGCTTGTTCTCCCGAGGTGAATTGTGAGGGATTTAACGAATTCTTCCGATGAGGGTCTGGCTGTTTATATTATAATATTATATTATTATTTTAATTTATAAAATATTTGTTAGGAAATAAAAAAATCAGAATAATCCCCAAAAATATTATCTTTCCAGAAAATCAGAAAAATCTTTAAAAATAGTGTTTGAATGGTTCTTTCCTTAAGATATGTGAAATACCTTGAAAGAAACAAAAAAAAAAAAAACAAAATGTGCTTAAAGTTCTTGGAAGCAAATGTTGGATTGTTGTTCGCACATTTCCTTTATTCCAATTATGCCCTTGTGGGAATTGAATCCTAGGACTCGTGATTGGTATAATATGTTGCATAAATATTTTACCTAAAGTTTAAACAAGATTAGGCATCGAAAGGGCATTAGTTAATTAACTAACATAATCAAGTCTCCAATCATAGTTTTTCTGGTTGCATTGGATTAAAATATTTCTCCAAATATTTTATTTGAGTTTCTAATTGACCTAACACATATCGATTAGTGGCATCTCTTAAATAAAAATGAACTGCAGATTAAAAACTAGGAATATAAGTCGAGAATTGGTGGGCTTAAAAGAGCCCAGACTAAACCTAAACTTAGTAAGCCATTAGCCATTTAGGGAGGTCGCGACAGCATTGTCGGGATGATTTTATTAGCTTTTGTTGTACAATGTCTTCAGTCTATCCGTTGACCATATACAAGGGGTGCCAGCGCTGAAAACGATGAAATATGTACAATTTATTATTGTCATACGACTATGCCTTCAAAAATCTATTAAATGTCTCGATCGTAAATTACTTCTCAATAAATCGAATTGCCTAAGTTCATTGCCGGTACAGATGCCGAGATCACATTCGTCTCTTTTTTCTCCTTTTTGGTCAGGGTTTTTCCCATGTATTGAAGACCTAAGGGAGGCCTTTCTCTCTACAAAGGACCAAAAGCAAGGCGTAATCTCCCATGAGCTCCTTTCATTCTTCTAGGCAGAAACCAGATCTTCATGTATCAATTGTCACAGAACGTTGATGCAACAGACGGAACTCAACTTTTGAAATTGTGGAACCATGATTATATAGAACTCCACATATTTTGAAATCTCATCATCACACTCGTACTCCACTTTTAAAAATTTTGTACATCAACGCCAACAATGCCACATAAGACGATCAGCGGTCACATCAACAATTGTCAGTCAAAATTGACTGGATTGACTCAATTTGACAAAATTAAAAAGTTTATAATCAAATTAGCAAAAGTGAAATAGATTTATGACATTTTGGATAATGTTCCCTTTAAAATAACCAATGAACTTTTACTTAGTGTGAATGATCTTTAGTGTTCTTAGATCAACGTTTTATCCTCTCATTAGTCACTTTAAATTGTTCAAACATAAAGTTCAAGGACATACACCTCGTGCTATGCATTGTGCAAATAACCAATTGATTTTCTTTTATGTTTCACTATAATTTCAGTTCTTTCTGGGAATTACTTGTGAAATTTATTTTGTATTTTTTACAATATCGATATGCTTTTAAAATAGTCGGAGATTTTGTAAGGGATTAGTATGACGTCAAGGCGTAATTAATTTATGCCAGCGTTAAGTTCCACCATGACCGCCAGGTCATGATGGCTTGAGCTTGGCTATCAGGTTGAGAATAGAGGATTTGGAGGGTGTTAGAAATATCTATTAGATTGATTATCTGATTTTGAATATCTATCTAATTATGAGTATCTTTCATATCATAATCTCGTTATTCTCATTGATTGTAATTTCTATTATAATATTATGTTACTATAGATCGTCATTCTATAAAACTTATAAATAGGCTCATGTATAGTTTTCAATGAATCATATAGAAAATTCCACAACATTATTTTCCGCTTTACGTTTATCATGGTGTCAAAGTAAGGAAGTCCTAAATTTGAATTTCCGAATTCTTATTTGCCTTCTAATCGCATATTTCTATGGCGAAAAGTACCAAAATAGTTCTAAACCTTTTGTATTGATACAAATTCAGTCATAAACTTTTCAATTGAACCAATTTAGTCCAAAACATTTTCGCATTGATACCAATTCAGTCTATCCGTCTAATTTAAGCCGGAAATTGCTGATGTGACCGCCAGCAATCTTATGTGGCATAATGTGGACAAATTTTATAATTTTTTTATATTTTTCAAATTTTTTAAATCATTTCTTTTTCTTTTTTTCCTTTTTTTCCTCTTTTCTTTTTTTTTCTTTTTCTTTTCTCCTTATCCCTTGGCCGACGAGGTCGCCGACCGGTCGCACCCTCACCGGCCACAGGCTGGTCAGGGCAAGGGGCCCCACGCCCTCGCCAGCCACTAGCGAGGGCCGCCGCACCCTCGCCAACCACAAGTGAGGGCGTCAACCCCCGCCCAGATCCAAGCGAGGGCCAAAACCCTTGCCCATTGGCCGATGAGGGCCTCTACACCCTCATCGACCACACGTAAGGACGCGACAGCCCTTGCTCGTGGCAGGCGAGGGTCCGGCAGCCCTCGCCCAGATCCAGGCAAGGGCACGACACCACAGGCAAGGCCACCGTGGCCCTCGCTAACCACAAGCGAGGGCATCGGGCCCTCACCCAAATCCAGGCGAGGGCCATGGCAGCCTCGCCTGTGGCGTCATGCCCTCGCTTGGATCTGGGTGGGGGCTGACGCCCTCACTTGTGGCCGACAAGGGTGCAACGGCCCTCGCTAGTGGCCGACGAGGGCGAGGGGCCCCTCGCCCCGACCAGCATGTGGCCGGTGATGCAGCGACCTCACCAACCAAGGGGTAAGGAGAAAAGAAAAAGAAAAGAGGAAAATAGAAAAAAATAATTTAAAAAATTAAATATATATTTAAAAAATCTAAAAATTTGTCCATGTGGTGCCACATAAGACCGTCAGTAGCCACATTAGCAATTTCCGACTTAAATTATCCAGATGGACTGAATTGGTACCAATATAAAAAGATTTATGACTAAATTGGTCTAATTGAAAAGTTTAGGTATGAATTGGTATCAATGCAAAAGGTTTATGATTGTTTTGGTACTTTTCGCTATTTCTATGCATAAGCTAAGGGCAAAGTCCAGCCTACGCGTGAAGAGGAGTGTTAAAACATTTAAATAATCACACTTTCATCTAACAACTTAAAATTTTTGAATAGTTGACATTGGTCCCACAAATTCTCATAGAGGGAATTGATTTGGTGTGGTGAGGATCAAAGTAAAATGATACTTGCCACAACTCAATGAATGAGACGACAGAAGGAGGTCGAGTAAGAGGCAGCAAGTCCATAATTCCACATCCTTAAAATTTTTCTTTTTCAGAACATAAAGTTGAATTGATTAAAAAAGAACTACTGTTATTGCTTAACCATTACTAAACTCTATATTCTATCCATCTAATCTTAGGTGACATCACTAAATTTCACCGTCAAGCCACTGGAAACCCTATAAATTTTTTCTGTTCGTGAGAAAATAATTTCAGTAGACGAGAAGATCTGATCATGGATTCCTGACAACAGCGGGATTAGGTGGCTGTAATGAAAATTGACTATATTTGCTATCAACACATAATTAGCATCTTTAGAAATTTCCTTTGAATGATACTGCTAGTAATGCCATTTTGAATGACGAAATTGCATAATCATCTTGGTACTTCTACTTAAGACATCGATATGATGTTGAATGTTCGATCTGACGACAGAAAATATAGTTTGGGAGCTGAAAAACAAAGCCTAAAGTTCACCAACCTAAAAATAAATTCACCCAAAGGAACTTGGATGTGGCACGTGATCATTAGAGGATACTTTAAGCAAGAAGTTTGTGGAAAAGAAGGTCATGCTTGAATTCAACAGCAAAAAGAAAACAAAGGGGAAAAGCATGAGAGTCATTTTGACTAGCCATGCAAATTAAGTAGCATTGACACTGACATGGGACATCAACACAATACGCCGACATGTCATTTCTTAAAAAATAGAAAATTCCAACACATTAGAACATGTTGTATATTAAATGCATGATAAAATATCATTTTTATGATTATTTTAATCAAATCAATTTGATTCGAATTCACAAGTAATAAATAATTGAAAAAGAGTTTAGAATGGATTTACTAAAAATATCAATCCACCATTTGTTAATATCATTCATTATTTTAATTTGACAAATTCAACTCCATTCCAATAATTTATAAAATTCGGAGGGAAAAAAATATAACCAGTCTATATTCTAGACTTGCGTGTCAGAGCGTGCCATAAAGGAAAAAAAAAAAAAAAAAACCTTGAGGGTGAACTATGTGTCACATAAAGTGAGTCAAAAGAGAAGTGAATACTAGATTTTTCTTCTCTCCCTTTTTATTTATTTTTTATATTTTTATATTTTTACATTTTGACTCTTCTTTTACTGAAGGCTTTTGAAATTGCGTCAGAATTCCAAACTAGACTTGCATGTCGGGATAGTTGATCAAGTGTCGAATTTTTCGACACTTGTTAATTGAGTATCGAGAGTATAGACAGGTGTCAAAATATCCGACATAATATGAAAGCTCTCGGAGAATGTCGATACTTCTTAGCATGCAAATGTCACGATGAACAAGCCAATCATTAGACATCTTCCTCCTTGTCGCAAATGTCACGATGAACAAGCCAATCATTAGACATCACAAACTTCGAAACAGGAACTCCTCCTTGATTTGCACTTCCTTTTTTTTTTTCTATTTTGGTTGAAGATTTGCATTTTGCTCTGCACAATTTAATGACTAATTAATTAATTTGTACATAAGAGGCCAACCTCAAGTATAGTCTTCTTATGTATGAAGATGATTTAGTGCCCAAAGGTTGGTGTTGGTGCTGGTGCTGGTCCAGGGCTTGCATACGACGCTTAACTTATAGTCCAACCACAGTTCATCCACAGACTTCCCGAGTAGCTGCGCAAAGAGATGAGCATCATGGCAATGAGGAACGACGCAAACCCTAGTCGGAGCCCTCCGCAATCCTCTAAGAAGTTCGCCGTGATCGCGTACCCCTCATCCCATCTCAACCCCGACCCTCGTCTAGGCCAACCCTTGTATTCCCATCCAGAAGTTAGCCTCATGTAGACAGCGATCCCGGTCATGAGGCCCGCTGGGGCGGTGCCATTCCCTGTCCGTTCCCAGACTAGGCCACTCGTGAAGTATACGATCCCCGTGAACTCGTCTGTCGAGTTGCCGGGGAACGCTTGGAGGTAGTCCGCATTCACAAGGATCTGGCTTCTGTTGGTGGTTGCGATGGCGAAGGATCTGCCATTTGCAAGAAAGCTCTCGACCTCCAGCAGAATGAAATCGTAGCCTCTCCCCCCGGGTCTCGCTTTGACCGAATTTCTTGAGGACAAACTCGGCGGCAGCTAGCAAAGCGTCCGCACCGTACTCTGTCCCGACCTCTCTCCCGAACCGGGTGTCCGGAGTCCCGTAGGTGTGATCAAAGACCTCGCATTCAATTTCCCGGACTGCTCGTGTTGATTTCAGAGCAATCGCAAAGAGGACGACGGAGAGAAGGAGCTGGGTAGGCCTCATTTTTGCGAAGGATGATTTTATTAGCTCTTCGCTGAGCCATCTCTCAAGTCTATTCGTTCACTATATATAAGGTTTGCCAGCAATTAAAACCATGAACTGTCCCTTTTAACTTCAGTAAATGTAGAGAATAAATTTGTCTCTTTTTTCGGTTTTTAGTTAGGTTTTGTCTTGTGTATTAAGACTTAGGGATTCCTTCTCTCTGCAAAAGAGCAAAAGAGCAAAAGAGCAAAGCAAGACGAAACCCTGATGAGTTCCTTCCATTCTTCTTGAAAGAAACGACTTCATATATCAATGGTCACAAAACATTAAGGCAATCTAATTAAGACCGCATAGATACAAACTGCATAAATTCATTCTGTTAAAATGAAGTCAATCGCAATTTGGCTGCTCATAATAACGCCTTTTTAAAATTAAATGTCTAGACATGAATCGATGAAACGTAACTCATATGCCTGAGACATAGGGGGGGATAAGTATACAGATCCCAAAAACCAATTCCAAAAGAGAGTGCTCAACTTTTATATCATGTAGAGAATCATTGAAATTGCTTATCAGTTCACCTTGCCACCAGCATTATTTGATGTCCAAAAAATTTCCATGTTCCATGTTCAGAAAATATGCCCCGAACTCAAAAAAGTGTTAAATTATACACCTTTAACACTAAATGATAACCTTACCTATGAGGAGCAAACAGTTCACATTGTAGACAGGACATCAAAAATTCAATGAAAAAACCATATCAAAAGAGGGAGCAAGACATAAATATTCACTTTTGTTTAAGAATTGAGGTGTACACCTTCTTCTTTCACTATAAACATAGATGCTATAGAAAAGGTGAGCTTCAAATTTTGTAAGTGCAATACTACAGTAAACCATATACGTGCTACCCTACAGTCTGACGTTACCGATGGTAAAAGTGATGTTACAAACCATAAATGCCATTCAGACAAGTGAATCATATTTTGAAAACCAACAGAAATCCAACACATTCATTATAAACTAGTTTAGATAAGTTTAGCATTGTCCCTTCAAAATTGAATCATATACTTAAAAACTCAAAAAGAACTTGCAGTTACCCAAAAGGACTCAAGAAATTGAGGATACCCAGCCACCTGATTACTGAAAAACTCAATTTTTTTTTTAAGATTTCACTTCATAAACACAATCCATTTTGGTCAAAACCCCTTTTCCTCCTAACATTAAGAAAACATAGAACATGTACAAAGGAGTCTTGTCTTTTGATACTGAATTTACTACTTTGGTATGTATAGTTTACAGACTATACCAGATAAAACTCATCAAAACTGTTTGGACAAAATGCAGCTCCTACACATGATTGCATTGTCCAAGGGCCTGCTGCGCCTTCACTTTTGGTGACAAAAAGAACTATTGGACATCAAAATATCACGAGGTGTCCGACCTTCGTTTTCTCTTGTTACTCCTCCTCTTATTCACTAACCCCTTCTGAGCCATTGTCTTACGTTTCTGCTTTTTACGTTCTTTCACCTTCTCCTCAAAGCCATCATCCATCATTTTCATTGAAGCCACTCGTCTGGCCTTGTATACCTAGTACAAAGAATTATTAACAAGTTAAATTAATAAAAACCACATTTGATCACACAGGTAAAAGTTCATCAGTTGTTACCAACAGTATATTATATCTTGGTGTAAGCTATTCTGTTACTGGTTGAAGGCAATAAAGAAACAACAGTAAAGGGAATGCCATATCTTCCAAAATACACCTCAAGTAAATTCTGTTGAAACCTTTGATTTGCAAAGATTATCTCAGTAATATCTAGCAAAAACTAAATTCACTATTGATTATCCACTTTAATAATATATATACACTAAAGCGCTGGAATATCAGCACTCAAACAAATGGACAGAAATACATAAGATAAAAAAAAAATATCAGAGCATGCTGAGACATCTGGCTGACACCATTCACAAAATGGCTTGTCATTCCTTTATGATTATGCCCAGGAAACCAACAGTAATGACTGCAAGATTTACAAAAACAGGGACATGTGGACAAGCAATCCTATGAAGGTAAAATACATGAATCATCTAGCAATCAATTTTTGCACATCCAAGTCATCATCAGCACTGAATGGTATTTCAGAGCAACATACCTTTGTAATGTCCGAAAGCACGTCATTCTCTTTACAGTCAAACTTGTCAAGTTGTCTACCAAGAACAGCCTCAATTTCTTGAATCAATGTAATGTCATCCTACAGAACCAGTGTTTCAAGGTGAACAGGTCAG
The DNA here is from genome assembly GCA_014182385.1 of Eucalyptus viminalis. NCBI lineage: Eukaryota > Viridiplantae > Streptophyta > Magnoliopsida > Myrtales > Myrtaceae > Eucalyptus > Eucalyptus viminalis. Next base: position 36,678,547 of record CM024530.1, read on the forward strand.
AAAAACTATACTACAAACATCATGGAACAGAAAGTTCGAATATTAGAAATGCCGAAGGCACTCTATATGCTATCTGCTCAAACATATGCGCAAACACATAATCGGAGATGCATAAGTATGCTACATGCAGAGCCCATGTTGGGCTGGGTGGATGAGGCAAGTGCACAATTGTACCATGCCTGCATGTATATACCTACATGTGTACATGAAGAGAAGAGAAGAAAAGAAGAGGGGGGAGGGGGAGAGAGAGCAAAGGATGATGTAACAAGCATCATCCCTTATTTGCTATATACCTGGGTAACAAAACTAATAGCTAACCCATCTCTGCCTGCTCTTGCGGTACGGCCAACACGATGGACGTAATCTCGAGGAAACCTACCAGCAACCGATAACTTTGTTACTTCAGAAATATTTAGCAGAAAAACTTATTACAGAAAAGCATGCCACAAAATAACGTACTGTGGGATGTCATAGTTGATGACAAGATCAACAGTCGGTATATCCAGGCCACGACTTGCAACATCAGTTGCAAGTAATATAGGAACTTGGCCAGATTTGAAACGATGTAGAGCAGAAAGCCTTAAATTCTGGGATTTTAAAGAATGCAACGCTGCAGCTTCTTGATCAAGTTCTTCCAGCAACAAACTTAGAAGGTGACAACTTCTGCTCAACATCACCAATCAAGACGGTTAATATTAGTCCAATGAAAATCTCATTGAAACCAAGTAAATTTCTTCTCTACACCAATAAGAAAGCATAACCACACAATTCACCACCAACAAAGCATGCCATATTATCATCAAAACCAATGACAAGGATCCACCAATACTCTCACGACTTGTCCAGATCAACTAGTTACTGATACAAGATATAGAACCTGTATGAGATTCTGTTATATGTTAAAACAGAATCGACGCAGTTCAAACAGACAAAACAGTTCAACCAGACAGGGGCACTTCAAAAATCTAAAGGTCTTGTGGTGGAGCAGGGTCTTGGACCCTCCCCTGGCCAGGCGATCACCCAATGCTCAACCCTTGGAGTAAGGCAGCTCTTCGGAATAATGATAGCAAATAAATTATTTATACCACAAATCTTTCATAGCTTTACCCATGTAGTGTGAAATTGTGCAGAAGACTCAAAACCCACAGCGTGAATAATTTTCTAGCACCTAAACACCAATTTAAAGGTGGCGATTCATGTCCAAGATTACATTCCATCATTCAATTTAAGGTACATTGTTAAAGGGAGGATACCAAATACCATCCTCACTTTTTTCTGTCTGACCACTTTCCTCCTCTATTTTTAAAAATACCACTTTGCATCCAGAAGTTTCACCTTTGATACCAAGCTGCATCTTACATCAGTTGGCATCCTTTAATTATCTACCAAATCGCCCCTTTTTCCCCAAATTGCCCTAGCCATAACTCTAAACTTCCCACTCTTAAAATACAAAAGCTACCAATTACAAAACCCTAGCCATTCCAAGCTGCAGCCTCCACAGTCCACTGCCGCCACCCCGGCCACTGTTTGTCAGCACTCAGATTAGCCGACATCAATCCGTCAATCTTGTCAAGCAGGTTAATTATGACAGGAACTTTATTAAGATAAATTCAAACACACTAACTTTATGCATGTTATGTCAAGAATTGCCACACCTACCTAACACATTGGTTGAACTGGAATTTGCATTTATGGGTAGCACAATTCTGCAGATATAGAAATGTATTGCATATTTTATTCTTAACAAGAATTTAACTAAATCAGCTAAGTTTATAAATTAACCACCAGCCTCACCAGTACTTCCACTACGACAGTTTAACGACATTGGCATCAACCAATTTAGATTAACTAATTAACAAACAGAAAAAAATTATTACAGTTTAGACAGAGTCTATATGGACCAGATGGGTGGACTTTAACTTTCAACAATATAATAAAGACAACAAAAAATTCCTGTGCTCTAAAATGATTGCAAGTATAAACTGCAGAAATATACTAAAATTCAATTCTCATGCTAAAAGAAGTTGTGCCAATACAACTATATCACTAAGATAATTTAAGCTATCAAAGGTGAAAAGAGTAAGGCCGTTAGTGTAGTCCATCTACTAAAACAATAAGGATCATTTGGATAAGTCAAACACAGAAATCATCAGACATCACAGTTAAATAACTGTATCAAAATGAGCAAAAACTTACCACGTATTTGTATATTTCCTACAGATGTAGAGAAGTAGAAAAAGACAACCCAAGTGTTCGGAAAATCAGGCAGGCGAGAATAAAAAGATTCAAACAATTATGGATGGCAAGTAAAGATGATAAATGCATGCTAAGATCACACATAGTGAAGGTTAAGAAAGCCCATAAATACCTGCAGGTGGAGACAAATATCATGACTGAGCGGATACCCATGTCTTCCAGTTTGGACAAAACATGAAATAAATAGACATCCTTGACATTTTTTGGGATGAATACGTACTGCTGCTTGAGAGTGTCAACAGTCTTGAAACCTTCATATGCCTCATAAAAGAAAGGCTTATTTGAAGAAAGCTCAAGCAATGTCTGGAGATCACTGGTAATTGTAGCGGAAAATAACAGGGTCTGCCGTTTCTTTGGCAAACATTGAAAGATTACTCTAAGCTCCTCTTCAAAACCAACATCCAACACTCTATCCGCTTCATCCAAAACTAGGAACTGAAGCAAACAAATAACAACATATCAAGATGATTTCTTCAGATCCTGGGAGAAGTTTCTTTTCAGTGCCACAATACCATGCATGACCTGGTTTAATAGATCTCACTATGTCTTTAACAGAGAACCATGAGATGTGCACTTCTAAAATGAACTCTGGATTCATATGAAAAAAGAAAAGAGAAAAATCCCAAAACTTAAGCAACACAAAGCAGTATTTGAGTGGTTCTTTGTATTGTAAAGCAATCCAATGGCTAAAACACTGATAGCTTAGATAGTAAGTTCCAAGTTCCGCATTGTGAGAGCATGTAAGAACAAAATAAGAATGACTAGGTAACTACCACTTCTCTGGCATCATAAGTAGTTTTCAGAGGAGGATTTCAATGCTAATCAAATATGCATTTGAATTCAAAACTCTTTGAATGCTTAATCCAAAATAGGTTCACAAGAATGCATCTAGTAGAAACTATTTAAACTAGTCTTTCCACAGGAGGTACAGTCATGAAGAAAGAAAATTCAACTTGCGCATGATCATACAGCTAGGCTGTGAATGTTATCTTATCAACGCATTGATCATGACATTTCTAACTAATATATAAAGGGGAGGTTTACCTTGGTGTTGGAGAAAAGAGGAGGGATGTCAGGATTCTCATCAAGCAAGACCTTAATCCTGCCTGGGGTGGAGATGACGACGTGAGGCCTTTTCATCAGACTCTGGGCCTGGGTCAACATGTCCATCCCTCCCACTATCACAGTACACCTCAGGTGTAGGCATGACCCCAATGCCCTGAACTGCTCTGCCAGCTGATAAGCCAATTCCCTAATACTCAGAGCTTTAAAAAACATATACATACAACTTTACAGGTAAAACCAAAAAGAAAAAAAGAAAAATGAAGACGAGGCAATCAAACCTGGTGGGAGTGATAACGAGCGCAAATATGCCATAGGGGTCAAGAGACAGGCGGTGGAGAATGGGCAGTGCAAAAGCAGCCGTCTTTCCAGAGCCAGTCTGGGCCAAGCCTAGAACATCTCGACCGGCCAGGATTTTTGGGACGCAGTGAGCCTGGACGGGAGTTGGCTTGCGCATTCCCAGCTCCTTGCATGTCTGCACTGCCCACTCAGCCAACCCTAAATCTCCAAATGTCACGGGATCCCCTGGCGCAGTGCTAGTAAGGCTAGTATCCTCCTTCACTTTCTCCACTTGCTTTATTGACGTCTCGGCTGCAAGACCGGAGGAGGACGAAGTAGCTATCAATGATGATGGCAGCACTTTAGGTTGTTTGGAGCATTTCCGGAAGAGGGGGAAGTCCTCATCCACCTGAGACTCTTGGTCCATTACAAAGCCAAGAAACAACTAATTATGAGCCGTCTTTTTTCTCAGAGGATGGCCAGCAGAGCAAGAATCGAGTTGATCAAAGCCCCTTGAGCACGCCCCAGCCGAGTGGTCGAACCAAAGCTGCAAACCCACCACAGAGAGAACCCAATGTGTGAACAAAAACTAACACAGAGCATGAACCTTTCCAATATTAACATAACCCGACACCTAAAATTCAATCACAACATCGAATGAACTTGTGATATCACAGACTAATAGCATAATCAGAACAAGAAAACAACTAAAGTTCATCTTTTGAGCTTCCAAGGCACGACCCAACACTCTGTTCGGCACAAGAGACGCACATCCCATTACGAACAACCTCCGCACCAGTGTAGCTTAATCTCAATCTCATGAAACGAACCTACCCATGATGCATCATCAAGCTAGAGTACACTTGCTCATCACCATGGAACAGAAATAAGAAAGAAGAATCCGTGACACCAGAGAGAGAGAGAGAGAGAGAGAGAGAGAGAGAGGACGACGTCTACCTGGCCGCGAAGGAGACGGATGCTCCGAAAGGGTTGCTCGCGGTTCGCCGGCCGTCGGCCGTCGGAGAGAGGTTGCTAGCCGGACGGCGCTGTGAGACGGCGAGAGAGAGTCCGGAAAGGGCTAACGAGAGGGAAGGCTAGGGTTACGTTTATTTTTAATTTAGTTGCGTATTTATAATATATTATATTTTTTATAAATAAGTATCTCGTGGTGTTATATAATTTTTTATTTAGGAATTTTTTTATAAGTACTTTTTTCACATTGCATAGAAAGATAAAAATGAACTTACACCGAATAGCCCCTCATAAATGATAATTACGAAAGTGAAAGTCGTTTTGTTTAATTAATGTTGAAATTTTTTCGAGTGTTTTTTTCTTTAAATTTCTTGAAGATTATGAAATGTTTATCGATAAAAAATGACATGTTAATCTTATGGAAAAAAGACATGGGTAAGAGCTCAGTAATGTTAACAAAACCAGCATTTTTACATAAAATTTTAAGAAGGCAATTCTAAACTTGATTATTTATCAACTAAGGTGTCAACACAGTATTCTTATTCAATCATGAGTTCTAGATTTTAGTTTGTGAAGTGTTCCTGCATCATTCTTATTATGTTAAATTTGATACTAAAGCATAACTTAACCATTTAACTAAAACAGGCAAATCAGAAAAGTAATACAAAAAAATCACAATCAATTTATCGAAAAGAGCAATAATTAAAGGACGAGCAAAAAATAAAATATAGTAAAGTAACCCAATATGAGTCCGATAAAAATATAACATAACTTTGTTAGTTAGTCCTAGATAGTAATTCCCATAAGCTAATTTCAATTCAAATTTCAATTTTTTGAAGAAACTAATTTTTCTTTATCTGAACTAGAGAGAATCATGAATTTTCCTAAATCATGTATGTACCATTTAAATGAAACTAAACTAATTCAAATACCAAAATCTAACAACCTAATCAAAGTCTCTCTTTTTTCAACCTAATCAAAGTCTTTTTTTTCTAACCAATTTTCCAAATTTTTTATTTTTTCGAAATTATTTATTTATTTATATTCCTAGAAAAATGGGGACTCGTACCAGCTCTATATTGAATTAATGCACCAAACCCATCTTCGAAACAAAGCTAAACCCATGCCATTGAGACTAACTGGACCAAATCCATTAAGCCATCCCGTTTTTCTTTTTCTTTTTTTTCTTTTTGTTTTAATCTTATCTTCTTCTTCATCTCTATCGACCGTATTCCATCTCCAACGACCACCAACACAGCCAAGCAAGCACACACGAGCCTATGAACGCGAGATAGAACACAAATACAAAGAGCTAAATAATAAGAGTATTGACCCTAAACGTCACCAAAATTACGAACTCAAGTCGATATTTTATCAAATAGGTTATGTGCATCCAAGGTATCGACCCTGGCCATGAAATCTAACCACATTCCCATCTAAAATTAGTGTTAAAATCACAAACCCTTCTAGTTACGATTCAGATTTCAAGTGAATTACATAAGAAGTCTAGAGAACGCGATTCGGTCATTCATCTTTTGAAACAGAGCAAGAAAGATAAAGAGAATGACATTACCTTATTAATGTGAACAAGTCGGAATCTTTAAGTGGAATCGATGGAGGAAGTTGCAGGGTCACCCAGTGACGAGAACCGACGCCGGAAGGAATCTCGAACGGAAAACTTGGTAATCTTCACGATTCCACCCGAGAAAACCTAAATAGAGTTGAGGCTTGGGTTTGGAGGGTCTATTTTAGGTCTGGTACTTAAATTCGGGCCGCAAAAATTAGGCTTCATAAGGGCTGCGAATTCGTTTAGTGGGCCTGATTCGATTTTAATGGGCTAAGGCCTTTTCGTTTTCTTATTGATTATCATTTTTCATTTTCTATTACTAACAATTCATATTAGAATTATCAGCGAAAATTCAAGTGTCCAAGAAAAAACATTTAAAGTTGAGTTGCTTTTCATCATCATGTAGTCTTTTGTCGGTTTATAATAAGGGTGTGTAAATGAACCTCCAGAACTGAGAACTGTCCGTACCTAATCAAATCAATCGGTTAGGTCTAATTCTCACTTCTTAAAAGTAGAACTTGTATCCGGGTAGTTTGATACCCGATTTCAAGGGGAAAGCGGACCAAATCAACTATATACATTTTTTTTATTTCTTCAAATAAATAAATGTAACTTGCTTTCTTTTTAATTTTTTAGTGAAAAAAAAAAAGGATTGGTTCTATTGAACCGGATCAAAACCAAGTCAAACCAGTGGTGGTCCAATCCAATTTTCAATCCTAGGACCAATCAATCCAATCCCCATTTCTTGAGAAACGAATCGAACTAGGAAATTGATCGCCCTTCATTTACAATCTACGTTTTTCTTCTTTACTTCTTATAGGAAACATGTAGAATGTAATCTTACGATCATCAAATATATTATAAAATAACTAACATTATCTAAAAAAATAATATTATTACAGTCTTGAACATGATTTGTGTTTTAGAAAAATTATATATGAAATACATATCTTTGAAAAGTACGACGAGCAACTCGAGGAGGCTGGCCAAGGGCAAATCTGCCTTGACAAGTATGAGTCGCGCGGGCTGCACACACTCCACATCCATGCAAATTTGGTAGCCAAAAAAGGGTTCGAATAAGACATAATTTATTCTACCAGGCGTTTAGTGATGCACTTCGATTAAATAAAGTCGGCATAGATAGGATAGAATGCTGGATCCTAGCAATAATGGTGGGATAGTTTTCATCTTATCATGATAAAGCTAAATTCATCGAGATAAAATTAATTGAACACTATGAAACTAAATTGAAAAAAACTGCATAATATAGAGAGAGAGGTAGACCTAGACAAAGTCTTTAAACTATCCCGTTTATCGAAGTCAACTCCAATGTAAAATGGGATAATGATAAAACTGGGGGACATTTAACCAATTTGGGAAAATTCTCCCAGGCCTAATCCTCGCGATGAGGCCGCCCGGCATGTAGTCAACATGATGTGGGGTCTGGGACGCCTTACAAGGAAATGATGGCAGCCGGTTAGACCTAGGCAGGTCTATAAAAGGCCTATAGGGACCACAAGTTAGCTGATAGGGGTCGCCATGCATTTGCAAGCCCCCCACCCCACCCTCGACCTTAAACTAAGGGGGTAGAGGCAGCTCCCGTGCCTCTACCCCTTAGTTTAAGGACCTGCTCAGGTCCAAGTCTTGCAATGAGTACCCCAGTCGCTATATTTATCGAGGCACAGAAGCTGCCTCTACCCCCTTAATTTAAGGTTAGGGGGCCTCTGCAAAATGCAGGGTGACCCCTATCAACTGACTTGTGAGTCCCGTCCCACAAGCCCCATCATTTAGGAACAATGGCATAAAGGGTCACTCTCCCTAGGAGGGTTCTCCCCTCTATTTCCTGTAAGCCTTTTATAGACCTACCTAGGTTTGAGTCTTACGGGTTATCAACCCAGCCACTATATTTTTCCAGGCGTGTGAGTTGCCTGTACCCGCTTTTGCACAACGATTCCCACTAAAGAGTGGGGGTGAGGCACCGACCCGTGCCTAGGGGCCTTGTTATCGGGATTGTCTCCCCCGGAGCATTACGGTTTAAGGTCATGTCAAGGACCGAGTCTTATAGGTGTTAACCCAGCCACTATATTTTTCCAAGCATGGGAGCTGCCTGTACCCGCTTTTGCACCGCGGTTTCGGCTAAAGAGTAGGGGTGAGGCACCGACCCATGCCTAAGGGCCTTGTTATTGGGGTTGTCCCCCCAGAGCGCTGCAGTTTAAGGTCATGCTGAGGACCGTCTTACAGGAGTGATCCTAGCCGCTATATTTTTCGAGGCACGGGAGCTGCCTCTACCCCCCTTTACTTTTTTACGACCGGGGGGGACCCAATGCACGGTGGCCCTGCTCGGCTCGGCTAGTTCCCCACCAGGGGAAGACTCCCCAATGGAACCCCTTCATCGCCAATTGAGTAGTTTAAGGACCTGCTCAAATCCAAAGTCTTACGGGTTATTAACCCAGCTACTATATTTTTCTAGGTGTGGGAGCTACCTATACTCTCTTTTGCACCGCGGTTCCCGCTAAAGAGCAGGGGTGAGGCACCGACCCGTGCCTAGGAGCCTTGTTATCGGGGTTGTCCCCCCCGGAGTGCTGCAGTTTAAGGTCATGCCGAGGACCAAGTCTTACGGGTTATTAACCCAGCCACTATATTTTTCTAGGCATGGGAGCTGCTTGTACCTGCTTTTGCACCGCGGTTCCTTCTAAAGAACGGGGGTGAGTCTTCATCTAGCATAGGATAGAATGCTAGATCCTAGCAATAATGGTGGGATAGTTTTCATTTTATCATGATAAAGCTAAATTCATTGAGATAAAATTAATTGAACACTATGAAACTAAATTGAAAAAAACTACATAATATAGAGAGAGATGTGGTGGCAACCATAGTGAGTGGTGATCGTTGCCTCATTAGTCTCCATTCTCCGATATAACCTCCATAATAGTGATCTCTAATGACTGTCACAGGGTAATCGAAGCTCCTAGGTGATAGCATCCACCGAGATGGTGTGTAGTCATCACTTGAGCTCTCTCTCTCTCCCTTCTCTTTGGCCCAATGGTTGCATTATATAATTCAAATTGGTCATGATGATCTCTTAAGACCACGAGAAAATATTAGGTAGAGCTATCTTTTCACAACATCAATAAGACACTCCAATAATTAGCTATCATGTGCCCTAGTAGGACCCATTCATTTCAATTTTTCTCTCACTTCCTTTACTTCTCTCCGCTCTGTCACCCTCTCTCTCTACCTACCCTTGCTTCTTCTTCCTTTCTGCTTCGTCACCCTATCTCCTTTTTCCTTCTACACCACGCCATAAATCAAGAAATGCTTACACTCTCCATTAACAAGCTTTACAAACAAAGATGTGCACAACAAGATTACTGACTTTGGAGGGAAAATTTACAAGCAAAATCTCCTAAACTTTTACAATTCATTAGGAATCAAAGTCCAAATTAAAGCTCAATTAAATTTCTATTCTAGATTTCTATTTCTTTCACAGACAAATCTCAAGGTTATTGAATGAAGCGGAATGTGAACCTGCGTCAAGTTCAAAAACCTTCATAAACTCGTATCCATCCTCAAAAAACACAAACAACTATACCTCTTAGAAATCCTAAGCCCAAGCTTTCCTCTCTCTCACTGTCGTTCTTGTAAACATGAAGTGCAAGAACGCAATCGATAGGTTTGGCGACCTTGACTAAAGCGCATGTCAGCAGCTCCTGCTTTGCAAGCCCGATGCCAACTACCACTATTCGATCAGTTGGAAGCTCTATAGTGGTGACCTTTAGGGGTGTGCAAAATACCCGGGAACCGCCCAGACCGCCTGGAACCGGACCGGAACTGCCCGGAACCGGCAGTTCTTGAGGGAACCAGTTCGGTTCCTGGTTTCAATTTTTCGGAACCGGTGGGTACCGGTCCGGTTCCCGGTTCCATGGGCGAATCCGCCCACCCGTCCACTCGGACCGGATCGGACCGGAACATTTTTAATATTAAAAAAAATTACTAAAATAAATCCTAGATTATATCTCATCTCATCACTCCCTTCATCTTCGGTTCTCTCTCCCTCTGTCTCTTCATCGGTTCCTCCTAATCCTATCGCCATTTTAATTCCTTCCCGAGCGTTGACGTCGTCGCCGCTGCTCCTCCGCCGCTATTGTTCGCCCCCTCGCGTTGGCCGCCACCCACCACAGCCACTGCTCATCTGCCTCTGTTGTCCGCCCCCTTGCTGCTGTCCACCCCCTCGCTCCGGGCCCCCTCCACTAGCAATCTGCCACTGCTGTTTGCCCCCTTGCGACCGTTCTATGTTGAAAACCCGACCATAGACCTCATTTCCTCCTTCCCAACTCATAGACCCTTGCTGTTGTCCACCCCCTCACTCTGAGCCCCCTCCACCAACAATCTGCCGCTGCTGTTCGCCCCCTTGCGACTATTCTATGTTGAAAACCCAACCATAGACCTCATCCCCTCCTTCCCAACTCATAGACCCGACCGTTCTATGTTGAAAACCAAAATTGTTCGCATCAAGATCGGTTCCATGGATCCACCCGGGAATCGGACCGGACTGGCGGTCCGATTTCCGGGTGGATCATGATTTCAATTTTTCGAAACCGGTCCTTAGCGGGCGGTTCTCGGTTCTAGGTCAGAAACCGCCCGCTCGGACCATGCACACTCCTAGTGACCTTGACCAAAGGGAGAGAGAGAGAAAGTAAGGGAGGAGAGGGGTTAAGAAAGATGAGAAAATATTGATATTAATGATGTATCTTAATGATGATGTGGAAATATAGTTCTACCTAATATTTTCTACTAAGATCACCGCATCCGAAGTGACCTATGCTCGCCAACAACAAGGGCTACTAATAGCTGTGGGCCAAGGTCTACTCAATAGACCGTTGGGTTTACTTGTCCGTTTGACTTTGTCTTCCTATTTAGATTAAACTTTTCTTTTTATTTTTTGGCTACTAAAAAAGCTCGGCGCATTTCTTATCATCATCTATCCTTCCAACATGAAAGAGGGAGGTGGGGGGTTCAAATCCCCACATTCCCAGAGAGGCTGGGTGATGACAATTTAGTTTTCTCACGCCCTACAAGGAGATAGAACGAAAGTCTGAGAGTTAGAATAGAAATAGAGCATGACCGACAAATTTTATTTTTTTATCTTAATGACCAAACATATTTGCATTTGCTCCCCTTTTCCATACCGATCACGTCCCATTACAATTTCAATCGATCAATTATCCAACGAATATCCGCCCGCAATCATTTTTCGATGGCGCGTAACTTAAACACTGTTTCCTCTCCTCGTCTATCAATGCATACACCAGCAAGAATTTCCGTTTATAAACGAACATATACATAGAGATAGAAGAGTCATGGAACAGAACCTCAAGCCTGGACAGACCCTCAGGCCAAAACAAGTCAGCATAGGCTTCTGTTCCTAGGAATACTTCCAACCTTCCAGAGATTCCAGACGTGATCATCCTTTTCTTGCTAATGATTTCCTAAGCAATTTGTCAAGAGGACCATTCATAAGGTCATTTGATACACAGCACAGAACCCAAAAACCATTTTGCACCATGAGAGCAATGGCTTATCACGCGTCGATTTTCAAATGAGGCAGCTCGCTACTCAGAACCGGACATTCCATATGCTCGTTCAAGGCTAGCAAAGGACAAGAGATGTCCAATTTAGGTACAGTGAATGGACCATCCGCTATGCTCTTAAAAATCCATCTGTATGCTGCTTCTGTGAAATGGAGACCGTCCCAGCTTGCATATGAAGACGGGTCATCACACACCTTCGTGTTGGAACTGCATAATGCAGACGAGTTATAATTGTGGGTTCCTCCCCCTCCGCAGCATGCTCTAAATACCTGCCCTTCAAACCCTGTTAAAAGAAAGAGTGTTCAATTAACTGCCAATACGACCGATGTGTTGGTTGGTATGCTATTAACTGGCAAATCATGGACACAAAACGTCGACAGAAGAAAATTGGGTAAGTTAGTTAATGTCGGTTATCAGTTTGGATGACCAAATATGATATCAATAGCAAGACTGCTGTTTGGAATCATTTATCAATAAATTACCACGCTTGGTCATCTCCATTGCGAAAAAGTAGTTGATTAACTGACTTCTTCTGGGTGAAAATAAGTGAGCATTGCTACATCAGGGATTGGAAAGTGAGGGCTTCGCTATGCACCAAGAAGGGAGAGGACTGACGGAAGAGTCGTCATGGAGGCGCAACTTACCGAATTTATTTGGGGACTGATAAAAGCGGACTGCAGCATTGTAGTAATCCACATATATAATTTTCGTTCGGGGATGAAGCTCTCGCAGATGATCAAGCTTCAGCTGGAGCTGCTCATTGTGATACTGAGAGAATTCATTTAACCAATTAAGGCAGCCGGTTGATGGATCATATGCTTCATTGTCTGAACTCTGGAATGTTGTTAAATAGGCAGGCAAACATCCAATCGGAAAGTTTCCGGGCACCAATATTGTCACTGCACCTAAGTGAATCAACTCCTGCATCAATATGGCATGAAAAGGAGAAAAATGATGCATCTCAAGGTGTTAAGATGAATATAATTCGTTAAAGAACTAAAAGTCAGCAAGTTATGGTCTCGTGATAGATTCTCTCTTATTGATAATTTAGACCTCTGGATCTTCATCTCATTTACCAGGACATGCCTCAATGTAAGTAAGCCAGCCAATGTTATTGATATTTATAGGCGAAACCATTTAAAAAGTCATTGTTTTTTGTAAGTTTATCATGTGCACACCTATACATGCACAGAAAATATAATTTCACAGCCTTAATGATAAAATTAAAGGATTTAGATACCATTAATTACTAATTCTCCTTAAAGGAGTAATCAATTTACATAATACATGAACAGCAAAAATATGGAGAATCTTATATATTGAAATGTTCTCTAGAGTATCGACGTGGGTTTCATCACTGATACCAGTTCAATGGAGCAGGACAAGCTCCATGCTTCTCTATCTTTACTTAGATTAGGATCATTCTCTAGCTTTTGCTAGGTAAAAACCATAATCTGTTGACACAGAGAAGTTAGAAGGCCAGAGAAGCCCTAAAGAGAATGGTCTTTGCATAAAAGGCAATTTAGCTTGGAAGTTAAGAAGAGGATCATACACTGATAGCCGAAACAATCTCCTCAATTACAAGGGGCACAAAGTCTTGAATCTCTTCCAGATCTTTTCCCATAAAGAAGGGATGATTGTAGTCATTGCCACCAATCTCTCCCATGAGAACCAAAGAGTTTCCAAGAAATTCTTTGCAATCTGCCAAGTATGCTAGCACAATTTAAATAAAGAACTTGCACAAACACAAACTATTATGCAAGCTAATCTCATGGCACTGACAAACAAATAAAATATCTCCTTCAGATGCGATGGAATTTAACCGACATGTCTGTATACATAAACTTAATACTATAATGAGAAGAGGGCTTGAGATTCAATCATAGACTATTTTGGATCTATCAGCAGATTGAATCTTTGATGCAAGAAAAGAAAGCCAAAAAGGTGAAATGTGGTTTATCCGGTAAACTATCTGAATTTATAAAGAATTGATCCCCATACTTTTAATTTCATGTGATCCTGTAATTCTGGTCTCTGACTGTATTGAACTTGGGTGGTGAAGTGTCCAAGTGACTCTATGGGTGTTTTTTGAGCCACTTCGGATTGTTCTTTTCATCATACAAATATGTGATGATTCAGTTTGGTTACTTGAAGCATCATGATCCAAATTCACTACAGAAAAGGTCAATGACTACAATAGTACAAACTTGAAGATCGAAAATTACAATGTAGAAATGGCCAAACTGAGGGCTGCTGATGGAAATTCTCTGTAATTGGGACTAACATCAATCTGACATCAATGCAGCATTACCAAAACAATGTACATTTACAATTCGCTAAGAATCTTTCACTTTCCACCCTTCTGGGGACTTAATTGTAAAGATTGTACTTTCTAGGGCTTCCATGTATTCTTAGTTTTGGCAGACTAGGATTTATCTGCTCATAAAGCAAAACTACTTCACAAGTTAAGACACCAACAACAATAATAGAAGAGCAAAGAAATTTACATTAGGTACACTGGCAGTGTAAATTTTCTTCTGTGCAAACGATCATGAAATAAAAACTCTCATCTGATGCAATGAATTCATTTACCAAAATTAAAACCATATATCTGTCAAATAATGAACCCAGCCTATTGTACCAAGTAAAGTCTGAGATTTATACAACCACACGTTCTACTAGTTATTGCAAAGGCAGACGGGCGAGCCCTTTTAAACGACAATTGCACCCTCCATCTTTAATGACATGCACCTTCATGGAATTACAACAACAAAATTGAGTTGGAGGCAGAGAGTCAACAGCTACAGGTACTCCAAGAACCTAGCTCATACACCAAACTCGATGCGAAACCGACCCACCAGCTTCAACGATCCAGATCCGATTCAAAATGTAGTCTTTAGTTCATATACAAAACTCAAATTTAGAACGTACACTGCACTCGCGTTCAAGAGACAGACAACGAGGAGCTTACCCGAAGATGTGTAGCACAGGGAAGGCAAAAGCTCTTTGAAGAGGCCCAGCTGAACTCCCAGAGACTCGTTCGGGAAGTTGCTGCCCATCCCCCTCCCTTCGAAGAAGCTCCCATCGAGCGCCGTCGCTCCCCCCACCGCGAAATTCACGCCCTTCCTGAAATCATCCACGCTCCGACCGCCATCATCCCCGTAGTACGGAGCAACGTACGGAAGCCCCAGTCGCTCAGCTGCAAGTCGCGACACCCACCGCAACCATCAGAACCCGTCAAAAGAATTTCCCTTCAAAACGACTCACGAAAACCGCGGGAATAATCCGGCTCCGAGCGCCGGAACCGGAACCCATTTCTCGGCGGCAGATTTCCGACTCACCCACGAAGTCGATGACCAGGCGGCCGTCGGAGAAGCGGCCGGTGGGGCGGCGGAAGTGGGTCTGGCCGTAGGGGAGGGAGCCGGCGTGCGTGGAGCGGCCTGCGGAGCGGGCGAGGTGGAGCGCGTTCCCGGTGTCGGCGAGCGAGTCGCCGAAGCTGATGATGGAGCGGTAGCATCCGAGGCCCGGCGAGGAGGAGATGGCCGGAAGCACGCCGGCGACGACGAAGACCAGCAGTTTCGGGAAGAGGAGGGAGGACGCCATGCCCGACCCCACCGGAGAATTAGACCCGACGTCACCGGAGAATTAGAGTTCCGGAGAATTAGAGGTCGGAATAGTTTACTAAACAGTCTTATATTTAAGAAAAACCTTTTTCCCAAAATACTGAACCAAACGAGATCTCGATCGCATTAAAATAATCCTAATTTTGGTCCAAATATCTTCTTTCCTATTCTCATCTACCTCACTCAACCACTTCATAATTAAATATTGACTTGTCTTTGCACGTCACCGTCATAAAATCTTTTCCTTGAATCATTTTATTACTCATATTATTTTTTATAAAAAATAATAATAATAAGTTCTCAAATGGATTATGAAATCGGACCAAATAAATAGAGTCAATTTCAAGACAAGTAAAGTTCCAAAAATTGGGAATTGACTCTAATATGACTCATGTAGAGAAATGTTAGAAAAGATTCGAAGGAACCTATATTTACAATAGTCCTCATGCATTCTTTTTGTATAATTTGTTCGGTTCCAATAAGAATTTATTTTCCTATTTGCTCTTATTTGAAAATTTTCAAGGACTTACCCTTCTCACCAAAAGCTCTCTATTTTTCAATCACTCTGCCATAATCTAAATTTTAATCTTATTTTCACAATTGTGTTGGGAGATTGAAACTTTGATTCCAACAGTTCACATGGACTTAAGTTCATCGGAACAAAAGAGTGCGGACGAGGGCCGATCCAATGCAAAATTGGAAAATTTTCAACTTTCTAAAAGCTACCCCAAATTAAATAATAAAACATACAAAAACAAAAACGTCACAACCCTTCCAAGTTGAAATCCCGAGAGAGTTAATGTTGCGTTTGGTAGTCGAAATAAATTTTATGATATGATAAAATTTAAAACTATCATGTGATTAGTAATTACTCAAGATAAGATAAAATTAGATAAAAAGAAATATAAGCTAGATAAAATTATCTTATGAAGAGATAGGATAAATGTTAATAGAATTTCTAATATTCACAATAGAAAAGTTTTACTCATATAAAAACTTCTTAAATTGACAAATTTAAAATTATATTTCAATATAAATAATATTTGAATTCTAAAATAAAAATTAAGAAGTAATAAAAATATAGTTTTTTAAATGTAATCTTTTTTATTGATATACTCAAATTTAATTCTATCTTATAATATAAATTCAATGTATAAATATATATTTATTACATATTTTAGGTGTTTTAATATTTTAGGTATACTAGTACAATTTTCTATTTAATAATTTTTTTTATCGGAGAATGATGGAAAGAGAAGAAAGAAATAAAAAAAAAATTAATTAAAAGGAGAGGAAAATAAAATAAAAAAGCTAATAAAAATAAAGTACACAAGAATGTCGCAATAGATTTTTACTATCTCCATTTGTAAAATTTGAAATTCATTTATATTGATATGACGTTTATATCAAACAATATTTATGACATGATATTAATATATCCGAATTTATTGCTGCAATTACCAAAATATTATATAAGATAAAACGAAATCCCATGAATTTCATATCCTATTATATTTTAGTCTTATTATAATTAGAAATTCAAACGACTAAACGTTGCCCAAAATTGCCATGCAAGTGTGACTAATTCTTCTTGCAAGCTGGGGCCTATGTCTAACATGGCCTCAACCATGCTCTAATAATCGCAACATGATTTTCTCATTCAATTACTTAATTTGATTTGCTTTAGAGTCGCCACTAACCTATCATGGTCTAATTAGGACCTCGAGTAAGATGCAGAAGTGTGTCAATTTGTCTTATTCCTGCATATCATGGATTCACCAATCCGAGACCTTGATTTGGCTAGAGATGTCCAGCGGCTGTTGCCGGTATCCTTTTTATTTTGTTCAGGGAAAACGATTTGCATGCGATCTTGTTAATTTTTTTTTTTTTTGTTCTATTTCAATCATCCAAGCGCAAGAAAAAGATGATCATGCATGAATCAACCTGGCAATGACAAATATAGAAACCAATAATATCCAAGCAAATAAAACACAAATAAAACGGCAGGAATATAAAGAACCCTAGTCATATCAGGCAAAATTAAACATGACCTTCTTATTAAGTCTAGAGATAAGATATAGTGAGTCATGCATAAAAAGTAAATGTGCTCTAAATCAAACTAGAAAGCAGATATTTCCTGGAATAATTGTCAAATTCCTGTATTAATCTACATAAACATGAATTAATAATAATAATAAAATAATAATAATCAAATAATAATAAATCAAAGTAGATGCAAACAACATGCTTTCAAGATGTGTTCAACAACAAGGTCTTCAGGTATGTCCAATAAACCATATGCTTGAACACAAAAATATAAAAACGCAACCTTTTTATGATTTTTGGCCTAATCTACACGTTTAGACGAATTCTACATCCTATATGCAGGTGTTGGACGATAAAAGTGGCTTTTTATTTTTATTTTTTATAATTCCCTTTGAAAGACTAAATCTTTTGGCGTGGATGAAAGCATCGGCCAAGGGCCAAAGCATTAGCCTATCTACCATGAATATTCAAAGATCAAAGTACTTCAAAAAAGACACGTTCTAATCGATATGCACAAAAACATAACGCAAGAGCAATCTAACACCAAGGAAACATGCAAGACATTACTAAACACATGTAAACCAACATATATATCACAATCTAACTTCATAGCATCGACCACTGAGATTCGCTGTAGTAGCCACCCTTCTAACATGGAAGGGGGAGGTGAGGGGTTCAAATCCCCACATTCTCAGGGGGATGAGGTGGGGGACACTCAGGAGTGGGTTTTGATTCCCACGCTCTGCAAGAGAGTGCAAAAGTTTGAGAGTGAGTGTAGAGTAGGAATAGAGTAGGACTGACTAAAGAAAAAAAAAACTTCATAGCATCAGAAAGGGGCAGCTGTGAATCAAGATGCATAGGGTAGGGCAACCTCGTGTAGTGTTGATGTGCATAAAGGATCATCGTCGCATGACTTGGTCCCCCCTCATTGGGACCTAACAAAATTCTGCCAATTCCTTCCGGCCTTACTCAAATAGGGGGTGGGGGTGGAGTGTGGGGGAGCGATTAGTACATGCTGATGTCCGAAAGTGCTTCGCTTTCTATGGAGATAAGAACAAGTAGATCATAACCAGCCTTACTCAAATAGGGGGTGGGGGTGGAGTGTGGGGGAGCGATTAGTACATGCTGACGTGTAAGAACAAGTAGATCATAACCAGCCTTACTCAAATAGGGGGTGGGGGTGGAGTTTGGGGGAGCGATTAGTACATGCTGACGTCCGAAAGTGCTTCTCTTTCTATGGAGAGAAGAACAAGTAGATCATAAGTTAGTATTGGATTTACTGGCAAAACAGATCGATGATCCTATCTTCTTGGATCCAATTCAAAAATTCCTAATGAACCCTGGTGAATCAGCTGACAGAATAATCTTTCCACACAATTTCATGCAAAGAGAACAACAATATGGCTTGATCAAGGGTGTAAAGGGAGAGCATCTAAGCAATAAAGGTACTCATTGAGCGAGCACGAGATTGAGCGTGGGTGAAATCATGATCTCGCAATCAGAGTGACATGTCCTGAACATGTGGCTGACCATCTCTCCTGCCATCAGATTGGGGGAATTAAGTGCCTTGAGAACTCTTGGGTGCCTGTCTACTTTTGTGAGGAATTCTTAAACAAAATGCAATGCCATATGGTTGACATTATTAGAAACACTGCTTCTGTGAGGAATTCTCACAATTTTAGAGGATCTCAAACCCTTGGAGGATTAGCAATCTCTAAAGTTAAACGGCGAAGAGTTTAATTCAAGTAGGCTAGTTACTCAGAGCTGGTTAAAGCAGGTTCATTCAAGGCTAGTGCAGGACAAGAGCTGTCCAATTTAGGTACTGTAAACGAACCGTCCGCCACGCCCTTGAAAATCCACCTGTATGCTGCTTCCGTGAAATGGATACCGTCCCAGCTTGCATACGAGGACGGGTCATCGCATACCCTCGCATTGGAATTGCACGGTTCCAAAATGTTGTAATTGTAGGTTCCTTCTCCTCCACAGCATGCTCTAAGTACTCTGCCATCAAACCCTGTTTCAAAAGGAGTGTCGGATTAGCTGCCAATACGACCAATGCGTTGGTTGGTATGCTATTAGCTGGCCAACCATGGATACAGTGAGTTCACAGAAGAAATTTGGGTAAGTTAGTTATTGTCTGTCATCAATTTGAAAGACCAAATTAGATATCAGTGGCAGCAAGACTGAAATTTTGAAATGATTCATCGAACGAATTATCACACTTGGTGATCTCCATTGTGAAAAAAGTAGTCAATTGACTGACTTCCTCTGGATGAAAAAAAGTGAGCATTGCTACATTGTAGATTGGAAAGTGAGAGCTTCTCTATGCACCAAGAAGAAGGAGATGCAACTTAACCAAATTTATCTGGTGACTGATAAAAGCGGAGCGCAGCATTGTAGTAATCGACATAGATAATATTTGCTCGGGGATGAAGCTCTCGTAGATGATTGAGCTTCCTCTGGAGCTGTTCATTGTGATACTGAGAGAATTCATTCAACCAATTAAGGCAGCCGGTTGATGAATCATATGCTTCCTTGTCTGAACCCTGGAATTCTGTTAAATAGACAGGCAAGCATCCGATCGGAAAGTTTCCCGGCACCAATATTGTCACTGCGCCTAAATCAATCAACTCCTGCAACCATATGGCAGGAACAGGGGAAAACATGATGCATCTCAAGGTGATAAGATGAATATGATAAGTTTAAGAACTAAAAGTGGCAAGATAATATGGTCATGTGAGAGGTACTCTTGATGATAAACAAGATTGTTGGATTTTCATCTCATTTACCAGGACATGCTTCGGTGTAAGTAAGCTAGCTGACGTTATTGCAATTATAGGTGATAATTTAAGAAGTCATTGGTATTGGAAGTTTATCATGCGCACACCTATACATTCACTGAAGATAGCACTCACAGCCTAGATAATAACATCAAGGACTTAGATAACATTAAGGTAGTTACTAGTTCCCATTCAAGGAGCAATGAATTTACATGGTATATGAGCAGCAAAACCTGGAGAGACACATATATTTAAATGTTCTTTAGAGATGCAGGTAACATCACTGATACAAGTTCAGTGGAGCAGGACAAGCTCCATGCTTTTCTATCTTTACTTAGCTTAGGATCATTCTCTAGCTTTTCCTTGGTAAATACATAATCTATTGACAATGATAGAATTTCTAAAGGCCAGAGAAGGCACATAAAGAGAATCTTCACTAAGAGCATATGTCCATTGGCCCTTGTATTGCCATGCTGCATAAAAGTCATTTAGCTTGGGAGTTAAGAAGAGGGATCATACACTGATAGCTGAAACAATCTCCTCAATGACAAGGGGCACAATGCCCTGAATCTCTTCCAGATCTCTTCCCACAAAGAAGTGATAATTGTAGTCGTTGCCACCAATCTCTCCCATTAGAACCAGAGAGTTCCCAAGAAACTGTTTGCAATCTGCCGAGTATGCTAGCACAATTCAAATAAAGAACTCACACAAACTACCATGCAAGCCGATCTCATTGCACTGATAAACATATAAAACAGCTCATTTCCGGCACCCGGGAATTTAACCAACATGTCTGAATACATAAACTTAATAGAGGGCTTGAGATTTTAGTACAGACCCACGTTTGGATCTAGGATTACACTATTTAATTTAACAAGACATTTCTAGTGTTATCGAGTCATCAGCAGGTTGAATACTTGATGCAAGAAGAGAATGCAGAAAAGGAGAAATCCTGGTTTTTCTGTCAAACCATCTGAATATATCAGGGGATTGATCCCTAAAATTCATACTTTTTGCAGTTTAAGTCTTGATTTTGGAACTAAATTTTACTCCTCAAACTTTCAATTTCCTGTGATCTTGGACCTTTAGACTTTCAACTTTGTGTGATTCTGGTCTCTGACTGCATTGAACTTGGGTCATGAATTGTGCAAATACCCTGCTGTCCACTTCAATTTTCCACTGTGAAAATTATGTCATGATTCACTTCATTTATGTCAAGAATCACGATCCAAATCCAACGCAAATGAAGCTAAATGACAACAATTGTACAAATTTCAAGATCAGAAACTGCCGAAATTCCTAACATCGATCCCACACCGATGCCGCATTACCGAAACAATTTTACATACCGATTTGCCAAGTGACGTGACTGTCTAGTAATACCACGTATCTTTCACTTTTCCAACCTTCAAGGGACTAAATTGCAAATTTCGGACTTTATAAGGGCGTCAAAGTATTCTTAGAATTGACAGAACAGGACTTACCCGAAGACGTGCTGCATACCGAAGGCAAGAGCTCCTTGAAGAGGCCCAGCTGAACTCCCAGAGAAATATTCGGGAAATCGTTGCCCAACCCCCTCCCTTCGAAGAAGCTCGCGTCGAGCGCCG
Source organism: Eucalyptus viminalis (assembly GCA_014182385.1). Classification (NCBI taxonomy): domain Eukaryota; kingdom Viridiplantae; phylum Streptophyta; class Magnoliopsida; order Myrtales; family Myrtaceae; genus Eucalyptus; species Eucalyptus viminalis. Next base: position 36,700,330 of record CM024530.1, read on the forward strand.
TCGCTCCGGCCACCGCGAAGTTCACGCCCTTCCCGAAGTCCGCCGCGCTCCGTCCGCCGTCGTCGCCGTAGTAGGGAGCCACGAACGGCAGCCCCAGCCACTCAGCTGCAAGTCGCGACACCAACGGCGCCGTCAGAACCCGTCAGGAAGTTTCTCAAAGCAACCCACGAAAGATCGCGCCGAACCCAATATTTCAGCGACGGCTTTCCCGACTCACCGATGAAGTCGATGACCAGGCGGCCGTCGGAGAAGCGGCCGGTGGGGCGGCGGAAGTAGGTCTCGCCGTAGGGGAGGGAGCCGGCCTGGTTCGGGCGGCCTTCGGAGCGGGAGAGGTGGAGCTCGTTCCCGGTGTCGGCGAGCGAGTCGCCGAAGCTGATGATGGAGTCGTAGCGTCCGGGGGCGGGGGAGGAGGACGAGATGACCGGAAGCGCGGCGACGGCGACGGCGACGGCGACGGCGAGGCGTCGCAGGAAGAGGGAAGGCGCTAGGCACGACGCCATTGGAGAGGGAGAGGGAGAGAAGTGGTGGTCAATGGCACGGGTGGGCAGTGGGGTTGGTGAAGGGAACTGCCATTGGCATTGGCATTGCCAGTGCCATGCCCAGTCAAAACGGGGCTGTCGGCTTCCAGCTTGGAAGTGCGCATCTTATGTCTCTCTCCACATAATTTTTTCTGGTCGGGTAGTGATGACTGATACATAAATATTATTTATTCATTCTCGCTCTTTTGTTTCGTGAAAAAATTTCTGTCAAAAAGTATTTTCTTCAGTTTTTTTTTTTTTGGTTTAAATCATTTAAAAAGATTAATCAATATGTACTTAAATTTACAAAAATGATATCCTTCAAAAAAAAAAAAAAAACATTTTTCTCATACAACGAAACATTAGTTCTGAGAAATGAGAACTAGCTCTTGTGTAGATCATCGGTGGACAAGTTGTGTTTGGAATCTCAATGCCTTACTGGTGCTTGACAATCATGTTTGGATGGTCAGCTCCTAGGCTTGAGTCCATCGAGGTGGGAATATATTCCTTGGCTGCGCTTGGGCTTCCAGTTCATATCCATTCTATTATACATATGTTATACAAAATTGAAGAATACCTCCTACCGTTAAGGGGTGATAACTCTTTTTCTTTTTTTTTTTTTTTTTTTTGTGAAAATCTCCTCAGTTAGTTATTTTATAAATATTCTATCTATAGACGGTTGTGTAGTTGATTATTCTATTTACTTGCTCACAGATTTCAAATTTGGGCTTAGTTTGTTTTGCAGAAAAATATAGTATTTTCTGGAAATTATAATATTTTCAGGTGCTTGACTGAAACTTGAAAGGAAACTGAAATATATTTTCCATCGTTTGGTATGAAAAATTTAATTTGATTTTCCTCCATGGACTTCCTCTAATAATTATTTTAATTTTTCTTTCTAGTTTTTTTTTTTAATTTTTCCTTTCTTTTTTTTTTCTATTTATTTATATTTTCCTCATTCTTCTTGTTCAATTGGCCATTAGCCACGGTGAATAGCTCACGACCAGCCAAAGGTGAGCTTAAGCTTGCGGCTCACACTTGTCGATCGGGCGAGCGTTTGGCGAGAGTGAGCTCGAGGCCTTGAGCCTCACTAGATCGGCAAGGTAGAGGCTTGCATTTGTTGATTAGGCTAGTATGAAGCTCGCTTGATTAGTTAGCATAAGAGAGCATCGAGTTAGAGGCTTAAGCTTGCTTGAGGTTGATGAGCTCAAAGCTTACATGTAGTTGGTCGCCAATTGTCGCCGTGGTTTGCAATCGGTTGAGACAGAAGGAAAAAAGAAAGAAATAAAAGAAATAAAAGAAAAAGAGAAAAAAAGAGAAAGAAAAGGAATTAAGATTTAAAATTTGTTGAAAAAGAAAGAAGAAAGGAAGGTTATTAGGGATGTGAGATAATAGAGAGTAAGTGAGGAAAATATTTTTCCTACTTGAAAAGTGAAAAATATCTTCTCTTATTTTAGAAGACTTTTTTAATTGATGAAAAATGTTTTCCCAATTAATTCATTTCTCATGCACACAAATGCGAGAAAATTGGAAAACATTTTTTTGAAAATGTTTTTTGCAAAACGAACAGAGATGTAATTGTAAATTCATTTTTTATTTGTAAACTACCTTACCAAAAAATTTAAAACTCAAAAATACTTTGCCCTTTCCACATTTTTGTGTCATTTATTCATATTGCGTCAATAATCTCTTTTAATTTATTTGCAACCCAAATACTTCATTATAGTCAATGCTTTTAAAATCTTTTAAATCTCAAAGTTTTTGCTTACAAGCAACGAGTCTATAATTTTGCTAGTATATAATAGGAAAAGAGCACGCTTAAAGCGTGTGAATAAATTTGTAAAGAATAAATACCAACAAGTCGCCAATGAAAATCCTCCTTCGCATCTGTATCTGCCTAGCCTCGAGTCTCGTCTAGACTTGCTCTGTCGGGTCCGAGGTCACAAGTCCAGATATGGCATTGTCGGCCTCGAGTGACCCCATGTCCCGGGATCGCCCTAGACTGGGCCATCATTCGTGGTTGTCATGAGGTCACGCCTTTCGAGCAAACTTGTCTTCTTGGATAGAAGGCCCAATGGTGGCAGCTCAAGGGCGACCGGTGAGACGAGGCGACATGGACGAGATGTCGACCGAGGATTGGCGGGCAGTGGCCGAGGCCTGCCGCCGGTAGAGAGAGAGAGAGAGAGATAGCATGAGGTCAGGATTTGGGACCTGTTATCTTCGTGTAAATTTAACAAAAAAGGAATCTCGTTCTTTTTCTTTATAATACTTGTTTTCGGGCAACCGGGTCGGGGTGATGCAAGACCCGATTCTCGCCATCATTATCAGAATCGGGGCCGCGCACTACGCATGTCCCCGGCTGGATACGCACTGTGGGCCCCAGCGGCGCCGTTGACCCAACCTGAGATCGCCGCGTGCAGCGGGCCGGCCCCGATTAGCACGCCCGTGAGATTGACCTGGCTGATTTGCTCCACTGTCTTAAGAGATTGCCACGTGGCCATGTATTATGTGCAATGAAATGATGGTGGTGGTTTAGATTTCACATGGGCGCATTTTTATATGATGATTGGAGAAAGTTTAATTCGAAAATACGAAGCTAGCCATTCATGTAAGTGTCACTGATCATCGACTTCCGATCTATTGATGGCGCGGTTTCGTTGTCGATCGAGTCGCTCTTCCCTTTTTTGATGTGAGAGCCACCGCTAGCAACGATGCTAAGACATGGACCGGTCTAGCTAAAGCGAGTCCCGAAAGATCTTTCCGACAAGATTGACATTAAGATAAGACATGGACCGGTCTAGCTCTTGCGAACACTGATCATAAGTGATAAAAGCCGTTGGAATCTTTGTTTTTGGTCCGATAGACCGAGGAACTCGTCTATCACCCCGATTTCTAGTTTCATGACGTGGGTTTTACGATAATGACCTTGACTGATTGATTGAGTAGAATTTCCTCCCAACATGTGATCGAGAAAACACAGCCTCTTGAAGAAAAAAAGGAACCCTCCAAATGATTACTGCAACTGATGAGATCATCATACAGAAAATGATCTACACATGAGGAAAAAGAAAAGATCTAGCAAACAAAACATATGTGTGGCAAAGTGATGTATGAACTGAAAATTCGCACGAATGAATCAATTAACTATCGGTCTTCTCAAGCAGAGAACTCGAATGTACGACGACGACAACGACAACGGGTCAAGATCATATGTATTATGTATCAACAAGGGATCTGGGAGGTGAACCACTTCATGACCAGAATAGGAGCCTTGATCAGCCCCAGAGCGAACTCGACCAGCACCGTGATGCAGAAGCAACATGGGCATATGCACGACAAGGGCAGCCTGCAGAATTCGCCAAGAAAACAACCAACTCAGAAACCAACAGCTCCAAATTCCCAATTACTGCGAGTGCAATCATGTGATTAAACTCAAATTCATGCGATCAAACATGTGAATTCAGCCCCAATTCGCTGTACTGTCGTCGAGAAATCTTTTCTGGATTTCCATCCACTGAACAACACTAACGGGTCGGCTCTCTCTCTCTCTCTCTCGCGCACATACAAAAGCCCTTTTGCTAAAGAGGACTTTCGTCGAACAGTTGCAATGCACACAGGCGACGAACAGAACGCTTACCCGATGATCCAAATAACGATGCCGACGAGGGACAGGATGAGCGCGAGGAACGCGAAGGGGAGGCCCAGGAGGAACCCGAGGGCCGGCATTCGCAGCTCTCGTCGTCGCAGCAGCAGCAGCACATGGTGGCCGGGGCCTTCTTTGCCTTCCGCTCGCGAAATTCGTCTCCCGGGCAGGTGAGATTTCCTCTTGGGGCGCTCAGAAAAACTTTGGAAGGCTTTCTTGCTCGTCTTCGTTTATGGGTGTCGCTGGGTTTGACGGAGAGGACGAAAGGGGGCAAAAGCGAGTGAGGACGGGGAAAAGAAAGCGTTGAAAACTCAGCCGTCCAGTGAAAGGCAAGGTGTCGATGATTGGTTGGGATGATAAGGACGAACGAGACCGGCTACCGAGCGAGTCCTGGCGTCATCCGCCCGATCATGCATTGACCCGATCGGCACGAAAGAACTTTCCTCGTGGGCTTCACATCTTAATCTCTCTGACATTATATGCGTGTGCCATGTGAAAGGGTTCCTTTGCTTTTTTCTTTTTTTGGCGTACAAAGAACTTCAACACGCAACGCTAGCATTAAATTATATGGATATAGGTGTATAGTGGTTGTGAAATTACAATCGAGTTTTGAAATTTGTTAAATTTGTGCTATCGCATCCTTCTTGTTAGTGTCGCCCGATTTAGCTAACGGGGAAATGTATTGGGATAATGTGTTCTTCTTTGCCAATTCATTTTCTCTCCTTTGGCGTATGTTGGGGCTCGGGGCTCGAATCTTTGCCTTTGCCCGGTTGGAGTACTCATAAACCAATTAAAGTCGTTTAAGCGGTTTCTTGATAAGTCAAACTTTTCATAATAGATAGAGGACATATTAGCTGCAATAGATACGTAAATCGTGCTAGCATAAAGACGTTTTGTGGAGCATGCCGTTTTTGATTTTCTATGGGGTCAAACATGGAGTGCACAAAATGAACACTTCAACATGACATTTATTGGATTCAAATAGAGCATGGGAAACAATTGACGTGCTTTGACATCAACATCGGATTTTACATAATTACATCACAAGCCCTGAGAACCGAGATTGTTCCACATGATCCATGTGTGAAGGGTTTAGAAATTGAATCATGCACTCGGACTAGACTTGTACTTCCACAGCCAAATATATATTCCTTGATCTGTCATCAATTCTGAGAATATTTGTGTTTCTCTTTTTATAACCCCATGCACCCAAACGCTCCCCCACATGCTTGTTTACTTGCACACTTTCACACGGAGAAGTTGACCTTCTATTCGGAAATTTTTTTCTTCTTCAGATCGTGGATTGGGCTTGGGCCAAGCCTATTATGGGCGGCCCAAGCTCAAAAGCCCAATAGCAAGCTAGTATTGAGGAGGCTAGCTCTAGTCCTCCTGTGATGTGTAAATAACTGAATAATTGATAAATCTTTTCGACAAAATAAATGTGGAGGTTAAAAAGACAGTAGAAGTTACAGAAGTTTCAAAGAGGATAAAGTAGTCATGTTTCGCACGTGACAACTTCTAAAATCTTTTTCTTTATTGGTAGTATAGATAGATATCGTGATCGATAAAATTAACTCCTAGCAAATCATGCAAAGGAGGTGGCAATGCTAGATCCTTTTTCCTTAATCAGATTAGATAAGAAATAATACAAAAAATAAAATTGTGTAACTTTTTTTTTTTGAATGATTTATGTGTTATAATGGAGAGCACGTAAGCTTTATCAGATGACTATTTAAGCTAATAAGACAATCATGATATCAATTATGGTCAATTGGGTTATGCACAATCAAGGAAGATATAGGCATAATTCCAAAAAAATGGAGAATTAAGGAAAATATCCTAATTATCTCTAATAAGATCATAAGGATATTGTGCAATTGGAATTCATTTTATAGAGATGGAAAAAGAATGAGGGGAATAATAAAAGCATTCATTCTACAATAGGAATTTATTTTTACATTGCACTAGATTCACAACCCAAGTGACGCGCGTGTAAGTGTAATACGATGGTTATGCTTAAAAAGAAAGTGATAGAAGTTGAGTGGCCGATGGCTATAAGAGATACGATAATGCAAGAATGGTTTTGGTGGAAGTAACTGCCTGCAAGCAGAAAAAAACTACCTAGTCAAATGCGTAAATCGCCAAAAGGCATGCGGCCCTATTGGTAAAGGATTGGGGGCTAGGGCTGGGGTTGGGGCTGGGACTGGCGAGTACTAGATCCAGGATTTGATCACTATGAACACTAAACACATATGTATATAGAAGAGAAGAGTGAGACCACAATAAAATAATCATAATTTACCATTTAGGCTTTGTTATTATAAGAACCACACAAACCTTAATGGTCTTAGAGTAATTACCGTCTTAGAGTAATTATTAGAATGTATAGAATTCTCCACTATTACATAAAGTTAGATTTCGTTGGTCCCAATCTCGAAATTTGTGATAACCTAAATTTTCATAATTTGTTTTCGATTAAATAAATCGGACTTTTCGTTGACGCTCCGATAGTGTTATTCTCTGAACTATCACTTACGAAATAACTAGACTATATGATGAAGCAATTAAGGAATCTATATGCAATGGACTTGAGAATTCGATCAGGAATTGATTGCTTGACCGTATTGGTCTGCAAGGGTCATTACGGCACTGTTGAAATCGATCAGAGACCAGAGATAGGTCGGCTTGACTGAGATATGTGATCAGAGTGTGGGTGATTTCACATGATTGCAAAATACTCATCGATTAGCACTAGACTGATTTTTCTATTGTTTTGGTACTTGGTGTCTTATTTTAAATCTCGAGATTTCACGATAATTGAGAGTCGCCAATGAGTCGAAGTTGTACAATGTGACTCGAGATAAATCGATCAAGGGTCAATTGTACCAAAAATTCCTAAAAGCTTCCCGGTAGACCAGGTCGCGCTAAAATCGCACAAGATTGAAATTAATTGTGAATTTGAACCCGATTTCAAAAATTGAAAGTTTTGTCGTGTCACAATCTATTTTAGGAACATCGACTCATCTTCCGAATAATTTTAGGATATTCTGAGATTTTTATTGAAAATCTTTTCGGATGTCACGGAAAATTAACGGAAATTCAGATGGGCCAAATTAAGGGAAATTTGACTTCCAAGCCGAGCCTTTGAGTGTCGGGGATTTATAGAAATTTTTTGGATATTTCTTCGTCAAAATTAGACGTCCATTTAGGAAATTGTTGGAGAAGTTGAAGCTCAAATGGATGAAATTCGGAAGCATGGAAGGGGTGCAATTTTTGCATCAAAATTTGGTTTAATTAGTGGAATTTTGGGCAAGAAAGTATTAGGGGGCATTGTGCTTTAGGGGAAACCATGGATTTATGTTTAAGAATAAGCTTATGGATTTTTTGCCCATCTCTCTCTCTCATCCAGCCTTCTCGGGCCAGCTTCGCTCGCCGACCTCCCCCTCCGCAACTCCATTTTTATTTTTCCTTTCCTTCTGTTTTTTTTTTGGTAAGGACCTTTCCCCTCTGTTTAGCTTCGTTCATTTTTCCTTCTTCGTTATTTCCACCGAAGACTGCTGCCTCCCCATTCGAATCAACGCCTGCACCTCCACTCACGTTTGTCTTCTCCACCGTCAGCCTGCTCCTCCGCCAGCCCTTGTTTCCCTTGACTTCTTCGTGCGTCACCCGTCCAAGTCAACACACCTCCCCCGAGAAGTCTCCATGGTTGACTCCTCCAGCGTCATCATCCGTAGCCCATCACCCCATTTCCTCTCCATTTCACTGCCACGTTCGGTCAACAAACAGGTGAAACTCTCCACCAAATTTGACCGCAATCTCCACACGTCCGAAGCCAGCTGCACGCCAGCGAAACCCAAGCGAAGCAGCATCACCGTCAACCGAAGCAACGGCAACCCAGCGAGCTTCACGTCCCACTGATGCAGTCCACGATTCCACCGAAAATTCCTGCAACAGCTTTCACGGCCCAGCAGCTCCATCCAGCGTTTTGGGCCCCGTTCAGCAGCCCACAAAATTGTCTTCTTCAGCCCACACGAATTTGACGAGCCCATCTTCAGCAACTCGGCCGGAATCAGCCTAGTTTTGAAGCCCACAGTTCAGCCCACCTTGAGGCCCACTTGAAGTCAGCCCATCTCAGCCCAAGTCCAGACCAAGCCTAGCATTTTGCTGTGGGCTTGCAAGGCTTTTGGGCCCAGTCCGTGTGCCGTCGATGCCGCCGAAAATTCGGAGTTCGGCCGCTGCCATGCCATTGTTGCGAGAATTGGTCTTCGCTTTTAACAAGTGAGTTTTGCTCACTCATCCTCACTTAGTAGGTTAATGACGCTTAGGGGTTGATTATATTTAATTAAATATAATTAGGTGGATAGATTAGATTAGAGTAATTAAATTAGAGACTTATTGATGCATGTTAGACAAATGGTTAGTGTAATTAGCAAGGAAATAGGTTTTAGTATTTATTGAATGGAATCTTGGAATTTTTCTGGGTTCGTTTCAGCTTCCAATCAAGCATTACAGGCCTAACTTGGATTTATTGTATTTATTTAATATTTTTTGTAATTAATTAATTAATTCATTATATTCTAAAAATTAGGCTAGGATAGCCGATGACCGAAATTTTATGCTGATTATTGTAGTGCAGTCCATTTATTTATTTGACCGTTGATTTGTACTGACTTGAATTAATTATGATTTTATGATTTTATTCCTAAATTAATTAATTTTGGTAATTAATGGGAAAATTACCGGGCGTCGGTTTACATCGCCAAAAATATGTAATGGGCTGTTGAAATTGGTGGGTTGTTCAAAAAGTGAAATTATGATATTTTAGTTAAGGTCAATCATGTACTCACACACGGCTATTTTTATCGGGAATGATAAAAATATGGAATCGATTGTATGATTGGGATGTTATACTATATCAACATACGGACGCTATGTTAACTTAGATAGAGAGCAGTATACCAGTATACTATATCAATTTATATGCTCTAATATGGCAGCTTAGCAGAAAGCAGTATACCTTATCAGCTTAGATTGAGCATTGTCGGTACAAGGGCGATATGGCAGCTTAGTAGAGAGCAGTATACCCGATCATCTTAGAAACGAGTTATACTATCTATTTATCAGCTTAACCGTGAGCAATCTTGATATGAACGGACTTATAGATAGTATGAGATGAGCCGACCAAGAAATGGTCGAGATGACATGTAATCGACTAAGTCAATTGATCGATGATTCGATTTGATTGATGTGATGTGATGTGATGTGATAGTGTATATTTGATATATATATACTTGTAGGAAGGAACTGAGATCAAGGTAAGTCCCCTGATCCGTGTTGTGCTTAGGTAGTCCTAGAGTGTATTGGCTTCCTAATCGGGTCTTAGGGGGTAGAACTTGCTGAGATGTAGTTTCATCCTGGTTGTGGGACAACATTTTAGGTCCCTAGATGCAGCAGACCTGGATTTTGAAGATGTCAGAAGTCCGGTGCAATTTGTTGAAGGCTCCGGTTGGAGTGTGGAGGATGACAAGGAGGAGGACGAGGACCCGTAGTTTGTGGAACCCCCACCCCCGCTTGTAGACCTTGTTCCTGAACTTGTTTAAGTTGAATTTGACTTAGTAGTCCGCCTCATATATATGTGCACTGGTTTACAATGTATATAAGTGTAATTGTTTTTGAAAGTTTGGAATTTGAAATCTTACTTTCCTATCCCATTGCTTTATTGTTTGGGGATTTTATATGCTTCCGCATGTGTATTAAAATGAATGGGTTGGCGATGCGTCATGGAACGTCGCTATTTAATCGACCAAGGTGAGGTATGGGTGCATGCCCGAGAATCGGAGCGTGATAAATTTTTTGTCTAAGTTCGAATCGATCATTTGAGTCCAATCAAAACTTTTGATTTTTTTTATTTCTTTTTTAAATAAGGTCAAATTCAATGGGCTTCACATGATTATTGATTGTGATTGATCTAGTCCTATTGACCAAGATCTAGAAAAGACTTTACTTGTCAACCCAGCCTGACCCTTCAAAGCAATTGAGTGATCTCAAAGTTTGTGACAATTCTTCTATCTCACAATAGTTCAGATATTACATAGCCCTATGGGAAACCAATAGACCTAAGTTTGTGTGAAGTCTAAGGGATATCCTGCATGATCTCTTTTTCTGTTAAAGCTTTGCTTTCTCCCCCTTTTCATTGGTTTCTTTCTCTATTAGACGTAATTAATGACTCGACCTGATTACATAGCCTATGGAAAGCCGTAGGTTCAAAAGTCAGACTCGGGTGGTGCTCCTCACTCTTTAGCCAACGTAGCCTCGCCAACACCTTCATTCAATAGAAAGAATCATAGAAGTATCTCTGCGTAGCTTTTACTTTTAGCCGAGCGAGAATAATTTGAAGAATGCTAGATCGCCCGAAGCTCGACGCAATGACAATTGTTGTTCACAACTTGTAGACAGGATGAATTTCATATTAGTGAAGTCTACAAAACATGGAAGAGGACAATGAGCATACACCTGATGTATGTGAATTTTTTTTTCCCATCATCTAGGGTCCAGCGATCTCGTTTAATCATCCAGAAGCGGCTTTATTTCCGTATTCTTCGATGAAACTTAATTGTCTTGCATTTTACTGATCTTTTTAGAGAATGAAGCGATATATTGCCTCTTGTATCGATGAACAAATTCTTGTCATCGGATGTATAGTAATATTGATTCTGTCAATAATAAAACATCGATATAACATAATACCATGTGAATATGCATCTATTGTGAAATGATGATTTGTATAGTAGATAATGTGGACGCGAGTGGGACAATATCATGGTAGTTTTGCCCCCGCATCTTTGATTTACAAAGAAAGTCCTAAACCTATTGTACTTATGTCAATTAAGTACTAAACCTTTCAATTAGACTAATTGAGCCATAAACCTTTAGATAATTTGTTAATGTAGGGCGGCGAGTATAACAAAATTTCTAAAACATAAATCAATTTTTGGCCAGAACATGATTTTTATTGATTTATCAATTTCTATTCCCTATATGAGTTTCCGAGGAAAGAAACACATATGATAACAACTTAAAATTCATGTTTTTGGAATATAAATTTGTTTGATGACAAAATTAAATTTCTATTTGTAAGGGGGGTGATGGCAGTTGGTGGCGAGTTGGCAGTAGGTGTCTGGCATCCCACGGGTGGTAGGTGGGTTGTAGGTGATAATGAGAGTGAACGATAAGAAAAGTTTTAATTTCTCACTTTTATTCTAGAAAAAAAAAGCTAAAAGTTTTAGTTTCTGATTTTTGCTCCAAATTTATTTTTGGAATAAAATTTCGTTCCATAAATAGAAAAATGCAATTCCTTACCATATGGATTTCTATTCTAAACCCGTTATGGGGAATAGAAAAACAAAATAAAAATAAAAATAGAGAAATAGGAATTTTGTCATGCGTGTTTGCAGTTTATTCAATCAATTTTGACAAAAAATCGTTAACATAAATTCTAGTTATCTTACATGGCACGATTGACATAAGATAACTAGCACTAGCATTAATACTTTTTACATTTTGTTTTCCTTTGTTGTTCCCTTTTCTTTTTGCAAATGGCCATCGAATAGAAGTGATGGCTAGGAAGGCTTGATGAGGGTGGCCAGATCTAGCGAGGGGGGCCTCACTAGTGCTCACCTCCCCTAAGCGAGGCCCAACAAGCAAGCTAAGGTGGCCTCACTGGACCTTGCCCTTGCTACATCTAGTAAGGGGGCCCTCACCGGTAGCTTCCCTTGCTTGACAAAAAGAGAAGGGAAAGGAAAAGAAAAAAGAAAAAAAAGGCAAATAATAAAAAAATTCAAAAAAATTTAATTTTTTTTTTTTAGAAATTATTTATGTCAATGTTAGTTGTGTTACGTAGGACAATCAATGTTCATATCAGCTATTTCTGGTCGAAATTGACTGGATGGATTATATTAGTAAATTGTTAAAAGATTTAAGACTTAATTGACTAAATTAAAAGGTATAATACTGAATTGGTACAAATGCAATAGGTTTAAGGCTTTCTTGATAACTTTTCCCAATACCATGTGAACATGCACCTAGTATGAAATGATGATTAGTATAATCGATAATGTGGATGGGAGTGGGATACTACCATGGTAGTTCCGTCCATTTATAATCATTTTCATTTGACTGACAAAATAGAATAATCCCTACCAAATTTCTTTTTGGCTGACACATCACAACATGTGCATGCGGAGTTTTGACGTCCCCACATCTTCGATTTAAGAATTGGGATCCTGTAAAATTAGGAAAAAGTTTGCATTTGAATGTTACTAGTTGAGAGATTGACAGCTCATCATTAGGCTGGTTACACGGCTTAAATTCATTCCCTATCTTTCTTTCCTTTTTCCCTTCCCTCTTTTCCCTTTTTGCCCCCCTCTCTTTTCTGACCCATGATCAAAGTTTGCCAAGAAAACAAACAAACAGAGAACACAGAAGCAACTACGATCCATGTCCCGTGACACGCCTCCGTCGGAGGCTCGCTCCACATTTGTCCAAGCCCCCCTACCAAGCCCCATCATTGCTCTTCCCCCACCCTCGGCCAGGCTCACAAGATTAGATCTCAGGCTGTGAGCCCTACTCTTGCCACCATCAGACGAGGCAATATCTAAAGTCATGAATGGTTTTAGAATACTGAAACCCAAAATAATATATATGTTAAGTGGTTACGAAGAACCAGCTCTTCTTTATGACTTTCTCTTGTTTTCATTCGATCTTATGCTTGCTCATTTTATGCTCTCATCTCAATTTAGATATGAGTATTCCTAGATTGAGCTAAATATAGAAGTGTTTTACCAATATGAATCGGATTATTAATATGGATTGGATCATGTATGTGTATGAGTATTGTTCAAGTTGAATCGGATATGAGTGGCTATGTTTGTATTGTACGAACATGGATCGAAACAGGTTAAAATGGGTCGGATTTGGGTCAAGCCAAACCCAATCTGACCTAAGTCACCCGTTTAATGGGTTTAATCATGAGTCAAGATCCGAAAGATGGCAAGATACCACAAGACAAGTGGTGTGACGGTAGTGGTGTGGCGGAGGGGTGGTCAGAGAGAGAGGTGAGGAAATACTAGGGCTTGGGTCGGAGCTTTTTTGGTTAAGTTCAATGAAGAAATCGGGGCAATTTGATGATATCAAATGGAAAAACCTTTTATATTGACTTTAGAGGATGCTAAAGTCTCCTTTAACGCTTTACCAAAAAAAAGAGAGTCTCCTTTAACGCTTTTGTAGGTCGTGCGTTATGATTTATTTAACTAAGCACGCAGCGAACAATAATTTCCAAATGACAATCAAGCTAATTTAATTTTGTTTACTTTGAAAAAAATGTATTGTCTTGACACGGGTGACGCCTACATTCTTTCGGCTCAACACATGCACTTAGTGCAATTACTACGTGCGCCGTCTGGTTGCTCAACGGTACCTCCATTCTGCCTGATCTGTCGAAGCCCAATGCTCTTGGAAAGAGCTTTCCATTTGGCTTATAAATGTTCAGTCGGTCGGCAGTATTTTGATTTCATGCCGACACATTCATCTCTTTTATCCGTCACTTTCCGCTTTTTCCTACGTCAAACCAGAAATGAGCCACCCGAAGCTTCCTAAGTTTGGTCATCATGGAAGATAATTGCTAACAAAAAAGATATTGCTTTTCCGACGTATTCAGTGTTGTCCTTGCCGGGGATAGCGTTTTCTTTGAGAGTGTAACAGTCATCATTGAATCTAAGTAGAGAAGAAGCAGATCCCACTGTATATCCAATGCATCTATGTAACGCTCTCCCTCACAAATAATTTGATATAATACTAGAAATGATTAACTTAAATGCTGAAATATTATCTGACATTGCCTGACCAATGGATTTGATTAGGCTTTACTCTTGTGGTTTCTTTCCACTTAATAATTTATGTATTTGTGTTGGACTTATTAACTTTGTATTAGAACCAAGCCTTGGAGTCCTTCATGCCCCAAGTTTATATTATGCATGCGTTGCTCTATGTTCTCCGATTCACATGCTTTCTTCCATGGTAGTCGGTTTCGGTCTCAATTTCCAAAGAAGGAGATGTTGCAATACTAATATTTCATCACTTGAACACCGGATTTGACTAGGCTTTGTTTACATATAGTGTAAGGGCCAATCTCTGGCCCCACTTATCAATGATATTGTCCATTTTGAGCTGAAACTTGTATAGTTTTGTTCTTTTGGTTTTCACCTAGAAAAGGCTTTATTGGTAGTTAAGATTGGTGCTACTCTTTATATAGCACATCATCTCACTATACCTAAACGATGTGAAATTTGGTTCATTCCATCCTAGAGTAGGGACTACAAATTGTCCAGGCCCTCTTTAGTCCTAGCGATCACTCTTGCTCTTATCGAACCGGGTTATTACAGACTCATTAGCTTTCGTGTGGTTCGTCCCCGAACCTCACATTTTTGGCTGGGTTGTTGGCTTTAATACCATTGTGAGGGCTGACCTGTGACCCCACTTGCCAACGATATTATTTCCTTTGGGTTGGAACCCATATGTTTTTGTTCATTTGGGTTTCGCCCATAAAAGGATAGTAGTTAAGACCAGTGCTACTCCTTATGTAGCACATCATCTTACCATCTCTAGATAATGTGGAATTCGATTCATTATTGCTCCTACACCATTCTAGAGTTGGAGTTGTGCCTTGTCCAGGTCCTCTCTGGCCTTGACGATCACTTCTGCCCTTATCGGACCAAGTAGTTACAGGCCTACCAGCTTACATGTGGTTCATCCCTGAACCTCACATTTCCAACTGATATTGCTAGTATAAACACCTAGAGGGGGGTGAATAGGCGCACAAACAATTTTTCTCAAATACGTAAGCAACAGATTGAAATAAAATCGATGTAGAGAGAGTAAGGAAGATAAAATCAAACACAGGATTTATAGTGGTTCGGCTTATTCCAAGCCTACGTCCACTCTTCCGCACTGACAGCCCACCGGTTGGATTTCACTATGATCAAAAGAGAAGTTACAGCACAGCTTTGCCTTGATTCCACAGTGTAGATGTTCTATCACACCTCCTCAAGGTCTCTCACAAATATAGACTCTCTTTTGTATACAAGTATTCGCTCAAGAGATTTATCTAAACAAATAGGAGCTTCGACTTTGGAATTCTTCTATCGCGCACTCTCTCTTAAACAACTAAGAACGACTTCCTTATATACTCCTTTATGCCATCATACCCGTTGGCACTTTCCAAAGGAATTCCTCCAATCTACCCGTTGGACGGAATCAATTAGGAAGATCATTCGAGCTATTAAAGGAACGTGTTGATAGCCCATCAATCTTGTTCGCCCATACAATCGGGATCTCGGTTTCCATAAGCGAACCTTCCAATAATATTTAGACAATCATCGAATCTTTAGTCATTGAATCAATCTTTGATCAATCAAAGGATTCTGATACGTCTTCTCCCAGCCACGAGATCTTCTCCAGATGATAAGGTTAAATCCCGAACAAAACATCCAGTTCGGGATAACCTTTCTTCAACGGATCGAGACTCGTCAATGAGGATAGACTTTGAGTCTTGAGTCGGCTGTCCGGAAGTCTTCGAGACTTTAACTAACGTAGTCCGCAGACCTTCAGACTAGATTGATGGAAACATTTTGTCAACTTCAAAACTCTTCACGAGGATTTCTCCAACAATCTCCCCATTTTTGATGGTGACAAAACCTTCCTACAGATTTGGATAACTTTGACCCGCAAAACATTTCTCAAACACATATGCATATCTTATGAAAATAAATGGCTAATAGAATAACACTAGAATCTGCAACCACAGAAAATAGGTTAGTCCAATATATGATTAAGCCATTCATAAGATATCAATATTGATAAATAGAAGCAGTCAAATCCAAGTCTAGGCAGTTCTTATCCGGACACAAAATAAAGTCAAAGTCTGTAAAAAAAATGACATGTTAAACACAATCCAACAAAACACAGTTAAAAAGATTGAAAGTTTTCAAATCATGTGCATCTCTCCCCCTTTTTGTCATCATTTAAAAAGGATGAGATGAAATCAAGATTGCTTGGGAACGCGGACAAGCTGGAAATCTTCCATAGACTGAACAATGCCTTCCAGCCTCTTAAAGTCTTCCTTAAGCTGTACAACCTTCTCACTCTTGGCATTGGCCTGATTCTGAATAGAAAGGGCTTGCATCTTTTCATTTAATGAACAGGAAGAAGCTTGACCTTCATTCTTCAAGCTTTGAACTTCGCATCCCAAGGCATATATCTGACCTTTCATCTCCAAGAGAATATCCATGATTTTGCGAAAATCTGCTCCATTATCGGTCCGAGTACTTGCTTCTCGTTCGATGGAGTAAAAAGCGACGATGGTGGATCAGCATAATCTCGCAGGTTGGGCGATGAAGCTTCATGACCTTCCTCTGGAAATTGAGATGCATAAACATCTTCTGGGTCTGCAGGCGAGCGACTAACTCCTTCACTTTCATCTGGAAATGAAGATGTCATTCCTTTCTCCTGAACTCCCCCTGTTTTCATGCCTACAGGTGGAGAAGAGATTTCCTCAGGTTCTCCTTCTCTTCTTTCTTCTTCTTCAGGTCTTTCTTGCTCTGCTTCTTGCTCTGTTTCTCTTTCTTCTTCTTCCTTCTCCTTTGCTTCTCTTTCTTCTTCTTCCTTCTCCTCTGCTTCTTTCTCTTCTTCTTCCTTGTCCTCTGCTTCTTTCTCTTCTTCTTCCTTCTCCTCTGCTTCTTTCGTCCTTTGTTCCGATTCTTTCTTTGGAACAGGACGACTTAAGTTCTTCAAAGCCATTGCGGAGATGGTGATGTCATCGTCATCATCTTCATCCTCAACGAGGAGAGCTCTTCTTTTCTTTGATGGAGCAGCCATGGGCTCCTTCCTTTTCTCTTAGCAGCGAGAAGAGAGTTGATGAGACTTGCCAGAGTCTTCTCCTTGAATTTCTCCAATTCCTTGCTCGGTTCCTTCAGACGCATTTTGGTCACCATTTTCAGTCCTACCACCATATGATCGCATGATCGAACACAAAAGATTTGCGAAGGCTGAATATTCAAATGTCTGAATAACTTCGTAACAAGGCTTGGGTAAGGGAGTTGACCTCTGTCCTTCATCATTGTTCTATACATGTGAAACATGACAATGAGGAAGAGAAAACTTCTTTCCACGAGAGGATGGCATACATCAACTTTGCCTTAGAGCTTGAAACATCGTTTTGGAAGTTGATTTTGGCCGAAGGCAATTAATCACGTCTTGTGAAGCAAGATGTTGAATGCATTCATCCTTGAGTAGGTGATCTTCTCTTTTGTTCTCCTGTCCTTCACCGCCAAGTGTGGCCCGAGCAATGGAAACTTTAATCGGTTGATATCTGCCTCTCTCAACTTCTAACACATCTGCCAAAGATATCCATATCCACAACATAGTCTTGTTCTTTGACACAAGGAAAATCTATTCGCATCTAAAAGCTAAGATTTGAATAGAAGTAAGCGGTCAATTCAGCATAAGCCTCGGTTGAGTCGAACAGTAACTTTTCAAGTTGAAGATAACTGAACTTTTCCCTCAAGTTCACTTTCACAACATCCAGAAAATCAAAGTCCACACTCCTAGGGTTTATTACCCCACGCTTAAGCAATTTTGAGTACAAATCCTTTTGTTCCTTTGATCTGAACAAATCTCCCCTTTTTCCTTGAATTTCAGCCGCAATACCCATTTTCGGTTGAAATATACCGAACAGATTGTCATCATCATTCCCATCTACAGGATTTGGCCCCTAGTCACGAGGATCACTTGGGATATTCGCAAGGGTTTCCTCAGCCACCCATTTATGAGCGATTCCCAAACTTTCCATTCTTTTCGAAAGATATATTCGTTCCTATATCATTTTTTCTTTAACAAAACTATCAACATAGTTCAAAGGAGTACGAATTCCTTTTAAAGCACGATATAGCTTGTAGATAAAAGCAGGCTTTTGAACTCTTACGGGTCCGCTTCCTCGATGATTTCTTCCCGATGAACAACGTCTTGAGGACTAGATGATGGAGAATGACGCTGCCGAGAATGTTGTGGGCTCGGTTGCTGATCTAGAGAAACTTCATCTTCGCAAGATCGAAGTGCGTAGGCCCCTCACTCATTCTCTCGTGGTCCCCTGCTTGCGATTCTTGACGACTTTCGTGAAGAAGACATCTTTAACAAAGTGTTTGGAAGATTCCTTGCTTGACTTTCCCAAAAAGATGCTAACTTTTTGAAGATTTAGAGAAGAAGACAAACGGGAATGGAAGATCGATGCTTTCTAGGGTTTTTGAGAGAGAGTGAATAGAAAAGTGAAGAGTAATCGATAGTGCTCGTTTGGTTAAAAAGAAGAGTAAACGGATCGTCACAAAGGAAATAAAAATATGCCTTTTCAAAATAACTGATTTTATCCATAAAAATAGCTATTTCAAAAATAACTTCCCTTTTGAAAATGAATCGATGTAATATTTACGGCAACAATTTAAACACGGTGATGATCGTACCTTTTCAAGATAAGATTGGATAGAGAAAGACTTACAAACTAAGGTCGAGACAAGACTCGTTGATAAAGTCTTGTAAGCTCGAGTCCGAAAGTCTTTAGACTTTGATATCTTCATACCTCAAAATATTGAGTCTAGTCCGTATAGACTCAAATTGATTTTTCTCCAAAGGCTTCGTGAGTATATCAGCCAGCTGATTCTTTGAGTCAACAAATTGAATTGAAACATCTCCATTTTGAACGTGATCTCTAATAAAGTGATGTCGAATTTCTATATGCTTCGCTCTTGAGTGGAGAATTGGATTTTTGGTGAGGTTGATAGCGCTGGTGTTGTCGCAATTAATCTCCGTGCATGAGTCTTCAATTTCAAAATCTCTTAGCTGTTGTTTTATCCATAGAATTTGCGAACAGCAGCTTCCAAGAGCTACATACTCGCTTCGTTGTTGAAAGAGACACAAGATTTGTTTCCTTGAAAACCAAGACACTGTTTCTGTTTCCAAGCAACTAGGCAAGTTCCTCAAGTACTTTTCTATCAACTCGCAACCGGCCAGATCTGCGTCTGAATATCCTTAAGTTTAAAGTCTCCCTTCTTAGGATACCAAAGACCGATGCTTGATGATGAAGCGACGTATTTAATGATGCGTTTCGCAGACCGAGATGAGATTCTCTAGGATCTGATTGAAACCTAGCACATATGCAAACACTCAACAAAATATCGGTCTAGAAGCAAGAAGATAAAGAAATGATCCAATAATGCTCCCGTACAGCTTTTGATCAACTTTCTTCCCTTCTTCATCTTTGTCTATCTTTAAAGAACTTGACATTGGTATGTCGGTCTTTTTGCAATTTTCCAGTCCAAACCTTTTGACAAGATCATTAACATATTTTTCTTGAAAAATGAAAGTTCCTTCCTTCAATTGTTTTATTTGAAGACCAAGAAAGAATGTTAATTCTCCCATCATACTCATTTCAAACTCATCCCGCATAGACTTTGAAAATTTCTTGCACTGTACTTTCATTTGAGGATCCAAAAATAATATCATCCAAATATATTTGAACAAGTAAGAAACTTTTATTTTCCTTTTTGATAAATAAAGTCGTATCTACTTTACCTTTGACAAAACCATTTTGTAATAGGAAATTACTTAACCTTTGTCGTACCAAGCCCGAGGTGCTTGCTTTAAACCATACAAAGCCTTTTTCGCCCGAAGACGAGTCCGGCTTCTTTGGGTCTTCAAACCCCGGCGGTTGTTCCACATAAACTTCCTCATGGATAAATCCATTTAGGAAGGCGCTTTTGACGTCCATTTGGAATAACCCGAAATTCTTATAACAAGCAAACGCAAGTAATAGTCGAATAGCTTCTAACCTTGCCACTAGAGCGTAAGTCTCATCATAGTCTATTCCTTCTTCTTGCGTATATCCCTTGGCCACGAGTCTTGCTTTATTTCGTACGACTTTCCCTTTCTCGTTCATCTTGTTTCGAACACCCATTTGGCTCCAATAACAGTTTTCCTTTTGGTTGGGATGTCAATTCCCAAACATCATTTATGCTGAACTGTCGAGCTCTTCTTGCATAGCTTCAATCCAGCTTTCATCGATAAAGCTTCTTCTATGCTCTTTGGTTCAATTTCAGAAACGAGTGCCACAAACACTAGACTCTTCTCGCCTTTTGGATCTTGTGCGAATTCCTTCATTAATTTCGCCAATTATAAGATCTTTGGGATGACTGGACTTATGCTTCCAGTTACTCGTTGATTTGTCTGGTAGATAATCTCTTTCTTTATTTGGATCTTCACTAACAACCTGATGCTGGTTTTCCAGAGTCTGAGATGCTTCTTGAGTTGTAGACTTTGGAGGGTCTGGAGCAGGTTCAGACTCTTCTTGATGAGTCTGTCTTGATTCATCTTGCGTTGAGTCTTGAAATTTGACATTCATTGACTCCTCTACAGACTGGCTCTTCTTGTTATAGACTCTATAAGCTTTGCTTGATGTAGAATATCCAAGGAAGATACCTTCATATGATCTTTCTTCAAACTTACCAACTCGATCTTTTGCATTTTTCAATATAAAACATTTGCAACCAAATACATGAAAGTATGAAACAATAGGCTTCTTTTCTTTGAATAACTCATAAGGGTTTTCTGAAGAATAGATCTTAAGAAGACTCTATTGATGATATAGCAAGCTGTTGAAACAAATGCTTCAGCCCAAAATCAAGAAGAAATTTTGCTTTCAATTAAAAGAGTTCTAGCCATTTCTTGAAGAGATCTGTTCTTTCTTTCCACAACTCCATTTTGCTGAGGAGTATATGGAGAGGAAAACACATGCTTACAGCCAGATTCATCACAGAATTTTGTAAAATCTTGATTTTCAAATTCACCTCCATGATCTGTTTTTATACAAGAGATTACACATCCCTTTTCATTTTGAACCTTTTTAGCAAATTTTTCAAAATACGAAAAGGTTTCGGACTTACTTGAAAGGAAATATACCCAAGTAAAACGGGAGTAATCATCAACAATTACTAGGCAATACTTCTTACCCCCAATACTCTGAGTTCTGGTTGGTCCGAAGAGATCCATATGCAGCAACTGTAGAACATGATTAGTAGAGACATGATTTATTGGCTTAAAAGAATTTCTTACCTGCTTTCCCAGAATACATGGAGTGCATGAATCAGTCTTTTGGTATGGCAATTTTGGTAGACCTCGAACAAGCTGCTTTGATGAGATTTTGGCTAATTGCTTCATATTGACATGTCCAAGCTTTTTGTGCCATAAGCTTGCTTCGTCTTGAATTGAGATAAGACATTGCGATTCATTTGGTTTCACATCCAGAAGATAGATGTTTCCATGTCTTCTACCCAAAAGATTGAGTAGAGTCTTTACTGATTCCGAACATGTTCCTTCTTGAAAGAAGATCTTGAAACCAGTATCACACAATTGACTAATGCTGAGAAGATTGTAATTGAGTCCTTCCACTAAGGAAACATTACTTATTGTGAGAGTTCCAATTTTCACGGTTCCAAATCCCACAATACTTCCTTTGCTGTTTCCTCCAAATGAAACTTTTCCACCATTTACTTGAGCAAGCTTTATAAAGCAATTTGAGTCTCCTGTCATGTGTCTTGAGCATCCGCTGTCAAGATACCACTTTACCTGTTTCTTGATGGAGACCTGCATTTAACAAAGTGTCTCAAGCTTTCTTTGGTACCCAAATTTTCTTGGGTCCTTTGGTGTTAGTAAGATAAACAGTATTAGCCCATACTTTCTTAATAGGTTTCCATACCATAGGACACTCTTTTCAAAGTGATCCGGACTGTTGCACTTTGAACATTTGAGAGAATTTCTTCCTATGGGTTTAACAAAAACCTTTTTGAAGTGATTTTTGTAAACCTCACTTGAAAGCCTTTTCTTAATTCTTTCTTTTACTTTAGGAAAATCAATCAAGGGAATTGTTTCTTCTGTCATACCTAGACCAGACTTATTGAAGTAAGGTCTTTGTGCTGAAAGAATTTTCTCAAGTTTTTCAGATCCCATAGAAAATTTCTTTGATATATTAGATAAATCTGTTTTCAAGAAAGCATTTTCTTTTAAAAGATTTTCTTCATTTTCTTTAAGATTGGAAACAGACAAGTCTAGACTTTTAACTTTTTCTGCTAAAACATTTTCCTTTTGTTTTAGAGCTGAGTTTTCCTTTTTTAGTTTGGAAATACTTTTGAGAGAAGTCTTAAGACTAAAGCATAGTTCCTCAATATATTTAGAAACTTTGACAGGAATTTTAAAATTACTTGCCTCAAATTCACTTTGTTTGAGTCCGATCCCGAGTCCGATCCAGTCCGAGTCCGATTGTGCCATCGACATAGATTGGCATATTCATTATCACTTTCTTCACACTCGCATCACTCCGTGTTTCAGCTTTGAGAGCTTTTCGAAATTTTTCAGCTTTTCCTTTCTTTTTCTTCAAAAGAGGACAGTTGGTCTGATGTGTCCCTTTTTCTTGCATTCAAAGCAGACTACATCTTTGTTTGGTTCCTCATCATCAACAGACTTGGTCTGCTGTCTTTGAAAGCCTTGTTTCTTTGAGTTGAACCTTCTTCCTTTTCTGTTTAGTTTTCTGAATCTTCTTATCATGAGAGCAAGCTC
The DNA here is from genome assembly GCA_014182385.1 of Eucalyptus viminalis. Classification (NCBI taxonomy): domain Eukaryota; kingdom Viridiplantae; phylum Streptophyta; class Magnoliopsida; order Myrtales; family Myrtaceae; genus Eucalyptus; species Eucalyptus viminalis. The sequence continues at coordinate 36,723,202 of CM024530.1, forward strand.
CTCATCGTCCATATCTTCTTCAGAATCTGTAACATCGAATCATCATTTGATTTTAATGCAATGGATTTCTTACCTCTTGGATCTTCATCTTCATTGATCCTTTCCACTTCATAGGACTGAAGAGTTCCAATCAGCTCATCGACGATAATGGCATAATTCTCTACGTCTCTCTTATCGAAGTCTTTATGTGATTCCAATCCTTGGAGAGTCCACGTAGTAGCTTGTTTACCTTCATGGGATCAGAAGTTGGTTGACCTTGATTTTCAAGACCATTTACAATATCTATAAAACGACTAAACATGTCGATATTGATTCTCCTGGTTTCATTCTAAAGGCTTCGTATTGACCGAGAAGAATGTTGATTCTTGTTTCCTTCACTGATCTGTTCCTTCATAGGTGATATGCAATCTGTCCCAAACTTCTTTGCTGTACCACAAGAAGATATTCTATTATATTCAGTTGGTGATAAAGCACAATATAAGGAATAAATTGCTTTTGCATTGAGTGTCTGTCTCTTGGTTATTTCTTCCCGAGACATTCCGCTGGATTCTTCGCTTTCTTTTCCTCTTTCGTAGACTGATGCAAAGGGTAGGAGTAATTCCTTTTTCTACAACGTCCCATTCCAGAGGGATCCTTTGATCGTAGGAAAGCTTTCATCTTGTTCTTCCAGATGTTGTAATCCTTTCCATCAAAGTAAGGTGGTCTGGTATTGCTTTGCCCTTCCATCGCCCCGGTGCTAGCATACTAGCCATGGATCTTTTACTATGAAGTAAAACACTTCAAATAAAGTAAGTACACAGGCTCGATACCAATTGATATTGCTAGTATAAACACCTAGAGGGGGTGAATAGGCGCACAAACAATTTTTCTCAAATACGGAAGCAACAGATTGAAATAAAATCGATGTAGAGAGAGTAAGGAAGAGAAAATCAAACACAGGATTTATAGTGGTTCGGCTTATTCCAAGCCTACGTCCACTCTTCCGCACCGACAGCCCACCGGCTGAATTTCACTATGATCAAAAGAGAAGTTACAGCACAGCTTTGCCTTGATTCCACAAAGTGTAGATGTTCTATCACACCTCCTCAAGGTCTCTCACAAATATAGACTCTCTTTTGTATACAAGTATTCGCTCAAGAGATTTATCTAAACAAATAGGAGCTTCGACTTTGGAATTCTTCTATTGCGCACTCTCTCTTAAACAACTAAGAACGACTTCCTTATATACTCCTTTATGCCATCATACCCGTTGGCACTTTCCAAAGGAATTCCTCCAATCTACCCGTTGGACGGAATCAATTAGGAAGATCATTCGAGCTATTAAAGGAACGTGTTGATAGCCCATCAATCCTGTTCGCCCATACAATCGGATCTCGGTTTCCATAAGCGAACATTCCAATAATATTTAGACAATCATCGAATCTTTAGTCATTGAATCAATCTTTGATCAATCAAAGGATTCTGATACGTCTTCTCCAGCCACGAGATCTTCTCCAGATGATAAGGTTAAATCCTGAACAAAACATCCAGTTCGGGATAACCTTTCTTCAACGGATCAGAGACTATCAATGAGGATAGACTTTGAGTCTTGAGTCTGGCTGTCTGGAAGTCTTCGACTTTAACTACCGTAGTCCGCACCTTCGACTAGACCGACGAAACATTTTGTCAACTTCAAAACTCTTCACGAGGATTTCTCCAACACCAACTAGGTTTTTGGCTCCAATACCATTGTAAGGGCTGACCTCTGGCCCCACCTGTCAATGATATTGTATGCTTTGGGCCAAAAATTGCATGGTTTTGTTTTTCTGGGTTACACTCATAAAAAGGACCTTGTTGGTAGTTAAAATTGGTGTACTACTCTTTATATAGCACTCACCTCACCACGATTATGCAACATGGGATTCGGTTCATTCCTACCTCATGCCATCTTAGAGTTGGAGCAACACCTTGCCTAGGCCCTTTCTAGCCATGACAATCACTCTCGCCCTTGTCAGATCAGGTCACTACATATAGTGTCTAACAGATGTAAGGATTTTAGCTCATTATCAATACTTTAATACAATGTCAAAAAACCATATGTCATTAAAACTTAAACCTATGCAAATAGATTTTTTTTTTTTCATAATCCAGGGCGTAATCATAGAGGCAGCGTAGTTGGTTGAGCTTTACTACCTCATCACCGAGGGAACGAGTTTGAATCTCTACATTGCTAACACGTCTTAAGTGGGGAGTCATGGTGGTGGAGTTCTGTGCTAGCTACCCCCGAGGTTTACGTCTAAATAGCGGCTTGCGATGACGCCTGACAATGTCACTGGGCACCAGCGGGTCATGTGACCCTGTAAGGGGGCTCCGGTGGTTTCTCAGTATCACCAAAAAAATAATAATAATAAATAAATATATATATAAATCATGGAGGTCTCAACTATCATGGAGGCTTGCTTGAATACTTTACAAGTCTCGTGAATCAGTTTGGTTTAAACCTTTGATTTAGACACAAAGCATTCTAAAAACCATGTATTCTGATTAAATTCAGTCCTTTGACCTATTCTAGTGGTCTTAACCCCATCAACCATGCCAACCATCGTGGGGGAGAGAAGATGGACAAGGACAAAATTTGGCAGTTGTTTGGATGAAATTGTTGTTGTAGTTGGTTTATCAATCCTGCTAAGATATTTTTCACTGTGGCGAATGTATCACAATGATAAAACCTCATCGCAATAGGCAATTAGGACGAAGAAAGTGGGCCAATCCTGTAAAATTTCATCCTCGTAGCCTAGTTTTTGTTTATTTATTTATTATTGTAATGATTGCAATCTTTTTACTCACTATTAAATATAGGGGGTGGTGCGTGTTGGTCAGATCCAACCGCGCCGCCAACTCATGTCTGTCACTTGATTGGCCCTGGTAAGCATGCTGAACTGTGGAGCAAATCATATACACCCTATGCATATGTACCTTTTCAAATTTCCCTATCGGAATAAAATAAGGGATGGATTACAGTCAAATTCCTAAAACTCGTAACAAAAACACGATCAAGTTCTAAATATTTTCAATTTAGTTTCCAAACTTATTCAAAAAATATAAGCAAATACTTATGTAACAAAATGTTCAATTTGAGTGATTGAAAAGATTACCATAAGTTTTTAAAAATATTTTGAATAGATGTGTTGTTGATTGACAACGTCCATATGGAGGAAAATATCCAAAAATAGAAAGATAAAGAAGGGAACAAATAGCACCAATAGATTAATTGGAATGAAGTGGCAGGCGTGAGGTGATCAATTTTGAGGTGGGTTGGTTTCCGCCCTGAAATTTGGAATCTGACCACAAAAGATTGGCTCCCAATTTGTAGGTTTAGGAATCGACCCTGATCCTTGGACTGACATTTTTTTTTTTTGTTGGGTTTTGTTCTATTTGGAGAACTATTTTGACAAAGACATCATCTATTCCCGTGGTCAAATCAAGTTGCATAGGGAACTCATAGTGATCGTTGATCTAAAAAGTTCAGTGTCTACATAAACTGAAAAGTATTGGCAAGACATGCAATTAAGAAATTGGAATTAAGCAAGAGTGAGTCATATTAATTTGCCAAAAGAAATCCAGACAACACTCAAGCACATAAAAAACTAGCCAGTGCTTCTGCAAGTTACGTAGGAATCAACTAATATAGGTGTACCCCTCCCAGTTTTGCAGAAGTTGAACAACTTGCAGCAGTAAAAGGCCACCAGCGCCATAAATCATGAACAACTCAACGTCAAAACCCAACTATGATATCACATTAGAAAATGACATAGTAAAACTCAGAAAGACAATAAAAAAGCAAGAGCATTGTCTCATGCTTCCTAGGACGCCATTCGCATATAGAAGAAGGTGGCATTTATCTTGTTGGATCAATCCATTACTCATTACTTCAATGATGTTGCGGATCAGGACCTCTGGGACTCGCCCTCGTAAGCTCAAAATTTCTTCCTTGCATGTTATCTCCCTTTTCATAGTCTTCACCTAATGCTCGAACCACCATACTAGTTGTCTTCCCTCTGTTCACGATATGGGAAACTCGTGCGCGGGAGCTTGGAAGCGGAAGCAATATCAGAATTAGGCACAGATAAATTTTGAACACGCCCATCGCCATTTTTATTTCCTTCAAAGGTAGCAGAAAAGGTCTCGGGTTGATGGAGAATCAGAGTAGGGACATCCTATATATAGTGCTTAAGGATGATTGCCTTTCCATTTTTATAATGGTCAAGTAGACACGCGAAAGGTGCTGGATGACCAGTTCAGTCACTTGTTGTCCATTTTGTTGTTGGAACTAAAATCATTGGATTGGACATTGCTTTGTTTGTAGATTTCCCACCATGCTGAAGATACATTCGTGTATCGTGCAGTATTGAGCAAAACAACACGAGATTTCTTACCTATATATGGCGGGAGGAAAAATTGTCCAAGAAATCCTAAACTTATTGCACTTTTTGCCAATTCAATCATAAACATTTTTACTTTTTACTAATTGAGTCCAACCAGTCAATTTTGGCCGGAAAATGCTGACGTGGATATTGACGGTGCCATGTAGGACCGTCAGCGTTGACGTGAACAATTTTTAATAATATATTTTTTTCTTTTTGGCTTTTTTCTTTGCCTTATCCTGTGGCTGTCCGGCCATAGGGAATGGCTGGCCACCGGCCATAGCTAGCCAACTAGCTTTGCTTGCCATAGGCGAGGCCAAGCTGGGTGAGGGCGAGCCCTAGCAAGGGGAGCCTTCACCCAGGCGCGACCTAGGAAGGGTCGCCTAGGCAAGGCTGACCCTTGCCCAGGTGAGGCGAGGCTGACTTGTGCCTAGGCCAGGGTGGCCTCGCTAGATCCAATTTAGGTGAGGCCAACACTCGCTTGGGTGAGGGTGAGGGCTCCCCTCGCTAGATGTGGTGAGGCCGGCCCTCACCCAAGCCAAGGCGACCTAGCGTGGTGTCGTCGTCGCTCGGCCGATGCCTAGCGAAGCCGCGCTGGCTTGGGCACAAGTTGGCCTTGCCTAAGCGACCCTTCCCGGGCCAGCTGCGCTTGGGTGAAGGCTCCCCTTGCTAGGGCTTGCCCTTGCTCAGGGGCCTCACCTGTGGTAGGCGAGGCTAGCTGACTAGCTGTGGCGGGTGGCGGCTATTGCCTGTGGTTGGCCAGCTACCGGAAAAGGCAAAGAGAAAGCCAAAAAGAAAAGAAAGAAAATAAAGAAAAAAGAGAGAAAAAAACAGAAAAAATAATAAAAATTCAAAAAATATCAAGATATTATTAAAAATTATCAACATCAGTGCTAACGGTCCTAATGGCACCACCAACATCCACGTCAGCATTTTCCAGCTAAAATTAGATGAATGAACTCAATTGACAAAAAGTGAAAATGTTTAGTACTAAAATGGCAAAATTAAAAGGTTTATGATCGAATTGACAAAGTGCAATTGGTTTAGGACTTTTTGGACAATTTTCCCTATGGCAAAAGCTTTGTTGCTCGCTCTCTCTTTTATGGGGTAAAGAACTGTTTGCGATTAATGACTACCAGTTTATGCGGCAAACAAATTCAAATTCAAATTGATAAACAGTGAGTTTAGTTGGTTAATTGAGTTTGGTTGTTGTGATCAGCATGATAGCTACATGATATGGTTATCAACTATTACAAAACCAATCTGTCGATGACCACAATGTGTGGCTCTCGACAACCATACTACACAATTATTGATGAGCGTTGGAGTGCGATTGATTGAGGAAGACTAGTCAACGAAAGTTCTTAAAGCCATTAGATGATTGACATGACATGAATATCGAAATCTATGAAGAAGAATCATCGACAACTATATGGAATCAACGTCAGCAAATAGCTCAAAAGTGTTCAATAAAGTTCATCGACGAAGCTTGCAAAGAATTCGTTATCCTAAAATCTGGGTAAATGTTGCAAGCATGAGGTGGATACCAACTGAAGGCAAAGGTACCAAGCAATAGTTGAGTGGCCTATGACCTTGGATGCTATAACTATTTGTGGATGAGACTGGCGTGCGAATAGGAGGTATGGAAACTCGGGAGTGCAATTGTAATACGTTGACATCTGAATTTTGGTAACTTATTTAGTATTTATTGCATAGAAAATTAATGATTGAGTGCGACCCCAAAATAAATAAATTTTTACCTTGCATTGGTAATAAGTCCATATAAATTGTAGTGAAGCTTTAAGTATAATTGAATTATCTACTAAGCCTCCAGAAGTGCAAAATTGGGACGAGCTCAAAGTTCCTTTAAAGCGGCTGAATATACATGTGCCTGGCAAACCAAATTTCTCAAATTAGGAAATATTGATTTATTGAAGCAAATTTGGGGTTATTGAGCTTTATATTGTCGAATTTTGATCATAGGGAAATAAGAAAGGGTGTATACTCTCATAAGAAAGATCACATAACCTAAAATAGGAAATAAAGATATCCTCGGTATTTGCAAGACAACCCTAAGCTTGACCCTATATAAACCCATTAGAGATGGTTCACAATCAGAGGTTGACAATACACAATAGAAAAGAAAAATCACACAAGAGAGCACAAAAAAACATACACACATGAGTTCTCTCTCCCGCAATTCCCCAGAAAAATTTCAACGCGTAGTTTCACGATATCGACGAACGAACATTTCAACCGTTGGATCTCTCTCAAATTTTGTGGAGAGTATGCTAAATCATTATTCTTGAGTTATCTGGTATAGATGATGGAAAAGGAATTTTAAAATATGTCTTTGAAGGAGAAAATCAGATTGGTCGGATTGCTAGAGAGTCCAATTTGCGGTTGCATGTAAGCAGCGAATATGCATCTGTTCTAAGTTGAACTTGTATCCGATATTGGATGTGGTGTATACTTAATCACGTGGGCTTAGATATTGCACGTCATTATTTTAGATAATATTTTTATTATGAAAAATACAAAAAAAAGTAAAACATTTAGGATAGATTACATGCCATTAAGTTTCCTAAATTAAAATTGCTTATCTTAGGAACCCATGTACTGATTAGGAAATTACCTAATTTAAATTAGGTTATGTAACATAAATCATTTCCTGATATAAATTAGGTTATTATATACTTTATTTAGTTTTTTGGTAAAGCATAATTTAACTTTCAAAGGAAACCTCAAAGATATCTCAATAGGTCACTATTCTTAGCACTTCATCAATAGGTCACTATTCTTTTCAATAAAGGTCAATTAGGTCACGATAGGTGTCCTAGAATTTAGTTTTTATATTTATTAAAAAAGAAAACACACAAATAATTAATCACACTTAGTTTAATTAATAGGATTATTTTTTAATTGATCATAGACATAATATATAAATTAAATCATATTCATGTTAAACAAGAAAAACCCAAAAAGAATTGATTGGCATTGCATATTCATATTTGGAAATTATATCTAAGTCATGAATACATTAAATGGTTGCTTGGTCTCTAGTCAACATCTTGCAGAACATTTATTTGAAGATTTACTCAGTGCATACAGGTTTTTTTTTTTTTTTTTTTTTATTTTTAGTCTCCTCAAATAATTAATTCATCTCTTAAGTTAAATTATTAGTTGCGCACTTGCATGATCATGTCTCTTATATTAATTGTTTAGGCTTAAAATTGTGGTTATCTATCAATGGGAGTATTAACCACATCTCAATATATCAGGTGACACAATTTTGAGGTCATGAGTCTAGATCCGAAAGATGGTGAAATATCGCGACAAAAGTGGGGCGACGGCAGTGGTGTGGTGGAGGGGATGTGAGAGCAAGAGAGAGGTGTGGGAAAATACTAGGGCAATTTGATCATCTCAAATGATAAAAGTTATTATCCTGATTGCCCTAGTATTTTCCCTAAATGGCGCTCAAGCTAATTTAATTATGTTTTACTTAACAAAAAAAAGATATGGTCTTGACACGCGTAACGCCTATATTCTTTTGGCTCAACATATGCGCTTAGTTCGGTTTCAAAAAGACAAAAACATATGCACTTAGTGCAATTACTACGTGTGCTTTCTAGTTGCTCAAAAGGAGCCCCCCTTTTTGGCATCTGTCGAAGCCCAATGGTTTTGGAAAGATCTTTCAATCAATAGTATTTTGATTACATGCCGACACATTCATCTATTTTATCCGTTACTTTGGGCTTTTTTTCCTTACGCCAAACCAGAAATGAGCTACCCGAAGCTTCTTTAAGTTTGGTCATTATGTAAGATTAATGCTGACAAAAGAGTTTGTGTTCGATGTTGCCGGTCAACGGATAATAAACGACACAGTTCACTCAACTCAACAGGCCAACGAGATATCTGGTTAAAAGTTTCGAACCAAGTTAGATAAGAACGCATATTAGCCGCCTTTTCCAACGTATTTAAAATTGTCCTTTTTGGGGATACCGTTTTCTTTGAAAGTGTAAAAGTTGTCACTGAATCTACGTAGAGAAAGGCAAATCCCACCGTATATTCAATGTATCTATAGCTCTCCCTCTCATATTATTTGACATAATACTTGAGATGCTTGAGTTAAATTACTATCTCACATTGCTTCACTGATGGATTTGATGAGGGTTTATTTTTGTGGTTTCTCTACACCAAATAACTTGTGTATTTGGGTTGGTCTTGTTAAAGTGGCGTCAGAACCAAGCCTCAGAGTCCTTCATGCCCCAAGTTTATATCATGCATGCATGACTCTACGTTCTTCAATTCACATGCCTTCTTTTATGCTAGTCGGTTTTTGTTTCAATTTGCAAAAAAGAAGATGTTGCAGTACTAATCCGTCATCACTTGAACGCTGGATTTGACTAGGCTTTATCTACATATAGTCTCTAATAGATGTAAAGTTTAAGCTTATGATCAATACTTCAATACAGAGTTAGAAAACCATATGTCGTTAAAGCTTAAACCTATGTGAACAATTTTATTTTTTCATAATTCAGGGCCCAACCATAGAGGTCTTGACCATCTTGTAGGCTTACTAAATACTTTACAAGTCTCGCGAATCAGTGAGGTTTAAACCTTTGGTTCAGGTACAAAGTACTCTAAAAATCCTGTAATCTGATAAAGTTCACACCTTTTCCCTAATCAAGTGGTCTTGACTCATCAACCATGCCAACCATTGTGGGGGAGGGGAGAAAGACAAGTACAAAACCTGGCTGGTGTTTGGACGATACTGTTGTTGCAAATGATTCATCTATCTTGTCAAAATATTTTCAATTTCAACTAATGTGTCACAATAATAAAACTTGGTCGGGATAGGCAATTGGGACGAAGAAAGTGGGCCAAAGCTACAAATTTGATTATGATAGCCTAGTTACTTTTGTAGCGATCGCACTCCGTTTATTCACTATTAAAAATGGGGATGGTGTGGGTACCTCAGATCCAACCACGCCGCCATTGCCACTTTATTGGCCATGGTACCATTAGCATGCTTAACGATAGAATTAGCATAAGAACACCTTAAATACCACAATTTAGTACACATAAGCATTGAAATTTTCAAAAGATAGTATCAATATTAGAGAAGAAACGAAGACTTAAGTGTCAACAACGAGAATTTCTCACCAAGTAACTACCGTTGTTTTTTCTGCCAAAAATTTTAAATGATGTGGCTTGTTTTTATTTTTATTTTTTTTTTGATAAAAAATTTTATTCACATAGACAGGCGAATGACCTCGTGCCTCACATAAACTGCACGAGATGACACTAAACAACGTTGTTTTGGCACTTAAGTGAAGTTTTCACTTTTAACCATGAGAGGCACTTAAGTGATTACTTACATCATAACTTGAGGATTTGCAAACCCTTGTGTGGTGGTTTGGCCACCACCTCACAAGGGTTGGTTGACCCTCACATCAAGGTGGTGAGGGTTGGACATGAGCCTTGACTTGCCCTCGTGCGGTGGTGACAAGTGGTGGCGCCACCACCATGCAAGGGCTGTTTGTCCTTGTTTGTGGCTAGCGAGGGTTGCTGTCTCATCGATCCTTGTGATGCCTATGTTAGGGATAATGTTTATCAATGAAGGTTGGGGCAGTGAGGGCAATGTTCTAGTTCTTTTTTCTCTCTCTCTTTTTTTTTTTGGGACTTTTGCTAATGTGGTACCTCTTGACATCAAATCATTGTTTATATATTGAGTGGTTGATTCCAATATAGGTTGGTTCCACTCTAAAATTAGGAATCAGACAACATATGATCAATTCACAATTTGTAGAATCAGGAATCAACCCCATTGACCCCAAAGGATTGGACCGATTTGATCAAGTTTTGAGGGTTAACCTAGGACTAGTGGTTTTTTGTTTTTTGTTTTTTGTTTTTAATTCGTTCTATTCAAATGAACTGTTTTGACAATTTAAGTATCATCCATCTTCGTTGTCAAGATTTAGTTGCATAGGGAACTCATAGTGATCATTGATGCAAGCATCAATATCCTCGTTGAGAGGGATGAAATGATGTCTACGTAAACTCGATAGTTACTGGTAAAACATAAGATTAAAAAATTTGGAATCAAGAATGATCTAGTCACATTATTTTGAAAAAAGAAATACAGACAATACTCAAGCGCACAAAAAAGTAGCCGGTGCTTCTGTATGTTACTTGGGAATCAACTAATATAGGTGTACCCCTCCCAGTTTATCTTGTAGGAAAGCTTTCATCTTGTTCTTCCAGATGTTGTAATCCTTTCCATCAAAGTAAGGAGGTCTGGTATTGCTTTGCCCTTCCATCAGCCCTGGTGCTAGCATACTAGCCATGGATCTTATACTATGAAGTAAAACACTTCAAATAAAGTAAGTACACAGGCTCTGACACCAATTGATATTGCTAGTATAAACACCTAGAGGGGGGGTGAATAGGCGCACAAACAATTTTTCTCAAATACGGAAGCAACAGATTGAAATACGAACGATGTATAGAGAGTAAGGAAGAGAAAATCAAACACAGGATTTATAGTGGTTCGGCTTATTCCAAGCCTACGTCCACTCTTCCGCACTGACAGCCCACCGGCTGGATTTCACTATGATCAAAAGAGAAATTACAGCAAAGCTTTGCCTTGATTCCACAGTGTAGATGTTCTATCACACTTCCTCAAGGTCTCTCACAAATATAGACTCTCTTTTGTATACAAGTATTCGCTCAAGAGATTTATCTAAACAAATAGGAGCTTCAGACTTTGGAATTCTTCTATCACGCACTCCCCCTAAACAACTAACAACGTCTTCCTTATATACTCCTTTATGCCATCATACCCGTTGGCACTTTCCAAAGGAATTCCTCCAATCCACCCGTTGGACGGAATCAATTAGGAAGATCGTTCGAGCTATAAAAGGAACGTGTTGATAGCCCATCAATCCTGTTCGCCCATACAATCAGGATCTCGGTTTCCATAAGTAGAACCTTCCAATAATATTTAGACAATCATCGAATCTTCAGTCATTGAATCAATCTTTGATCAATCAAAGGATTCTCGATACGTCTTCTCGACCACGAGATCTTCTCCGGATGATAAGGTTAAATCCCGAACAAAACATCCAGGTTAGGGATAACCTTTCTTCAAACGGATCGAGACTGTCAATGAGGATAGACTTTGAGTCTTGAGTCGGCTGTCCGGAAGTCTTCGACTTTAACTTACGAGTCTGGGAGACCTTCGACTAGACGACGGAAACATTTTGTCAACTTCAAAACTCTTCACGAGGATTTCTCCAACAATCTCCCCCTTTTTGATGGTTACAAAACCTTCCTGCAGATTTGGATAACTTTGACCTGCAAAACATTTCTCAAACACATATGCATATAAATGGCTAATAGAATAACACTAGAATCTGCAACCACAGAAAATAGGTTAGTCCAATATATGATTAAGCCATTCATAAGATATCAAAATTGATAAATAGAAGCAGTCAAATCCAAGTCTAGGCAGTTCTTATCCAGACACAAAACAAAGTCAATAGTCTGTCAAAAACAAACAGACAGTAAAACACAATCCAACAAACAATTAAAAAGATTGAAAGGTTTTTGATCAAATCAGCATCTCTCCCCCTTTTTGTCATCATTTAAAAAGGATGAGATGAAATCAAGATTGCTTGGGAACGCGGACAAGCTGGAAATCTTCCATAGGGGACGAACAATGCCTTCCAGCCTCTTAAAGTCTTCCTTCACTTTGTACAACCTCCTCACTCTTGGCATTGGCCTGATTCTGAATAGAGAGAGCTTGCATCTTTTCATTTAAAGAACATGAAGAAGCTTGACCTTCATTCTTCAAGCTTTGAACTTCGCATCCCAATGCATAAATCTGACCTTTCATCTCCAAGAGAATATCCATAATTCTGCGAAAATCTGCTCCATTATCAGTCTGAGTACTTGCTTCTGCTCGTTCTGATGGAGTAAAAGCAGACGATGGTGGATCAGCATAATCTCGCAGGTTGGGCGATGAAGCTTCATGACCTTCCTCTGGAAATTGAGATGCATAAACATCTTACGGGTGCGGGCGAGCGGCCCGGCTCCTTCACTTGCATCCGGATGTGAAGACGTCACTCCTTTCTCCCGATCTCCCCGTTTTCATGCCTACGGTGGAGAAGAGATTTCCTCGAGGTTCTCCTTCTCTTCTTTCTTCTTTAGGTCTTTCTTGCTCGCTTGTTGCTCGTTTCTCTTTCTTCTTCTTCCTTCTCCTTTGCTTCTCTTTCTTCTTCTTCCTTCTCCTCTGCTTCTCTTTCTTAGCTTCTTCTCCTCTGCTTCTTTCGTCTTTTGTTCCGATTCTTTCTGTAGAATAGGACGACTTAAGTTCTTCAAAGCCATTGCGGAGATGGTGATGTCATCGTCATCATCTTCATCCTCAACGAGGGAGAGCTCTTCTTTTCTTTGATGGAGCAGCCATGGGTTCCTTCCTTTTCTCTTAGTAGCGAGAAGAGAGTTGATGAGACTTGCAGGGAGTCTTCTCCTTGAATTTCTCCAATTCCTTGCTCGGTTCTTTAGACGCATTTTGGTCACCATTTTCAGTCCTACCACCATATGATCGCATGATCGAACACAAAAGATTTGCGGAGGCTGAATATTCGAGATGTACGAATAACTTCGTAACAAGGCTTGGGTAAGGGAGTTGACCTCTGTCCTTCATCATCTGCTCTATACATGTGAAACATGAAAGTATGAGGAAGAGAAAACTTCTTTCCACGAGAGGATAGCATACATCAACTTTGCCTCAGAGCTTGAAACATCAGTTTTGGAAGTTGATTTCGGCCGAAGGCAATTAATCATAGTCTTGTGAAGCAAGATGTTGAATGCGTTCATCCTTGAGTAGGTGATCTTCTTTTCTGTTCTCCTGTCCTTCACTAATTCAAGTGTGGCCCGAGCAATGGAAACTTTAATCGGTTGATATATGCCTCTCTCAACTTCTAACACATCTGCCAGCATATCCATATCCACAACATAGTCTTGTTCTTTGACATCAAGGGAAAATCTATTCGCATCTAAAAGCTAAGATTTGAATAGAAGTAAGCGGTCAATTCAGCATAAGCCTCGGTTGGTCAGAACGAGAACTTTTCAAGTTGAAGATAACCGAACTTTTCCCTCAAGTTCACTTTCACGGCATCCAGAAAATCAAAGTCCACACTCCTAGGGTTTATTACCCCACGCTTCAGCAATTTCAAGTGCAGTCCTTTTGTTCCTTTGATCCGAACAAATCTCCCATTTTCCTTGAATTTCAGCCGTAATACCCATTTTTGGTTGAAAATAAATGACAATTGTCATCATCATTCCCATCTACAGAATTTGGCCCCGGTCACGAGGATCACTTGGGATATTCGCAAGGTTTCCTCGGCCACCCCTTTACGGCGATTCCCAAACTTTCCATTCTTTTCAGAAAGATATATTCGTTCCTATATCCTTTTCTTTAACAAAATCATCAACATATTTCAAAGGAGTACGAATTCCTTTTAAAAAGCACGATATAGCTTGTAGATAAAAAGCAGGCTTTTGAACTCTTACGGGTCTGCTTCCTTTATGATATCTTCCCGATGAACAACGCCTTGAGGACTAGATGATGGAGAATGACGCTGCTGAGAATGTTGTGGGCTCGATTTGCTGATCTGGAGAAACTTCATCTTCAGTAAGATCGAAGTGCGTAGGCCCCTCACTCATTCTACGTGGTCCCCGTTTGCGATTTTTGACGACTTTCGTGAAGAAGACATCTTTAACAGTGTTTGGAAGTTTCCTTGCTTGACTTTCCCGAAAAGATGACAACTTTTTGAAGATTTAGCGAAGAAGACAAACGGGAATGGAGGATTGATGCTTTCTAGGGTTTTTGAGAGGAAAGAGAGTAGAAAAGTGAAGAGAAATCGACCGGTGCTCGTTCGGTTAAAAAGAAGGATAAACGAACCGTCACAAAGGAAATAAAAATATGCCTTTTCAACATAACTAATTTTATCCGCAAAAATAGCTATAAAAATAACTTCCCTTTTGAAAATGAATTGATGCAATATTTACGTTAATTAAATATAGCAATAATTTAAACAAGTCTGATGATCGTACCTTTTCAAAATAAGATTGGAAAGAGAAAGACTTACGGTTACGACGAAGGTCGAGACAAGGCTGTCAGATAAAGTCTTGTAAGCACGAGTCTGAAAGTCTTTAGACTTTAATATCCTCATACCTCAAAATATTGAGTCGGTCCGTATAGACTCAAATTGATTTTCTCCAAAGGCTTCGTGAGTATATCGGCCAGGGTGATTCTTTGAGTCAACAAATTGAATTGAAACATCTCCATTTTGAATGTGATCTCTAATAAAGTGATGTCAAATTTCTATATGTTTCGCTCTTGAGTGGAGAATTGGATTTTTGGTGAGGTTGATAGAGCTGGTGTTGTCGCAATTTAATCTCTATGCATGAGTCTTCAATTTCAAAATCTCTTAGCTGTTGTTTAATCCATAGAATTTGCGAACAGCAGCTTCCAAGAGCTACATACTCGCTCGTTGTTGAAAGAGACACAGTACTTTGTTTCCTTGAAAACCAAGACATCATTTCTGTTTCCAAGCAACTGGCAAGTTCTGAAGTACTCTTTCTATCAACTCGCAACCGGCCAGATTTGCGTGCGAATATCCCCTGAAGTTTGAAGTCTCCCTTCTTAGGATACCAAAGACCAATACTAGATGATGAAGCGACGTATTTAATGATGCGTTTGGCAGCACTGAGATGGGATTCTCTAGGATCTGATTGAAACCTAGCACATATGCAAACACTCAACAAAATATCAGGTCTAGAGGCAGTAAGATAAAGAATGATCCAATAATGCTCTGTATAGCTTTTGATCAACTTTCTTCCCTTCTTCATCTTTGTCTATCTTTAAAGAACTTGACATTGGTATGTCGGTCTTTTGCAATTCTCCAATCCAAACCTTTTGACAAGATCATTAACATATTTTTCTTGAAAAATGAAAGTTCCTTCCTTCAATTGTTTTATTTGAAGACCAAGAAAGAATGTTAATTCTCCCATCATACTCATTTCAAACTCATCCCGCATAGACTTTGAAAATTTCTTGCCGTAGACTTTCATTTGAGGATCCAAAAATAATATCATCCAAATATATTTGAACAAGTAAGAAACTTTTATTTTCCTTTTTGATAAATAAAGTCGTATCTACTTTACCTTTGACAAAACCATTTTGTAATAGGAAATTACTTAACCTCGTACCAAGCCCGAGGTGCCTTTTAAACCATACAAAGCCTTTTTTCGGTCCAAGACGAGTCTGGCTTCTTTAGGTCTTCAAACCCACGGCGGTTGTTCCACATAAACTTCCTCATGGATAAATCCATTTAGGAAGGCGCTTTTACGTCCATTTGGAATAACCCGAAATTCTTATAACAAGCAAACGCAAGTAATAATCGAATAGCTTCTAACCTTGCCACTCGGAGCGTAAGTCTTATCATAGTCTATTCCTTCTTCTTGCGTATATCCCTTGGCCACGAGTCTTGCTTTTATTTCGTACGACTTTCCCTTTCTTTCTCGTTCATCTTGTTTCGACCACCCATTTAGCTCCAATAATAGTTTTACCTTTTGGTTGGGATGTCAATTCCCAAACATCATTTATCTTGAACTGTCTGAGCTCTTCTTGCATAGCTTGATCCAGCTTTCATCGATAAAGCTTCTTCTATGCTCTTTGGTTCAATTTCGAAACTTGAGTGCCACAAACACTAGACTCTTCTCGCCTTTTAGATCTGGTGCGAATTCCTTCATTCATTTCGCCGATTATAAGATCTTTGGGATGACTGGACTTATGCTTCCAGCTACTTGTTGATTTGTCTGGTTGATGATCTCTTTCTTTATTTGGATCTTCACTAACAACCTGATGCTGGTTTTCAAGAGTCTGAGATGCTTCTTGAGTTGTAGACTTTGGAGGGTCTAGAGTAGATTTAGATTCTTCTTGATGAGTCTGACTTGATTCATCTTGCATTGAGTCTTGAAATTTGACATTCATTGACTCCTCTTACACCCGAGGCGGCTCTTCTTGTTATAGACTCTGTAAGCTTTGCTTGATGTAGAATATCCAAGGAAGATACCTTCATCTGATCTTTCTTCAAACTTACCAACTCGATCCCCAATACTCTGAGTTCTGGTTGGTCCGAAGAGATCCATATGCAGCAACTGTAGAACATGATTAGTAGAGACATGATTTATTGGCTTAAAAGAATTTCTTACCTGCTTTCCCAGAATACATGGAGTGCATGAATCGCCTTTTGGTATGGCAATTTTGGTAGACCTCGAACAAGCTGCTTTGATGAGATTTTGGCTAATTGCTTCATATTGACATGTCCAAGCTTTTTGTGCCATAAGCTTGCTTCGTCTTGAATTGAGATAAGACATTGCGATTCATTTGGTTTTACATCCAGAAGATAGATGTTTCCATGTCTTCGACCCAGAAAAGATTGAGTAGAATCTTTACTGATTCCGGAACATGTTCCTTCTTGAAAGGAGATCTTGAAACCAGTATCACATAATTGACTAATGCTGAGAAGATTGTAATTGAGTCCTTCAACTAAGGAAACATTACTTATTGTGAGAGTTCCAATTTTCACGGTTCCAAATCCCACAATACTTCCTTTGCTGTTTCCTCCAAATGAAACTTTTCCACCATTTACTTGAGCAAGCTTTATAAAAGCAATTTGAGTCTCTGTCATGTGTCTTGAGCATCCGCCAAAGATACCACTTTACCCGTTTCTTGATGGAGACCTGCATTTAACAAAGAATCTCAAGCTTTCTTTTTGGTACCCAAATTTTCTTGGGTCCTTTGGTGTTAGTAAGATAAACGAGAATTAGCCCATACTTTCTTAATAGGTTTCCATACCATAGGACACTCTTTTTCAAAGTGATCCGGACTGTTGCACTTAGAACATCTGAGAGCATTTCTACCTACGGGTTTAACAAAAACTCTTTTGAAGTGATTTTTGTAAACTTCACTTTCAAAACCTTTTCTTGATTCTTTCTTTTACTTTAGGAAAATCAATCAAGGGAATTGTTTCTTCTGTCATACCTAGACCGGACTTATTGAAGTAAGGTCTTTGTAATCGAAAAGAATTTTCTCAAGTTTTTCAGATCCCATAGAAAATTTACTTGATATATTAGATAAGTCTGTTTTTAAAAAAACATTTTCTTTTAAAAGATTTTCTTCATTTTCTTTAAGATTGGAAATGGACAAGTCTAGACTTTTAACTTTTTCTGCTAAAACATTTTCCTTTTGCTTTAGAGCTGAGTTTTCCTTTTTTAGTTTAGAAATACTTTTGAGAGAAGTCTTAAGACTAAAGCAAAGTTCCTTAATATATTTAGAAACTTTGACGGAATTTTAAAATTACTTGCCTCAAATTCACTGTCGAGTCGATCCTAAGTCTGAGTCCGATTGTGCCATCGACATAGATTGGCATATTCATTATCACTTTCTTCACACTCGTATCACTCCGAGGTTTGGCTTTTGAGAGCTTTTCGAAATTTTCAGCTTTTCCTTTCTTTTTCTTCAAAAGAGGACGGTTGGGTCGATGTGTCCCTTTTTCTTGCATTCAAAGCAGACTACATCTTTGTTTGGTTCCTCATCATCAACAGACTTGGTCTGCTGTCTTTGAAAGCCTTGTTTCTTTGAGTTGAACCTTCTTCCTTTTCTGTTTAGTTTTCTGAATCTTCTTATCATGAGAGCAAGCTCCTCATCGTCTATATCTTCTTCAGAATCTGTAACATCGAAATCATCATTTGATTTTAATGCAATGGATTTCTTACCTCTTGGATCTTCATCTTCATTGATCCTTTCCACTTCATAGGACTGAAGAGTTCCAATCAGCTCATCGACGGATAGTGGCATAATTCTCTGCGTCTCTCTTATCGAAGTCTTTATGTGATTCCAATCCTTGGAGAGTCACGTAGTAGCTTGTTTACCTTCATGGGATCGAAGTTGGTTGACCTTGATTTTCAAGACCATTTACAATATCGTAAAACGACTAAACATGTCGAGATATTGATTCTCCTGGTTTTCATTCTAAAGGCTTCGTATTGGCCAGAGAAGAATGTTGATTCTTGTTTCCTTCACTCGTCTGTTCCTTCATAGATGATATGCAATCTGTCCCAAACTTCTTTTGCTGTACCACAAGAAGATATTCTATTATATTCAGTTGGTGATAAAAGCACAATATAAGGAATAAATTGCTTTTGCATCAAGTGTCTGTCTCTTGGTTATTTCTTCTGAGACATTCCGCATTTGGATTCTTCAGTTTCTTTTCCTCTTTTAGAGAGCGATGCAGAGGTAGGAGTAATTCCTTTTTCTACGACGTCCCATTCCGAGAGGATCCTTTGATCGTAGGAAAGCTTTCATCTTGTTCTTCCGAGATGTTGTAATCCTTTCCATCAAAGTAAGGAGGTACGGTATTGCTTTGCCCTTCCATCAGCCACAGTGCTAGCATACTAGCCATGGATCTTATACTATGAAGTAAAACACTTCAAATAAAGTAAGTACACAGGCTCTGACACCAATTGATATTGCTAGTATAAACACCTAGAGGGGGGGTGAATAGGCGCACAAACAATTTTTCTCAAATACGGAAGCAACAGATTGAAATACGAACGATGTATAGAGAGTAAGGAAGAGAAAATCAAACACAGGGATTTATAGTGTTCGGCTTATTCCAAGCCTACGTCCACTCTTCATGCACCGATGACAGCCCACCGGCTGGTTTCACTATGATCAAAAGAGAAATTACAGCAAAGCTTTGCCTTGATTCCACATGTAGATGTTCCATCACACTTCCTCAAGGTCTCTCACAAATATAGACTCTCTTTTTGTATACAAGTATTCGCTCAAGAGATTTATCTAAACAAATAGGAGCTTCGGACTTTGGAATTCTTCTATCGCGCACTCCCCCTAAACAACTAACAACGTCTTCCTTATATACTCCTTTATGCTATCATACCCGTTGGCACTTTCCAAAGGAATTCCTCCAATCCACCCGTTGGACGGAATCAATTAGGAAGATCGTTCGAGCTATAAAAAGGAACGTGTTGATAGCCCATCAATCTCGTTCGCCCATACAATCGGGATCTCGGTTTCCATAAAGCGAGTAACCTTCCAATAATATTTAGACAATCATCGAATCTTCAGTCATTGAATCAATCTTTGATCAATCAAAGGATTCTGATACGGCTTCTCAGCCATGAGATCTTCTCCAGATGATAAGTTGTTAAATCCCAAACAAAACATCCGGTTCGGGATAACCTTTCTTCAACGGATCGGATCGCCTCAATGAGGATAGACTTTGAGTCTTGAGTCTGGCTGTCCGGAAGTCTTCGGACTTTTAACTTACGTAGTCGCAGACCTTCGGACTAGGCGCGGAAACATTTTGTCAACTTCAAAACTCTTCACGAGGATTTCTCCAACAATGTGGTCCTGAAAAATGTTGACAAATGCCAATTCAATATTTTTGTCACTCAAATTGGACAGTGATAACAGAGATACTTGATTGCACTTTTCGGCCAACTTTTAGTACTTAATTGTGTAAATTAAAATTTTTTAAACTAAAATGCTTTTTATTTGCATGTTTTAGGATTTTGATTGCGTTTATCCACAAATGTCACTTCTTGGTGGAAATATGAAAATGGTGTCCATCCAACTCCCTTTTTGATTTAATATTTTGCCATTATGAAAGTGGTATGAGTGATAAGAAAAGACATACGGACAAACAAATTTTTCTTCCACTAGTGGATGCTAGATCCACAACCAATAATACTTCATAGTGATCCTCTTTTCTGACCGAGCATATTGACTAGATTAACGCATCTAAAGTATCATCGCAGAAGATAACGCGTTTACATTTATGTGAGAAGGACCTTTAACATATTGGGTCATCTCTTTTTAAAATATCTCTCTTTTGGCCCTAATCTATGCTAAGGGTTGGTTGTGCTTATTTTTTATTTGCTCAATACACAGTTTGGTGAGGGCTCGTCACAGTGTAAAAAGCATGGCGACGTTGCCATTCCGTGGACTTCAAATTTACATCATGTGGTCCTGGTTTTATTTTCGGACAATGACACCCTAGAACGAAAATACTTGTGCACATTCATATTTGATGACATCATACATCTTTTGGCTCCACTACCTTAGATCTTCTCCAAGTTGTCAAGATTCGAAAGCTCAACGATTAGTCAATAGCATCTAGTTAATGTTTTACTAGTGTAAGTCCGCTTATGATAAACACATCATATGCCGTACTCTTCCTCGCCATTCCCACAAACTCCATCGACAACTCAACGTGAAAACCCTACTATGGAATTACATTAGAAAATGACAGTAGAATTCGGAGAGACAGTGACGAAACGAGAGCATTATCTCATGCTTCCTAGGACGCTATCGCATATAGAAGAAGGTGGGGTTCGTCTTGTTCGATTGATCCACTGCTTATTACTTCAATGATGTTGCGGATTGGGACCTCTGGGACTCGCCCTCATAAGCTCGTAGGGGCTTCCTTGCATGTTATCTACCTTTCCATAGTCTTCACGTAATGCTCGCACGAGCATCCTAAGTGTCTTCCCTTGCTTCACGAGGTGGGGAGCTCGTGCAAGGGAGCTTGGAAGCGAAAACAATATCAGTATTAGGCACAAACAAATCTTGAACATGCCCACCGCCATTTTTATTTCCTTTGAAGATGGCAGAAAAGTCTTGGCTTTATGGATAATTAGAGTTGGGACATCCTATATTTAGTACTTAAGGATGGTTACCTTTTCATTTTTCTAATGGTCAAAGTAGATACGCGAAAGGTACTGCATAATTAGTTTAGTCAATTCTTGTCCATTTTGTTCTTGGAACTAATATATTTGGATTGGACATTGCTTTATTTGTATATTTCCTACCATGCTGAAGGCACACTGTCCTGTGTTGTCCAATATTGAACAAAACGACACGACATTTCTTACCTATATATGGCGGAAGAGCTTTGTTGCTCAAACTCTCTCCTTTATTGGGTAAAGAACCGTCAACTGTTTACACCCCCCAAAAAAAAAGGGACCAAACTCTTTTAAATCGACAAACAGTAGATTTAGTAGGTTGATCGACTTTGCTTGATGTGACCAGCATAGTCATCGATAATTACATGATGTGGTTATTGACAATTACAAAACCAATCTATCAATGATCAAAATGCGTGGCTCTTGACAACCATACAAAACAACTAGCAATGAGCACTGAAGTGCGATTGATTGAGAAAGATCGGTCAATGAATATGCTTCAAGCCATAAAATGATCGACATGACATGAATATTAATATCAATGAACAAGAATTATCGATGACTATATGGAATCGACGTCGACAAATAGTTGAGAGGTGTTTGACAAAGTTCAGCGACAAAGCTTGCAAGACTTAGCTATCCAAAAATTTGGCTAAGTATTGGAAGCAAGGGGAGGACATGAGGACTAGAATATCGATTGAAGCTAAGGATACCAAGCGATGGTTAAGTGGCCTAGTGGCCTTGGAAGCTATAATCGGTTGTGCATGAGATTGGCATGCAAATAGGTAATACGGAAATTTAAGAGTGCAGCCGTAACCTGTTGACAATTAAATATTGGCAATTCATTCAGTTATTTATTACATAGAAAATTAGGAATCAACCTTGACCCCTAAACAAAGTGTTTTTTAGTTGTATTGGCATATTAGAAGTATTTTTCATTTAATAGTAATAAGTTCCCATAACCTGTGATGAGACTGAGTTTAATTGAATTATCTACTAAGCCTGCAGAAGCACAAAATTTTGACAAGCCCAAAGTTCTTCTAAAGTGGCCGAATATACATGTGCCTAGCAAACGTGGCATCTCAAATTAGAAAATTTTAATTTATTGAAGCAAACTCGAGGGTAATTGAGCTTTATATTGTCAAATTTTGATTATAGGGAAAAAAGAAAGAGCGCATACTCTAATATCCTAGTAAAAAAGATCACGTAACCTAACACATGAAATAGGGATATCCTCAAGACCCGTTAGAGAAGATTCACAATTAGAGGTTGGCAATACACAATAAAAAGAAAAAAATGACACAAGAGAGCACGGAAGTCATACACACACGAGCTCTCTCTCCTGCGGCCCCAGAAAATTTTAGTGCGTAGTTTCATGAAATCAACAAATACGCATTCATTAATTGTTGGATCGCTCTCAATTTTTGTGGAGAGTATGCTTAGTCATTATTTTAAATTTTTTCCAGTGAGATGAGGAAATAACATTTTAAAATATGTCTATGAAGGAGCAAATCGGACTGCTAGAGAGTCGTATTCGCGATCACACGTAAACAGTATGAATTTGTTGTAAGTTGAAATGCCTTAAAATTTTGAGGAGACCTCTACACCATCTATTTCCTCAACCCACAAATGGATTGAAGCATCAAAGATCTAGAGCTCCCTTGCGATGTCCACAGTCCCTGATGTTACTGTTTGCCGCCTCTTGCCACACCATTGTGAATCTCGTTGTCCTAATGTGATAACTTGATGCTGCCTAACGACTTAGCCCTTGCCGGACTCCTTGCCACCACCTGTCCATTGTCACTGCTACCCTTCTTGGCTAGGAAAATTGTCTAAAAAGTCTCGAATTTATTGCACTTATACTAATTCAATCTTAAAACTTTTAACTTTGTGAATTGAGTCTTAAACATTTTCACTTTTTGCTAATTGAGTCTATCCAATCAATTTTGACTAGAATTTACTAACATGGATGCTAGCGCTTATGTGGAACATTTTTATTAATTTTTTTAATATATTTTTTGAAATTTTAAATTTTTTTTTTTTTATGTTTTTAACTCTCTCTCTCTCTCTCTCTCTCTCTCTCTCTCTCTCTCTCTGTTTTTTTTTTTTTAAATTTCTTTCCCTTTTTATCCTTTGGCCGGTCGCCTAGCCTCTGGTGATAGCCAAAGGCCACAATCGATGAGGGTTGGCCTTAGGTGAGGTCACCCTTGCCAGGATCTAGTGAGGGGCAACCTTGCCAACCTTGGGTGAGGCTCACCCTCGCCCAAGTCTAGCGACGGTCGGCCTCATGGGCTTGAGGTGAGGTCACCTTCACCGAGATTTGGTGAGAGGCAACCTCGCCAGCCACAAGCAAGGCTCGCTCTCACTAAATCTGGCCAAGGTGAGCCTCGCCCAAGGTTGGCGAGGTCACCTTCGTAGTCAGTCCTTGCTAGATCTAGTGCCTCGTTGGCCTTTGGCAAGGCGAGCCTCACTCAAGGATAGGGAGGTTACCCTTAGCTAGATCAGCAACTTGCCTCTGGCCAGTCATTGGAGGTTAGGCAACCGACTAGAGGAAGAAAAGGAAAAAAAAAAAAGAGAAGAAAATAAAAAAGAAATTAAAAATATATAAAATTATTAAAAAATTGAAACAAATTAAAAACTAATCAATTTTATCCACGCCGGTATTGGCTATGCTACGTGAGACGATCAATGTCCACATCAACAAATTTCGGTCAAAATTGACCGGATGAACTCAATTGACAATATGTTGAAAGATTTATGATTCAATTGGTAAAATTGAAAGGTTTAGAACTGAATTAGCAAAAATGCAATAAGTTTAGGACTTTTTGGACAATTTTCCCCTTCTTGGCCTTGATAGTTGCCGAATACCCTTAGCTAGTTGTGTTTGAATTTGGGGTCTCAATTTAGGTAATTTCCTTAAAACAATTATCAATTTCAATATTTTAGTTGCTTAAATTGTGTGTATCAAGATTCTAACTTTGGTTTGATGAAGAATTTAGGCATATCATAAATAGGAAATTCCCTCTTTCGAGTCGTACTTATAATTGGATTTTCGATCTTAAAGATCAGATCCCCGATTACCATTATATCCTCCATTGGATGTTGTGAATGCTTAATCACGTGGGTTTTAGTATTACATGTCATTCCTATTATGAATATGAAAAATACAAGGAAAAAAAATACATTTAGGATAACGTGCCACTAAGTTTCCTAACTTAAAATTGCAAATCTTAGGAACCGAGTAGTGATTAGGAAATTACTTGATTCAAGTTAGGATTTAATATAAATTATTTCCTAATTTAAATTAAGTTATTATATACGTTAGGTGGTTTTCTAATTTAACTTGCAAAGAAAATCTCAAAGATGGCTCATCCCATGCATTTCATATAGTTTAATTATTCATAAACATTAAATACCAAGATAAAGAGGTAGCGTTGCATCAATAGGTCACTTTTCCTTTTAATTAAAGTTAATTAGGTGCCCTAGAGTTTATTTATTTTTATTTGTTAAAAAGAAAACACATAAATAATTAATCACTCCTTGTTTAATTAATAGGACTAATTTATCATCGATCATATTCCATGTAATTAGAATTGCGTGTAGGTTGCATTCATTTTAAGTAATTTTGTGTCAAGTCTTAGGGATATCCTCCATAATCTCTTTTTCTGTAAAAGCTTTGCTTTCTCGTCCTTTTCTTTGTTTTTTTTTTCTTTTTTTCAATTAGACGTAATTAATCATTACATAGCCTAGGGAAAGCAATAGGTTCAGAAATCAGAGACTCTGGCCAACGTAGCCTCGCCAACCCCTTTCATTCAACAAAAATAATCGGAGAAGTTTCTCTGCGTAGCTTTTTATTTTTGGCCAAGCGAGCATAATTTGAGCAATGCTAGATAATATTAATAGATTTCGATCGCGCAAAGCTTGACGCCATGGCACTGCTGTTCACAACTTGTAGACAGGATGAATTTCACATCATCTAGGCTCCGGCAATCTCGTTCACCCAGAAATGGCTTTATTTCCGTAATCTTCAATGAAATTTAGTTTTCTTGCATTTTACTGATCTTTAAGAGAGTGAAGCGATATATTGTCACTTGTATTGATGACCACATTCTTGTCACCGGATGTATAGTAATATTGATTACGTCAGTAATAAAACAGCAAGATAACATAATACCATGTGGACATGCATCTATTATGAAATGACGATTGGTACAATAGATAATGTGGATGGGAGTCATACAGTACCTTGGTAGTCTTGCCTCACATCATAGGTGGTTTTCTAATTTAACTTGCAAAGAAAAGATGGCTCATCCCATGCATTTCATATAGTTTAATTATTCATAAACATTAAATACCAAGATAAAGAGGTAGCATTGCATCAATAGGTCACTTTTCCTTTTAATTAAAGTTAATTAGGTGCCCTAGGTGTTTATTTATTTTTATTTGTTAAAAAGAAAACACACAAATAATTAATCACTCCTTGTTTAATTAATAGGACTAATTTATCATCGACCATATTCTATGTAATTAGAATTGCATGTAGGTTGCATTCATTTTAAGTAATTTTGTGTCAAGTCTTAGGGATATCCTCCATGATCTCTTTTTCTGTAAAAGCTTTGCTTTCTCGTCCTTTTTTTTTTTTTTCAATTAGACGTAATTAATGGTTACATAGCCTAGGGAAAGCAATAGGTTCAGAAATCAGACTCTCTGGCCAACGTAGCCTCGCCAACCCCTTCATTCAACAAAAAGAATCGGAGAAGTTTCTCTGCGTAGCTTTTTATTTTTGGCCGAGCGAGCATAATTTGAGCAATGCTAGATATATTAAAAGATTTCGATCGCGCGAAGCTTGACGCCATGGCACTGTTGTTCACAACTTGTAGACAGAATGAATTTCACATCATCTAGGCTCCGGCAATCTCGTTCACCCAGAAGTGGCTTTATTTCCGTAATCTTCAATGAAATTTAGTTTTCTTGCATTTTACTGATCTTTTAAGAGAGTGAAGCGATAATTGTCACCTGTATTGATGACCACATTCTTATCACCGGATGTATAGTAATATTGATTAAGTCAGTAATAAAACATCAAGATAACATAATACCATGTGGACATGCATCTATTATGAAATGACGATTGGTACAATAGATAATGTGGATGGGAGTCATACAGTACCTTGGTAGTCTTGCCTCACATTTTGGTTTACCAAAAAAGTCTTAAACCTATTGTACTTATGCCAATTCAATACTAAACCTTTCAATTAGGTCAACTGAGTTATTAACATTTTGATGATTTGCTAATGTAATCTATTTAGCCAAATTTGACAAGAAATTGCTAATGTGGATTATGGTTGTCCTACGTGGCACGATTGACATGAGACCGCCGACACTAATGTGAATACTTCTTACAAATTTTTTCTTTATTTTTCCCTTTTCTTTTTGCAATCGGCCATCGAACACAAGTGATGGCTAGAGAGGCTTGATGAGGCTGGCTAGATCTAGTGATCGGGCCCCTCATTGGTGCTCGCCCTCACCCAAGAGAGGCTCGACAAGCTAGCCAAAGTGGACTCACTAGGCCTTGCCCTTGCTAGATCTAGGGAGGAGAACCTCACCATTAGTTACACTTGGTCGACAAAAAGAGAAGGAAAGAAAAGAAATAAAAAAAGAAAGGAAAATATTTAAAAATTCAGAAAAATTATAAAAAACTTTCAAAAATTATTCATGACAATGTTTGTTGTGCCACATATGATGATTGGCAATCACATCAATGAATTTTGATCAAATTTGACTTGATGGACTACATTAATCAATTATGAAAATATTTATGATTAAATTGATAAATTGAAATGTTTATGACTGAATTTGCATAAAATACAATTGGTTCATGGCTTTCTTAGTAATTTTCCCCAATGCCATGTGAACATGCATCTATTATAAAAAGATGATTAGTGGGATACTATGGTAGTTCCATCCATTAATAATCATTTTCATTTGACTAACAAAATAGAATAACCCTCAGCAATTTTCTTTTTGGCCAATACATCACAACATGCGCATGCGGAGTTTTGACATCCCCACATCTTCGATTTACGGACTGGGATCCTGCAAAATTTGGAAGAGTTTGCATTTGAATGTTACAAGTTGAGAAATTGATATCATTAGGCTGGTTAAACGGCTTAAATTCATTTCCTATTTTTCTTTCCTTTTTCCCTTCCCCTCTTCTCCCTTTTTGCTCCCCTCTATTTTCTGACCCATGAACAAACTTTGCCCAAAAACCGAGAAATAGAGAACACAGAAGCAACAACGATCCATGTCCCACGACAGGCCTCAGTCGGAGGTTCCCTCCACATTTCTCCAAGCCCCCTGTCGCCCCCGCCCTTGCCACCAAGACCCATCATTGCTCTCCCCCACCCCCTCGGCTAGGCTTACAAGATTAGATCTCGGGTTGTGAGCCTACTCTTGCCGCCATTAGGTGATGCAATATTTGAAATTACAATTAAATCTGTCAAAATGGTTTAGAAATTCATTTCCAAACTCATATTCGATGGAATGGATTATTACATGAGTTAGTTTTTTTTTTTGATTTATTACATAAGTTAGTTATTCAATAAATAAATCATAAATGAGTTTAGAGTGGTGAAACTCAAAATAATATGGATACTAAATGAGTTCACCACTTATTTAGACTCAACTCTTCCTTATGATTCTATCTTATTTTCATTTGATCTTATACTTGCTCATTTCATGCTCTCATCTCAATTTGAGATTTGGTTAAATCTAGATTATTAATATGGATCGGATCGGGTATGTGTATAAGTATGGTTCAAGTTGGATTGGGTGTGGGTCACTATGTTTGTACTATATGAAAATGAGTCAAAATGGATTAAAATGGGCTGGATTTGGATCAAGTCAAACACAAATCTGACCTAAGTCACCTGTTTAATGGGTTTAGTCACGAATCAAGATCCAAAAGATGGCAAGATACTGCGACATAAGTGGTGTGACGGCAGTGGTATCGTGGAGGGGTGGTGAGAGAGAGAGAGAGAGAGAGAGAGAGAGAGAGAGAGAGAGAGAGGTGGGAATATACTAGGGCTTGGGTCGTAGTTTTTTCGGTTAAGTTCAATGAAGAAATTGGGGCAATTTGATCCATATCAAATGGAAAAACCTTTTATCATGACTTTAGAGGATGCTAAACCCTTTTGACCCTTTTGTAGGTCGCGCATTATGATTTGTTTAACTAAGCACGCAGCAAACAAAAATTTCCAAATGACACTCAAGCTAATTTAATTTTGTTTTACTTTGAAAAAAAAATGTTGTCTTGACACGCGTGACGCCTACATTCTTTTGACTCAACATGTGCACTTAGTGCAATTACCACGTGTGCTGTCTGGCTGCTCAATAGCACCTCTCTTCTGGCTGATCTGTCAAAGCCCAATGCTTTTGGAAAGAACTTTCCATTTGGCTTATAAATGTTCAGTCGGTCGGCTTTTTTATTTTATTTTATGCCGAGACATTCATCTCTTTTATCCGTCACTTTCAGCTTTTTCCTACGTCAAACCAGAAATGAGCCACCCGAAGCTTCTTAAGTTTGGTCATCATGGAAGACAAGTGCTAACAAAATAGATTTTGCCTTTTCCAGCTTATTCAGTTTTGTCCTTGCCGTAGATGTCACTGAATCTAGGTAGAGAAAAAGCAAATTCCATAATTTATCCAATGCTTCTATGCAACGTTCTACTTATAATTTGATATAATATTAGAAATGATTGAGCTAAATTGCTGAAATATTATCTCACATTATTTGACTAATGGATTTGATTGGACTTTCTTTCCACTTAATAATTTATGTATTTGGGTTGGACTTGTTAATGTGGTGTCAGAACCAAGCCTTGGAGTCCTTCATGCCCCAAGTTTATATTATGCATGCGTGGTCCTGTGTTCTTCGATTTACATGCTTTCTTCCATGCTAGTCGGTTTTGGTCTCAATTAGCAAATAAGAAGATGCTGCAGCACAAATCCGTTATCACTTGAACACTGGATTTGAATAGGATTTATTGACATATAGTGTCTAACGGATGTGAGGATTTTAGCTCATGATCAATACTTTAATACAATGTCAGAAAGCCATATGTCATTGAAACTTAAAACTATGCAAGCAAATTTTGTTTTTACACAATCTAGGGCGCAACCATAGAGGTCTTAACTATCTTGAATTCTTACTAAACACTTTATAAGTCTCGTGAACTGGTTTGGTTTAAACTTTGATTTCATAAAGTACTCTAAAAATCCTATAATTTGATTAAGTTCAAACCTTTAACCTATTCAAGTGGCCTTAACCCAATTATTTTGGGGGAGAGGAGAGGGACAAGGACAAAAATTGGTAGTTGTTTGGGTGAAATCTTTATTGTAGTGGTTCATCTTTCCTGCCAATTTTTTTTTCATTGTGACGAATATACCACGATGATAAAATTTGGTCGCGACAGGCAATTAAGAGGAAGAAACTGGGCCAAAGCTACAAAATTTCATTATGATAGCCTTTTATTATTATTATTATTATTATTATTATTATTATTATTATTATTATTATTATTATTATTATTATTATTATTATTATTATTATTATTATTATTATTATTATTATTATTATTATTATTATTATTATTATTATTATTATTATTATTATTATTATTATTATTATTATTATTATTATTATTATTATTATTATTATGTTTATTATTATGTTTATTATTATGTTTATTATTATGTTTATTATTATTATGTTTTAGTGATTGCAATCTGTTTGTTCACTATTAAATGTGGGGACGGTGTGGGTTGCTCAGATCCAACCACTGCGCCATTCTCATGCCTATCACTTGATTGGCCCTGTTACCGTTAAGCATGCTTAACTATGGAGCAAATCGTATAATACAATATGCATATGTACCTTTTCATTTTTCTCTCTCGGAATAAATTCAAGGGACCAATTACAGTCAAATTTCTATAACTCATAACAAAAATACAACCAAATCTGAAATATTTCCAATTTACATAATCAAGTCTTCAAACTTACCCAAAAAATACAATTAAAAACTTTTATTAAATCTATTCAATTTGAGTGACCGAAAAAACTGCCGTGAGTTTTTTAAAATATTTTGAATAGATGTATTGTTGATTGACACTCCAATGAAGGAAAATAACTTAAGATAGAAAGATAAAGAAGGGAAGAAAAAGCACCCATAAATTAATTGGAATGAAGCGGCGGTCCTTGTGGGAACTAGGTGAGGGTCTGCAAGCCTTGGCCTAGATCTCGTCTAGACCTGGGCAAGGATTTGCAAGCCCTCGAACAGTGGTTTGGCCACCACTCCATGAGGGCTGGTTGACCCTTGCATCGAGGAGGTGATGGTTGGACACGAGGCTTGACCTACCCATGTGTGGTGGTGGCAAGTGGTGGTCCCGCCACCATGCAAGGGTGGTTAGCAAAAGTTGTAGTCTCGCAGATCCTTGGATGCTTCTGCCAGCGAAAGTGGGGGAGGTAGCGAGGGCGATGTGCTAGTTTTGCTTTTTCTCTTCTAATTTTTGGGACTTTTGTTAATATGGCGCCTCTTGACATGAAATCATTGTATGGGTAGGGGTGATCGATTCTGAGACGGGTTGGTTTCCGCCTTGAAACTAGGAATTGGTACAAATAAGGTCAGCTCCCAATTTGTAAGATCGGGAATCGACCCTATTGATCCTTGGACCGGCATTTTCTTTTGGGTTTCTTCGATTCAGAGAACAGTTTTGACAATTTAAGCATCATACTTCTCGCGGTCGAGGTCAAGTTGCGTAGAGAATTCATAGTGATCATTGATCTAAAAAGTTCAAGCATGAAGATAGGAACCAACGATAACCGTCTGGTTCCGATTCCTTCTGCGAAATCGGACCAACGGACAGGATCGATGGAACCCGCCGGTTCTGCTTTTCTTTGTCCCTAGTTCGCATTGTACTTCATTTTATTTGTATGATTTAGGGCGCTGACGGCCTTTTACTGCTGCAAGTTGTTCCACTTCTGCAAAACTGGGAGGGGTACACCTATATTATTTGATTCCTACGTAACTTGCAGAAGCACTGGCTAGTTTTTTATGTGCTTGAGTATAGTCTGCATTTCTTTTGGCAAATTAATTTGACTGGCTCTTGCTTGATTCCAATTTCTTAATTGTATGTGTTACCAGTATCTTTCCAGTTTAGGTAGACATTGTATTATACTATTCAAAATTTCATCATGATAGCCTAGTTTTGTTTTTTGTGATTGCAATCTGTTCATTCCCTATTAATATGGGGGATGGTGTGGGTTGCTCAGGTCCAACCACACCGCCATTCTCATGTCTATCACTTGATTGGCCCTGGTACCGTTAAGCATGCTTAACTGTGGAGCAAATCATATATACACTATGCATACGTACCTTTTCATTTTTCTCTCTTGAGATAAAATCAAGGGAGAAATTACATTCAAATTCCCAATACTCATAACAAAAATACAATCAAGACCTAAATACTAAATATTTTCAATTTATGTAATCAAATTTCCAAATTTACCCAAATATACAATCAAATACTAATGTAAAATCCGTTCAATTTGAGTGATTGAAAAAACTATTGTGAGCTTTTAATTTTTTTGAATAGATATTGTTGATTGACAATGTCCATAAGAAAGAAAATAACCTAAGCTGGAAAGACAAAGAAGGGAAAAAGAAGCACCCATAAATTAGTTGGAATTATGCGGTAGTCCTCATGGGGAATGGGCAAGGGCCTGCAAGCCCTTGCCTAGATCTCACCTAGACTTGGGCAATGATTTGCAAGCCCTCGCACAGTGTTTTAGCCATCACTCCATGAGGGTTGGTTGATCCTTGCATCGAGGTGGGGAGGGTTGGACGCAAGGCTTGACCTACCCTTGTGTGGTGGTGGCAAGTGGTGGTGCCACCATGGTTGGCCCTTGCCAGCGGCTGGCAAAAATTGCTGTCTCGCCGATCCTTATGATGCTTAGGCGAGGGTCAACGTCTACCAGCCGGGGGAGAGGGGGGTAGCGAGGGCAATGTTTTAATATTGCTTTTTCTCTTTTAATCTTTTGGAAATTTTGCTAACATAACACCTCTTGATGTCAAAGCACTGTAAATGTGTAGGGGTAATTGATTCTAAGATGGGTTGGTTTCCTCCTTGAAACATGGAATCATACCAAACAAGGTCATCTCCCAATTAATCCTATTGACCCTTGGACCGGGAATCGATCCTATTGACCATTGGACTGACTTTTTTTTTTTTTGGGTTTCTTCTATTTAGATAACTATTTTGACAAGTGCATCATCTATTCTCGTGGTCAAGATGAAGTTTCATAGGGAACTCATACCGGTCATTGATCTAAAAAGTTCAAGCATGAAGATCCTCATTGACGAGGATAAAACAATGTCTACCTAAACTGGAAAGGTACTGGTAATACATACAATTAAGAAATTGGAATGAAGCAAGAGCCAGTCATATTACTTTTCCAACAGAAATCCAGACAATACTGAAGCACATAAAAAATTAGCCAGTGCTTCACATAATATAGGTGTAACCCTCTCAGTTTTGCAGAAGTTGAACAACTTGCAGCAGTAAAAGGCCACCAGCGCCATAAATCACGAACAACTCAACGTCAAAACCCGACTATGATATTACATTAGAAAATGACATAGTAAAATTCAGAAAGACAATAAAGAAACAAGAGCATTGTCTCATGCTCCCTAGGATGCCATTCAAATATAGAAAAAATGTGGCATTCGTCTTGTTCGATTGATCCATTACTCCTTACTTCAATGATGTTGCGGATCAGGACCTCTGGGACTCGCTCTCATAAGCTCATAATAGCTTCCTTGCATGTTATCTCCCTTTCCATAGTCTTTACGTAATGGTCGAACCACCGGACTATTTGTCTTCCCTCGGTTCACGACATGGGAAACCCGTGCACGGGAGCTCGGAAGCGAAAGCAATATCAGCATTAGGCACAGATAAATCTTGAACTCGCCCATTTGAAGGTAGCAGAAAAGGTCTTGGGTTGATGGAGAATCAGAGTAGGATATCCTATATATAGTGCTTAAGGATGGTTACCTTATCAATTTTATAATGGTCAAAGTAGATACGCGAAAGGTACCAGACAACCAGTTCAGTCACTTGTTGTCCATTTTGTTCATGGAACTGAAATCATTGGATTGGACATTGCTTTATGTGTAGATTTCCCACCATGCTGAAGATACATTGTATCGTGCAGTATTGAGAAAAAGCAACCCGAGATTTCGTACCTATATATGGAGGAGAAGCTTTGTTGCTCGCTCTCTTCTATTGGGTAAAGAACTTTTTGTGATTAATGACTACCAGTTATCGCACAAAATAAAAGAAAAACCAAACTCTTTTAAATCGATAAGCAGTGGATTTAGTTGGTTAATTGAATTTGGTTATTGGCATATTATCAATAGCTACATGATATGGTTGTCGACCATTACAAAACCATATATCGATGACCACAATGTGTGGCTCTTGACAACCATACAATATAACTATTGATGAGCGCTGGAGTGTGATCGATCAAGGAAGACTGGTCAATGAAAGTACTCCAAGCCATTAGACGATCAACATGACATGAATATCGACACCTGTGAAGAAGAATCATCGACAACTATATGGAATTGACATCGACAAATAGCTGAGAGGTGTTCAACAAAGTTCATCAACCAAGCTTGCAAAGAATTCGTTATCTTAAAATTTGGTTAAGTGTTGGAAGCATGAGGAGGACAAGAATATTGACTGAAGGGCAGGGGTACCAAGCAACGGTTGATTAACCTACGGCCTTGGATGCTGTAATTGTCTGTGGATGAGATTAGCGTGCGAATAGGATGTATGGAAATTTGGGAGTGCAGTTATAACTTGTTGACACTTGAATTTTGCCAACTCATTTAATTGTTACTACATAGAAAATTAGGGATCAACCCCTAGCCCCAGAGAAATAAATGTTTAACTTGCATTGGTATATTAGGAGCATTTTTTGTTTCATAGTAATAAATCCAAATAAACTGTAGTGAAGCTTTGAGCGTAATTTAATTGTCTACTAAGCCTATAGAAGCGCAAAATTAGGACATGTCCAAAGTTCCTTTAAAGTGGCCGAATATACGTGTGCCTAGCAAATGTGGTATCGCAAATTAAGAAATATTAATTTATTGAAGCAAACTTGGGGGTTAGTTAAGCTTTATATTGTAAAAAATTGATTATAGGGAAATAAGAAAGGGTGTATACTCTAATAAGAAATATCACATAATCTAAAATAGGAAATAAAGATATCCTCGGTTTTTGCGAGACAACCCTAAGCTTAACCCTATATAAACCAAGATCATTCACAATTTGAGGCTAGCAATACACCAATAGAAAATAAAAATGACATAAGAGAGCGCAAAAAAAAAAAAAAAAAAAAACATACACACGAGTTCTGTCCCTCCTGCGACCCCCTTAAAAAATTCCAACGTGTAGTTTTACGAAATCGACAAATGCACATTTATTAACTGTTGGATCGCTCTCAAATTTTGTGGAGAGTATTCTAAGTCATTATTCTTGAGTTTTTCTGGTGGAGATGATGAAATAATATTTTAAAATATGTCTTTGAAGGAGAAATCAGACTTTTCGGATTGCTAGAGAGTCCAATTTGCGGTTGCACTTAAGTAGTGAGTATGTATTTGTTCTAAGTCGAAATAAATTAAAAATTTTGAGGAGATCTATATGCCGCCTATTTCATCCACCCCAGCGAAGGAATCGAGCATCAACGATCCAAAGACCCCTTGTGCTGTCCACAATCCCCAATGTTGCTGTTCACCGCCTCTTGCCACACCTTCGTGCGTCCCGCTGTCCTGGCATGATTACCTACTGCCGCCCAACGACTTAGCCTATGCCGGACTCCCTGCCACTGCCCGCCAAATGTTGCTGGCCCTCTCGTTCGAAGTTGCTGCCCTGCTACGTTCTTGGCCTTGCCGTAGCCCAGCCGGTTGCCGTAGCGGATACCCCGTAGCCGGCTGCAGTTCAAAGTTGGTAGGTAATTTCCCTAAAATTATTCTCAATTTCAATATTCAATTGCTTAAATTGTGAGTATTATTCTAACTTGGTATGGTGAAGATTTTAGGCGTATCATAAATGGTAAGTTTCCTCTTTCGAGTCATGCATATAATTTGATTTTTGATCTTTAAGACTTAAGATCAAATCCTTGATTACCTTTATATCCTATATTGGATGTGGTGAATACTTAATCACATGGGCTTAAATATTGCATGTCACTATGCCCCATCACTGTGCATCCTCTCTCTCTCGCGCGCGACCAGGCACATGAGATCAAATCTTAGGCTGCGAGCCCTACTTTTATCAGCATCAGGCGGCACAATGTCTGAGGTCGTGAGTCTAGATCCGAAAGATGACGAGATATCGCTACACAGGCGTTGCGACAGCGGTGGTGTGCTGGAGGGGTGGTGAGAGAGAGAGAGAGAGGGGGGGAATACTAGGGCTTGGGTCTGAGATTTTTTTGACGAAGTTCAATAATGAAATAGGGGCAATTATGGTAAAAGTTATTATATGAATTTTGGAGGTCGTGCATTGTGATTTATTTAGCTAAGCACGCAATAAACAAAAATTCCCCAAATGACACTCAAGCTAATTTAATTTAATTTTACTTTGAAAAAGACAAGCGTAAAGCCTACATTCTTTTGGGTCAACACATGCACTTAGTTCGGTTTCACAAAGAAAAAAAAAAAACATATGCACTCAGTGCAATTACTACGTGTGCTTTGTGGTTGCTCAAAAGGTTGATCTGTCGATCCCCAATGCTTTTGGAAAGAGCTTTGAATCAGTAGTACTTTGACTTTAGTGCCGACACATTCATCTGTTTAATCCGTCACTTTGGGCTTTTTTCCCACGCCAAACCAGAATTGAGCTTCCCGAAGCTTCTTAAGTTTGGTCATCACGTCACATTAGTGCTGATCGAATACTTAAATATTAGATCGCTCTTTTTTTTTTTTTGAATTCAAAAGATTGGCATGGTGAATAATTAAAAAAAAAAAAAAACAGGCAAGTCTTTATAGATAAATCAAGCGAATGATGTTAGATCATCAATGACAGGCTGGTTCATGCTTTAGGCGTCGAGAGTCTCGATCATGATCGTCTCAGTCTTGTTGTTGAAGGTGAAGAGACGGGCGTTGTCAACCACCGCAAGTGTGGGGTACACCCTAGACGTGGTGCACGTCTTGCCTCCGACCCGAAGCTCTCCACCACGAAATGATCGATCAGACTCCTCATTCCCATCACTCAAATCGATGTCCGTGAGACCAGCAAAATATGGTTTGTAGATTTCTGAATTTAGATAATAAACCACCATTTAGATTTCTGAATCGATCGGCTCTACACCACAGAATATTGCTTTTCTCAATGATGATCTTACTAAGGGAGTATATATGGAACCTCCTCCTGTAACGCTACCTCTAATAAAGTTTGTCGATTACGTTGAGTACTATATGGACTGAAGTAGGCTCCTCGTGCATGGTACTCTAAGTTCAGCTCTACTATGAAATGCCTTGGATTTAAATTCAGTTCCTATGACAATGCTTTATTTGTTCAACGAACATCTTAGGGGTATATTATACTTCTTTTATATGTGGACGACATGATTATCATGGGCGATGACTATACCAGCATTACAAATGTCAAGCAATATCTTAGTGAGTAGTTAGAATGAAAGATCTTAGCTGATTCAATTATTTTCTAGGCTTGGAGGTTACTTCAAATTCCTTTATATATTATCTTTCTCAATCTAAATATGTTAGTGATCTTCTTTCTTGAGTGGGACTTACTGATAACAAGACTGCTGCAACTCCCCTCGAGATTAATGCCAAATTTAGTGACAGATGTACTCCTCTTCTGAATCCTACTCTCTATCCGTAGCTAGTTGGCAGTCTTGTATACCTCACCGTGACTTGTCCAGACATAGCCTATGCCGTTCACACTGTTAGCAGTTCACGATTGCACCGTGGACCACTCATTTTGCTATTGTTCTTCGCATTATTTTGTGGTCTAATATTTAAGTATTTTATCAAGTGCAAATAAAAGATTTTGTGTATGATGTTGCCGGTCAAAGGATAGTAAATGACACATTTCACTCAATTCAAGAGGCCAACTAGATATCTGGTTTAAAGTTTCGAACCAAGCTAAATAAGAAAGAAAATTAGCCGCCTTTTCCAACGTATTCAATATTGTCCTTGTGGGGGAGATACCGTTGTCTTTGAAAGTGTAAAAGTTGTCACTGAATCTAGTTAGAGAAAAAGAAAATCCCACTGTATATCCAACGTATCTATGTAACGCTCTCCCTCACGTGTAATTTGATATAATACTTGAGATGGTTGAGTTAAATTGCTGAAGTCTATCTCATATTACTTGATTGATGAATTTGATTAGGCTTTATTCTTGTGGTTTCTCTTCACCTAATAGTTTGTGATTCACTACTACAACATCTCCTTATGTGCAAAATGAAACTGAAACCGACTAGCATGGAAGAAGGAATGTGAATTGAAGAGCGTAGAGCCATGCATGCATGATAGAAACTTGAGGTATTGTCGCGACCTATTTTTTCAGCATATGCCCTAATCAAGGGCCCCTGTGGAGGCTAATGGTTTGGTTAGGTTTATTAGGCTTAGCTTGGGTTCTCCCAAACCCACTAATTCACGACTTAAGGTTTGGGTTTTTATCTGTAATATACTTTTAAAAAGGAGTCGCCACTAATCAATTTGGGGTGGGTTGATTTGAAACCCAAACGAAGTATTGGGAGGAATATTTGTTCCTACGCATCCAGAGAAATTAAGATCAAGGACTTGATTATACTAGTTAATCACTAATGTCTTTTTGATACCTAATATTGTTTAAACCCTAAGACTTTTTGGATTTTTAAGGGATTTTTCCACACATTTTTATGGAGGAAAAACACATTTTTGGGGTCCTTTTCTCATTTTTTTGGACAAGGAAAGTATTTTTGGATTTTTTGATCCTTTTTTGAAAATATAAATCATTTTTTTTGACTTTTTATGATATTTTGGAAAATTGTGAGAAATTTTGGATTTTTTGGATTTTCTGAAAATTATTTTTATTTTATTTTTTATATTATTAAAATATTGTTTTTATTATCATAATAATATAATAGTATAAATGACCCAAGTCGGGCCCGACTCAAGTCGTTAGCGGTTGGCTCGGATGGGCCTGAAGCACGGGCCTAGATCTGGCCTTACTTTTTTAAAGAGAAATGCTCAGCCCGAAACCGGGCCTGTTTTCAAATGAAATGGGACGCCCGGCCTGATGACCCGACCCGCTCGACTAAACCAGAGTGTCGGGTCACGTGTTCGACCCGGCCAACCCGATTTGACTCCCCTTCGCCGCAGCTTGTTTGCAGGGAAGGAGACGACGACGATCAGGGATGCTCGCCACTATGGTCACGCGCGACTAACCAGCTGCGGCTTGCGATGGTGGATGTGACGGTGAGGTGGTGGCGGATCGGCGAGATGACGAGCAGTTAGCTCATCTGATCCTAGTCAAGACGTAAGGGCGACTGCTAGGGTTTTGCTCGAGGGCAACGCCGATAGCGGATACGACGGCG